>OZ020194.1:51107380-51517047 GCA_963971165.1 Philopedon plagiatum
GTAAAAGAAAAAGGGATGTTTTTACCCTCACCCTCCCCCGCATGTAACGCCCCTGAATAAAATTTTAAAATTTTGAATTTAGAATCTTATTCATCAAATGTTTATACCATACACCAATTTTCAAAATTTAATTGTAAAAGGTTTTAAAGCTATAGAGAAAAAATCGTATTTAAGGTGTCCTATTCAAAGGGGCGTAGGAAGCATTTTCGGACCCATATTAATAGGAACTTTTTGCCTTATTTTTATGTACTCCCCCGAAAGGATGCCGCTTATTTTTGAATCACCCTGTATATCGAGCATAACACAAATGGCATATTATTATTATTCTTTATACGGACATCAGGCGTACCTAGAGGAGGGGCTGCAGCACTGCCTAAGACTAGGGATGGGATTTTTTATACTATATCGATGGTTAGCAGTGTACTAGTATATCGATATTGATTAGTGATATTAATATTTAGTTTCATGATCTATCGATTAATATATCGCTAACAAAAAGGTATTGATATAGGCCAGATCGATAGGTGAAAACTGATATTGCCCATCCCTGCCCTACACCAAGATTTACTATTTCTAGATATTATTGGGTAAATGCACTTCCCTTTCCTTGTCAACATTTCAGTGGTGAACACTGACATTACAACATGTTGCTAAAAGGAATGTACATCTAATTTTGTAGAAAATACAGAAAGTATGTTTTCCTCTATAGAATAGACAGGTCTGTAAATATGTGCCGAAATGTTTACACTCTAATCTAAATGCTGTGTGTGCAAATTATTACCTTTCCTGATCTGCAATATTTGTAGAGGAACTCAATACAACTTGTGAGGTAGTTGGCACTTCTTCCATGGTATACTGTACATTGGTGGACCTTTACATAAAAAAAACGCAACAAATGGATTATTATTGGAAAGAAGTTTTTGTAATGTATGTTCACGCAAAGATGTTTTGAGTACGGATAAAAATAGCGAAGTTAATTATTTAACCAAAACTAGCGCCATGTACAGAAGATTTCAGAAGAACGTTATCCCTACAAAATCAGTTTTTCAAACAAAATGGTGGCTTGTTGGGATAAACAAAACGACAATTTTCTTAAAAGTAGTTTGTAACCACACAACTTACTACTTCGTTTAAGCTTTTTGTAATATAATATTAAAAGCACATTATGCATGTGCTAATGTTCTATCGAAAAGGCATAAGTCATTCACTATTAAAAATTGGCTGCAAAAACAAAAATGTTTACAAACCTCTTTAGAGTCCCTAACCAAATAGTTATTTGTTTAATTACAGTTTACGTAAGCTATAGTCTTCTCGAATAAAGAATACATCTTTCAAAAGAATAGATACTGTGATGTCACAAAATGACACGAGGAATGATTGTGATGATTGTGATAGATTTGTAAGTTTTGCTACTTTCAACTCAACCAGAGCCCTAGGCCTTCATGGCCTGTTGAGCTGTATAAATAAATACTTTCAACTCATGCATAACACCATGAACATAGTTCTACAATTTTGTTTGCTCAAATATAAACCGACCATCAGAGCTATGCAGAAAAGTGATTACCAGAAACGCTCACCGCTGTGACATATCAAAAATGCTGGAAGTGAGGCCAGCACTTTTAATTCAATTATTTAATTCGTAGGCAACACCATTTTTACAAATATACAAAATGTGTGTAAAAATAAAAACTTACACTTCACTGAGAACTCTTCTCTGTGATAATACACGTCTACGATGCTCTATATTAGGTCCTAGGTTCCACTTGGGAACAGCTCCTTCATTAAGTAACATTCGCCCTCTAGGAGTGATTGTTATATCATTCTTGTCAAAATGAGCGCTGCATATTCGTTTGGAATAGGGATATGGCTTTACTTCAGGGTCATACCCTAAAGTTTCCAGCCAGGAGTCGCACCTATTTTTGGTTAACCTACAACCAAATAAAAATACGTAATAAGCAGTTTTTTTAAATATGGAATAACCTGGGTAATCAAATAAGCATGAGTCAGGAAAAGAGCTGGCATATATTAAAAATTATGAAATCTGAAATCCTGGATGACTGCTACATAAAAGTGTTATACCGAGGGGCTCTATTTTGTGAATTTTTTAATTTTCTGGACACTATGGTATTTTTATTTTTGTACCTTTTAATAATATCTGAAAAAGCACTTATGAAAGCATGTAGGTACAAGACACATTAACTTTTAGTTATACACATCTAGGCTAGGTATATAAAAACAACTCCTATAAGACATTTTTTGTTTACAGTCAGGTGTTCTTAATATTTAAATTATTTTCTAGCAATCCTACATTATCAATAAGGTTTCCTTTAGGAAAATCGAAGTAATAGGTATCTACTTAACATTACATTATTTATATCACAACCTATTACTTAAATGTACATCCAGCTGTACATGGATTTCCTGAGTCGAAGCAGTGGCGTACCTATCAGTTGGGGAGGGGGGGGGGTAGTTCACCAGGGGGGCTATTTATATGAAAATGTGACAAATGCGCTATAAAACAAAGAAGCGCTGGGGGCGTCATAAACTAAGGGTGGGGGAGGCAGACTGCAAACAAAGAAGCGCTGGGGGCGCCATGAACTAAGGGCGGGGGGGCTGAGTACCGCTAGGTACGCCACTGACTTGAAGCCAAGGGGTCTTTTAAATTAAACTTTGTACAGTATCTAGGTTAGGTAGTTACCTACATTATAAACCTCTTCACAAAAAAAATGTCTCCAGAAATGCTTTATACAGTGAATAGCATGCCAACTTGGTTGAATGTACTGTTGCCCTTATATTTGAATCTGTAAACTGTTGCCAATATACTTCTCAATATTATACAAACATTTTTCAATATACAATGCTAAGTCAGTATCATGAAACTCCAGCTGCATCCAGCTCCATTTTTCGTCAGGAGCTGCCATTTTTCTTCTCCTTGTACATTTATTCACGGTATTGTATAACATAATACTTGTAATAACGTAATGCTTGTAGGTACAGGTACCATTTTTTTAAATACAAAACTCTGTCATGCTCTACCTACCTACAATAACAAGACCGCGGAAATTTGGTGACATTCCAGACATTTTAGTAGGGGAGTTAACGACAGAAATTTCCGGGTCATTTTCGCAAGCTTTATTTTTTTTGTATGAGTTACGTGTGTAATATATAATAGTTATATGAACGTCTGCCGGCGCACCCACATGACAGTGACTTACAGGAGGGTTACAATTACAGCTGAAAATAAACAAAAAAAAACTTATAGCCGCATACGCGAAACTTATTGTACGTAGCAGTTGAAACATAAGAAGCTTAGAAAATACCGTCTGCCACCTAAATTCGACAACAAACCTCGTCTGCCACCCACATAAGTAAGCGCAAAAAAAATATAAAAAAAATTTATACCCGCAAAGATGAAATTAATGAAAATTCTTCTTTTTATAGTAACAAACACAAAAATAATAGTCTGCCACCAATAAGATACAACGAAGGTCGTCTGCCAAGCCTATGAAGTTGCGCTAGGCATACACCGCGCGAGCACCACGACTACGACGCTGCATCTGTATCGGCTTGAAAGACGATCTTTGTTGTTCTAAATTGTTGAACGACTATCATGAAGTTGTTCTGTTCATTTGTAGAGTATAGAAGGAGTCATCGCGTACACATACTCTCGGTGTTCAAAATGTATCTTAAATATATTGATGAATTTCGATAAAATATTACTGTCTTACAATGTCATTAAGAGATTATTTTTTAAGGCATAATTATTTATTGATTTTCATTTTAAAGAATTCTATATTTATTAATAATTATATATTCATATTCATTCATATTTATTAATAATAAATATAGAATTCTTTAAAATGAAAATCAATAAATAATTATGCCTTAAAAAATAATCTCTTAATGACATTGTAAGACAGTAATATTTTATCGAAATTCATCAATATATTTAAGATACATTTTGAACACCGAGAGTATGTGTACGCGATGACTCCTTCTATACGCTACAAATGAACAGATTTAAATTCAGTGAATAAATGTATAACATAAAAAACAACTTCATGATAGTCGTTCAACAATTTAGAACAACAAACGTCTTTCAAGCCGATACAGATGCAGCGTCGTAGTCGTGGTGCTCGCGCGGTGTATGCCGAGCGCAACTTCATAGGCTTGGCAGACGACCTTCGTTGTATCTTATTGGTGGCAGACTATTATTTTTGTGTTTGTTACTATAAAAAGAAGAATTTTCATTAATTTCATCTTTGCGGGTATAAATTTTTTTTATATTTTTTTTGCGCTTACTTATGTGGGTGGCAGACGAGGTTTGTTGTCAAATTTAGGTGGCAGGCGGTATTTTCTAAGCTTCTTATGTTTCAACTGCTACGTACAATAAGTTTCGCGTATGCGGCTATAATTTTTTTTTGTTTATTTTCAGCTGTAATTGTAACCCTCCTGTAAGCCACTGTCATGTGGGTGCGCCGGCAGACCTTCATATAACTATTATATATTACACACGTAACTCATACAAAAAAAATAAAGCTTGCGAAAATGACCCGGAAATTTCTGTCGTTAACTCCCCTACTATTTGCTTCTCGCGATTATAAGTGCAATGACATTAGACCACATTGCAAAACAGATTAATGTCACTTTTTTTCGCAACATTAGTTATAAATACAAAACAATAGCCCAAATGCAGTAGAATATACTGGCACAGGTCACCCTGCAATAGTGCTGAAAGTCTAGACGTTATTTAGAAAATAATACGAGTATATCATATTAGGGTGCTTCGTTTTAAGCGCCTATTTTTTTTGTTGGTCCATTGACGGAATAATGTTATAAACATATAAAAAAATTGTCACCAAAAATGAGCTATTAATAATTGTAATTTTAAGTACTCGCTAAATGAATTTGAAAATTTCCCATTTAATTACCACGTAATTTTTTTTTTCAATTATCTATAGCTTTGCGACATTTCATGATGTTTACTTGGCAATAGGTGAAAATTACAGAGGAACCTTTCCTCTTTAAAAGTGCCTGTAGCCAATTTATGTTTTGTAACCGATCTCGCCAGTAAAAAATCTTGAAGCCAATTTTTTCTCCAATTTCATGTTTTTTTTTCATGTTTCTCGTAAACCACTAACTTTACAACAAAATTGTATTTCAGTTTTTGATAGGGAATTTAATTTCCTACACAAAAAGTTATGTACCTAAGCCATAACCGTAGAGCTAGAGTAGTTTTCGAGATCCATAGAATTAAACATCGCACAATTTGAAAAATTGCTGTTTTATCCAAGATTTTAGTACTTTTTAATGAAATCATTTCTGAAAAATATATAATGCATAAGAATGAAATATAAAAATATATATTACACATTGGTAAGTAATCACCAAAACTATTGGTACTAGCATACGGTATTCTTATTACCGTATGCTAGATTCAATACCTACTTTTAATAATATTATGGCTGAAGAAATAAATATATGATATATACTGGTAAATACATAAATTTACCAGTAATACGGAACTAAGAAACGGCTTCATATTACACGCAATAGTTTTGGTGATTACTTACCAATGTGTCATATATATTTTTATATTTCCTTGTTATCCATTATATATTTTTTCAGCACTGATTTCATTAAAAAGTACTAAAATCTTGGATAAAACAGCGATTTTTCAAATTTTGAGATGTTTAATTGGATTTATCTCGAAAACTACTAGCTTACGGTTATGGCTTACATAACTTTTTGTGTAGGAAATTAAATTCCCTATAAAAAACAGAAATACACTTTTGTTGTAAAGTTAGTGGTTTACGACAAACAAAAAGAAAAAAATAATATTCGAGAACAAATTGGCTTCAAGATTTTTTACTTGCGACATCGGTTACAAAACATAAATTGGCTACAGGCACTTTTAAAGAGGAAAGGTTCCTCTGTAATTTTCACCTATTGCCAATTAAATATCATGAAATGTCGCAAAGCTATAGATAATTGAAAAAACAAATTAAAACTTACGTGTTAATTAAATGGGAAATTTTCAAATTCATTTAGCGAGTACTTAAAATCACAATTAAGAGCTCATTTTTGGTGAGAATTTTTTTTTATGTTTATAACATTATTCCGTCAATGGACCAACAAAAAAAAAATAGTCGCCTAAAACGAAGCACCGTAATATCATATACTAAGTGTGGTAACTGTGTTTTTACCGTGAGTAGGTGATAGTTTACAAAACTCGCCTACGGCTCGTTCTCAAACTATTACTCGCGTGCAGTAAAAACGCATTCACCAACTGCGTTACGAGATATTTTATCTGTAACCATGAGGTAACAGTATTGTTTCCCTTGTAAATCTTTAAACGCCTCTTTTGGCGAATAAATATAAAGTGACATAACATTCCCTCATAAACTGGGATTAAAATAATACATACAAGTAACGCTGACGGGTCGGCCTATTGTTTACTACAAATTCCAAAAAGGCGTCTCTCTAGACGCAATATTTCTGGGCGATTTGTGTCCAGTGCGTCCCATAAACCATTGAGCTAAATACACGTATTATGTATTACTTAGTATCGTTATTACAAGAAAAGGTCCGAAATCCTTTGATTGTTACCGACCGCTACCTGCAAACCCTTAAGTGAAAACTGTGTAAATAGAAACAGTGTAATAAAAATAAAGACGGGAATTTACGAAATTCCAAGAAAGAACCTGCAGGGTTGATTGCTTTCTAATTTTGAAATACCGGCGCCTATAATCGTTGGCAATCCACGCTGTACAATGAATACGTCCTAAGAAAGGACCAAGTGTATCATATGTATATACAAGTCTTTTCAAAGGATTAAACAGTCAACAATGGAAGAGCCACGCTTTATTTTTATAAATTGAAGAATATGAACAAGGTGCCTACTTCAGGTCCTAGAAAAGCGTCAGTGTCACCAAATTTCCACGGTATACAAAAATTGAACAAGATAAAAAACTAATATACCTATTTGAACAGCTTAATGTGTTACTTAAAAGCAGTTGTTTATGCTAGGTTGTTTTATATACCTGTATGTAGTAGCTCATAAAACGTTATAAAAATGTTATCCATATAGGAGGTACTTACCGAAAATAGGATATTCCAGGTAATTTGCCTTTATTTGGGCAAAACAGAATCATACACTTATGTTGATCGGCCATTGTTCACAAAAATACCTACACACCAACACTACAAAATTGCCACTTGACGAATGAATCTCTAAATAATCTCAAAAGTTCACAAATAAACAAACCAAACACTTTTCACCAAGAAGGGTAAAATGCAAATGGCTTCGGCCCGGTTCTGTTTGCCAAGTTGCCGTCATCGAGTTAACCACCCGCTTTTGCTAGACGTCCCGAGTGCGCATGCTTCGAGTGGACCGTCGTTTAAAAATCTGACTGGCGCCCAATGCGTACAAACGCACTTTTTCGCCCATACATTGGACGGATTCAGCTGGTGTCGCGAATACGTTGTGATGGTCTAAATATATCTTGTCTATGGGTAGTACACATTCATATGTACGCCAACGGCGTAACGTGGAATTTCGGCACTTCAAGATTCAAAATATCTGATTTGACAAATGTTACTCACACCAAATTAGTATCGGTATTAATAAAGGACTCATTTAGAATATCAGGTAAAGAAAAAATGATTTCAAAGACAATTGTATGTTGACATTATTGCAAGTTCTTTAAGTCATTTTTTTCTTCGTTTTAATTCTCCTGGTAGGTCCTTTATTAATCCCTTGAAATTTGGTGTGGGTCCCATGTATCAAAACTGAGATTTGGGGTGCTGAAATTCCACGGCACACCGCTGACGTAAGGTGCTGTTGGTTGTATGTTATTTCGATGATACCTTAAGGTATCAAATGTACTGACAAATTGGTTACCTGGGTGACGGCGAAACGATTATAAGGAGCCGATACAATATTGAAAAAGTGTCATTTGAATGATGCTTAGATGTTTTAGTACTGTATTAATGTGTGCTATTAAATAGCTACCTAAAAGGCGATTCCAAGTAGTATTTGATAATAAATAACTACTTATTACGCGTTAATAATGTCAGCATTGCACTGTAGGTTTAGTTAAATTTAAGCAGACTATTCTGTAAAGACATATCTAGAGCAAACCTGCACAGTAATGCTGGCATTGCCTGGGCAATGCCGACTCTGCGCACCGTGCAGGCTATTCCCGTAACAAATACCTACCTAATATCTACGCCAGAATAATAAATAACTACTATTACGCGTTAATAATAAATTTTAAACATGCATATAAAAACCAAATTTCAACATAAAATTAACGTCAAAATTATACACGATATTTTTACTAACGCCAGAACACTGTAACATTAAGCGGTATTTTCATGTTAAAAAAATGTTAATTCAGATTTCGACGTTCTTAAAAGTTACATAATTATCACGCGAAATTTACGTTTTCTTGCTAAGTGGGATATTGAGGGTGAGGAGGAAAGCACTGAAGCTTCAATGGAGCCTTTAGCTCTAAGGGAACCTCCAAGCAAAATTGTTAATGATGCTAATGATGAAAACCAGGAGCAACAAAAACAACAAGAGGTAAGTTATGATATTTTAAATTTTTTATTATTTTTTCACAAAACACTAAAACTGTAAAATTATCAAGAACATTTTATTCTAGGAACTACCCAATCCTAACATTTCTTTTTGCCATGGTACAGCACCTTGGTTACTGTTAAAATATTTAATTTATTAATTATAATTTTCCCCATTTTGTTTTGCCTCTAAAGTAGAATGTGTAAATCTGGGGTTCTGTAAATTTGGTATATCAACTTATTACGCCAGTCACCATTTGCTATTATTACATGGGAATTATCTTCCCTACCAAAATAAATTGCTGTTATATAGTGTGACAAAACGATTACATACGTAACATACGTTAAAATATTAGATAACTTTTGAGACTAACATATTTTAAGAAAAGCTATAAAATTAAAAGCCACATGTTTGCTTCAGATTATTTTAGGGAGATTAGTTAAAAGCTATATTTCTTAGGAACCTTGCACATGGGTTTGTCATCAGGGAGACTATAAGGGCTTAAGACCGAGTATTGAAAATGAGAACAGTAGGGAGACATAGGGAATTGACAACCCTCCGTCCTCCGGAGGGACTGCGCATGCGCGCGCATCTTTCATACGTCATATCTCATATGTCATCTGTCATACGTCATCTGTCATACGTCATCTGTCAAATGTCATCTGTCAACTGTCACACTCTTGGGCGTTAGCTACTTTGGTCTTAACTACTTGGGGCTTTAACTACTTGGACATTAACTACTTAGGCATCAACTACTTGGGCATCTATTTGGGGCCTAGCTGCATCGGCCATTAGTACTACTCCTTAAGAATATTATTAGTATTAAGTATTTCAAGAAAAAATGACGTCAAAAACTTTTTTCTTTATTTTGCCGATAGTAGGATTAGAACCTGGGACCTGCATAGTGGAATAGCAACGCTCTAACCGACCTCGCCATCGATTTCTCATAAAATATTTAGTTCATAACATATAGACTTGCAGCTAGAAGAGCCCTCGTTTTCAATTAGAAATTTAATATACGTAACGTGTTCAAAACGGCGTTATAAGTCATGTAGGAAAGTATGTTAGCTATCGCCCATCATTTAAGATATGCCAACTACCACCTGCCACTTGTTAAACACCAAAATAAAAATTTAACATACGCCGCGTGTTCAAAATGTTATAAAGCATGTGTAAAAAGCATGTTAACTGTCACCGGTCATTTAAGATATGTCAACTGTCACTTGTCCCTTGTTAAACGTCAAAATTAATATTTGACATACATCACGTGTTCAACGTGACGTAACAAATCGTTTGGAAAAAAACCCGAGAACAATCGATCAACTGGTTGGTGAGCTATCGCTTATTAAGTCCAATGTCTTAATGGCTGAAAAGAATCAGTCAATCTTTCTATTAGTTAAACTGTTTTAAACATCCCTCAGATTACTGCTAAAGCCCCACAACACTGCAATGCAGTGGTCATTGTCAATGATCTTTGCGTAGTAAGATATAAATCACCCCGTATATTCTAATATTTTTATACCTCGTATACAACAATATTGGTTATATGCCAGAAAGATTGCATCATCATTGGAAAATTACTAGTCAAAGCGAGCTAAATCAACAACACGAGGCAAGGTCAGCGGAACAGTTGTTTAGACACGTTTAGACGCGTTTTCGATGGGCGAATAATATGTAAGAAAACTAGTAATTATTACAAATTATTTATTTAACCACAATATATATCGATATTTAACAACTTTATATACGAAATTAGTTAATAATATTAAACAGGTTACTGCTAGGAATACAAGGAGACTAGAAATACTGTTCATATTTTCGGATAAGATGGGGTTAGTGTAGAATTAGTACTAGGAATAGTACGAGATGCGGTCTCATTATTGTGCTTGCTAAGGAACGTCATCCATCCTGTTTCACCAGTCGTCGAATCTTGAAAAAGAAAATGAACCTTGTAGCTAAAAGAGCTGGTGTGGTGTTTGATGGAGGTATCGGGGCGGAGAATACAGGCAGGTGGTCAGTAATATGAGGGTTGAAAGCCATCGGAGTCCATGGACTGCTAGCGTTATAATCTCCAAAATCGAACAAAACAGATGCATTTTTAACATTAAACGGTCGATATACGTAGAAGACGTTGTGTACTACTGCAACTAGCAGAATGAAGGACGAAGTTAACAGAGCCATTAAAGCCGTTAAAATGATTTAGAGTGTAGAAGAATACAGATTTATAATATCATAGAGGTGTATTCATTCCACTGGTTAATAACACCAACAGCGGTATTAAGAATAGAGAACTAACATAAAGAGTTCGGAGCGGTTCTGGTTTTATCTTTTTCAAGCTTCGAGGTGTGACTACCTTTTTCATTTGTCGACACTTCCACAATACTTTAGCTAACCGACAATGTTTGGAGTAGGCACTTATAGTGATCGGCTAACGGATCGTCTCCTTCCTTCCAGTCAGCATACTCACAATGACAAAATGCACATTTAACTATATCTAATCGTTGGATGTAATAAAAACCAGCCCGTGCTAAGTCTTTAGGACTAACTTTATTGGTCCAATTTTCAAACGTAATCAGTCTTTCTTCAAAAGTACGAATAACGGCAAGACCGTCGTCTAAGCAAACAGCACAATCTACACTGTGACTAATCATTTTTCGTCTTTCTACTTAGACTAATCGAACTATACTAATAAAGAAACCTAAAAAAATATGTTATATACTTTATTCCATGTCATTTAAAAAACAATGTCGGAAATTATACAATAACTTGACATTATTACAGGCACAATGCCAATCAGTAAAGTCCTTATGATGAAAACATTCTACAGCTTTTTATATTTACTTAATTTAGGTTCTGTCTTTAAAGGAACACTAAATATAAAACAAGAATCAAAAATCTGTTTTAAAAAAGTTGTAACACCCACCACTGATTCCTATCTCTCTTTTCCTTATTTGGTTGGCGGGTGAGCGGTAACCCTGGAATACAGTTGGCGGTGACAAGAAAACCTTTTGCGTGGGGCCGGAAGACCCTTGTGTCTACTGCATGTAACCCACCACTTAATCTAACACCTTTCCTAGCCTTGCAAATTACTATCTCTTAATATTGTACTTACTGCAGAGGTTTACTAACTTCAATCTTTCTATAATTTTTGATTTTTAATAAATTTATTACTTATCTACTATGTTTCCCCGTTCCCCAACAGTAAAACACAAAATTCTGGATCAAATACACTTTTATTTCCACAAGTACGGTTGGGAGCCACCCAAAAATACACCTTTTCACAATTTCTTCAATTTTTTTACAACTTTTGTTAATTTTCACAAACTTTTCAATACGCCAAGACAATCTCTTGGGTTCGACGCACTTACTTGTTCACTTTTTTATTTATCGCAATTTTAATCAAGAAAAATTCGGCGCGCTCCAAAACTTCCGATTAACACCGTACTATTGATTCCAGATTTTGAACTTTCCCGTGGGCAGAAACTTCGGACTAAATTTGGGCAGAGTAACGATCTTACATCTTCGAGTACATTCACGATACTGATTTCTAGCCGGCGCTTTCCCGCTTATATAGGGAAAATTCCCATAAATTTTCCCTCTTTTACAGCTTTTTCGCGGAATTAATGTGACAACATGCTATTTACGACCCCATAAATCGTGTCTCCACCTGCGTTTTCTAGGAAAATCTACGTGGGCGACCCTATTTTAGCCGGCAAATGAAGGAAAAGATCGGTATTTCTCGGTTATTTATGACATTTTTATTGCTTTCTGCTTTTCCGAGTGACATTTATTAACGCGCGCCTTCATAACAGGGCTATAAATTAATTTCGCTATATTTAATTCCCTTATTTTTCCCGATTGCATCTGCTCATATGGCATCGCGTTGCCTTCTTTCGTTGGTCCAATCAAAATTAACAGCGCATAATTTCTTTGTTATAATAGAATGATTAGGGGAGGAGTTTTGTTTCAGATGGGGATGAGTCTTCTTCATTGACAATGATAATGCCGTCGGTTAGTTTGCTCCAGTTTTCCGAAATGACCGGTCGACTTGAAGGAAATAATCGGGTTCGGGACTTAGAAAAGTTTTCGCGGATCTTGATGAAGTTAAGTGAAATGTGTTCTTCATACACAAGTGAAACTTTTCCTTACAATAAAGGATTAATTTTTCTATTTATGTGAGTTGACTTTATAATTAATTTGTAAATTATTTTTATTAATTAATTTATGGCCGCTTAGGTGTTTGAATATTTTTTCCAATGAATTATTTTCAATTAATCTTTTAACCCTTCCCTATCATTTCAAGTCCTTTATTAAATTTTTAACCCAACTACTTATTACTGATTATTTTAAAAATAAATTTCTAAAATTTTCCTATTTCAATAAATATTTTAAACATTCTCCGAACGCGAACGTAACTTATTTTATTTAATGCCCTTTGGTGTTGCGAATTAATTTTCGAGAATTTCTTTTCGTGTTTCTAAATACAATTCCTTTTCAAGTTATTTTTCAAAATTTTTCTTTCCTTCATTTGTTTACACGGCTTACGCCCTTAATTAAATACTTATAGGCCGTAATGCCACAATACTCCGCCCTTTAAAATCATAAAGCTGTTTTAAATAAAACTTCTTTATGCGTCACAGCTGTTTATCATCCCGATGTAACCCAAACACGCGTTAAGTAGGTCAGCGGAACCTAGGTCAAGAGCCTGTCGTTAAATACTTGTCGGGTTTTGGAGTCGCGTGCCGTGTACCCTTAAGGGTCCTTATTCAGTAAGTGAAGAAGTAGGTGATTATTAAATTTTTCAACAATAAATGGAATTTCTCTACTTAGACCTCTTAAACATTCAAGAAATACAAATATTAATATACACTTAGTTACCTTATCATTTTCTTTGAGGAAACGCTTTCGTTCATTTAGTAATCTTTCCTTAGATATTTATTTCTTATCACAACACATCAGTAAGTTTTATACCTATATTATCTTTTTAAAGTGAAACTTTGAGACTTTTAGTCTTTGTTAGAAATTTTTGGTACGAATGAGTTTCCTTATAACCTAGTACAATAATGTTAATATGTCATTGTTTTCACAAGTTTAAATAACAATCTCGTAAATTTTCTATCCCTTTATGTTTTACAAAATTTTCTAAATTTTCACAGTTTTCAATTAACAAAAACTTCATAACCCATTTATGATTTATAATTTTCTCTTAAATTCTTAAACCTTCCAAAATAGTCGATGTTACAATATCGTATTTATTATGGCAATATCCAGTACCCTATATTTTTATACTGGAAATTTGCTAATATTATGTTCTACTAATGCAATAAACAGTACTCTATGTTCTTCTACTATAAATTTGATTATATTATTCTGTTCTACTATTACAATAAACATTACCCTGTATTCCCGTTTTTCTGATAAGTTTTAAATTTCCGCATAGCATTTTAAAACCTTATTTACAATTCAGACTACATTTCTCTTTAAACTTCTTATTCACAATTTTATCCTAATTTTCACTCGGCCTTAAAAAAAATGTGTATTTACAATTTCGACTAGGTTCACTCGGTCCACATATTTTATGTGACAACAATTCCAATATAATAAGTGACTATACCAGGAATGTATATGTATGGATTATTAACTACATTAATAAATACAACAATTATCCCTAACTTGATTGCATGTTACTAAAATCTAAATTTTTTTTCAACATTCCGTGTTTTTCACAAAAAGGCAAATCCTTTTTAATACAACATAAGTATTTTGTTTTGTTTTGACTGTACAAAAATTCTTAATTCTACCTTAAACGATCTCTTCCTGAAATACCATTGGTCGCGCTTCACTATTCCGTTAATCACTAACACTATCACTGTGATCAGCGCGACGCCACACCATCCGTAAATAGTCCGGATCGTAGTGCTCTACTACGTATTCTACGTGGTTGGGCTCCTCTGTTGACCGTAGGAAAGCCTGTTGTAATCCAGAAGGTCCCGGATAGTTCTTCTCTAGCTGAACATGCGGATCGCGCACATGATATGATGCCATCCGTAAAACGTATCCAGCCGTAAGTCAAAAACAACACTAACCATTCAATACTTTTTGTTTATTCGCGATTTAAATAGTCACTAACAGTATAAAAGAAATTGTTTTAAATCGCACACAATTTCTCTTTCACAATGTCTCAATTATAAACTGTTTTTATCCCGTTTTGCATCATTTTAACATTCTGAACTTGTCTCTTACTAATAATTGCCTTTGGTTATTTATAAGTCAGCACTTTTTACATTTTTCCCCAATATGCATTGATCATTTATGGACCCTAATATTCATAAATATTTTTTTTTTCTATATTATTTATCCTAAGACATCAACATTAAACCTTTTCAATTTCATAGACCCATTACTCTCATAACAATTAATTAGGTGAACACTGACTTCATTGTGCGCCTATTCCTTCGTTTCTTGCACGTGAGTATGCCGGCGCGGCGGGAATATTTCAGGCCTAAAATTTTAAATACATTGCACCCATGCGCTTCGCTCGTTTCCAGACCCTTAGCGGCGACACGTGGTGGTCTTATACATATATGGTTTCTTGGATACATGATTCTATAGGTCGTTAAATAGGAAGTTAAGCTTTTTAATGTAAGATGGCTCTCCGAGTATAGTATTGATTTTTAATTTCGTTCTCCTTTGGCTTCACTTCGACTAAATAAACTCCATTTTTTTACGCCTATTTACAGGTACTTCTCTAACTTCCTCATTAGATTCCGATGAAGATTCCTCCTCACTTTGTTCTTCATCCTCTTCCTCATCATCTTCTTCTTCTTCTTCCTCTCCCTCTTCTTCTGGCGGCGGTTCGCTTCCTTCTCGCCCATGTTCAAGGAATTCATCTATTTCTTCTTGTCTGTCTTCCTCATGTTCTATAGTATCAATTTCCTCTTCACGCACGTCGATCTTCTCATCTTTATTTAAATTAGCTTTTTCCTCCAAATAGTCTATCTCCTTACACGGTTTTAATCTATTGGCATGAACCATATGTTCTTTTCTTCCCGTTTGTTCCTTGATTTTGAAAGTCACTGGTCCTTTCTTTTCTATAATTCGATAAGGACCCGTCCATTTATTATAAAACTTCGAAGCAAGTTTCGTTCCTGGAATGGCTGGAGTATCAAGGTACACTAAATCTCCTAACTGAAATTCTTTTCTAGTTTTTTTTCGATTATGTCTTTCACAACGCTGTTTAATACTCGATTCTAAATTTATTTTTGCAAGTTTATGCGCCCTATGCATTCTGATTAAAAATTCACTCACGTAGTTTTCATCTAAATCATACTTAATACGCGGTTCTCGTATACTTAGGTGTATAGGAAGTTCCATATCGCGTCCAAACATTAAGAAGAATGGCGATTCCTTTGTTCCCTCATGCGGCAAATTTCTATATGCCATTAGACAATAAGGTAAAATTAAATCCCAGCTATCATTGTATTCATTGACAAAATGTCCTATCATAGTTTTAATTGATTTATGGAAACGCTCAACGACGCCGTTTCCACTTGGGTGATAGGGAGTCGTTTTTAATTTTCGGATTCCCAAAAGCGTGCAAATCTCTAGGAACATATTTGATAGAAACTGACTTCCACAATCAGTTAAAAGTTCTCTTGGTGTTCCAAAACGACAAATTATATTTTCTACAAAAGCTCTAGCCACTGTTTCGGCTTTTATATCTGGTAAAGGTATACACTCAGGATAACGAGTTAAGTAGTCCACACATGTCAGTAAATATTTATTGTTATTTTGAGTCCTGTTCAACGGACCTACTAGATCTAAGCTTATTCTCGCCCAAGGTGTTGTTGGAATCGAGATTTCTTGAAGTTCAGCTGGTGGCTGATAATTTGTTTTTCTTAAATTGCATGAGCGACACTTTTCTACATAGCTTATAACATCTTTGCTGATAGTTGCCCAATAAAAATCCCGTTGTATAATTTCTTTTGTTTTCTTTTGACCGGGATGTGAACCAAATACCGAACTATGGTATAACTGTAAAATTTCAGGAACTATGGCTACAGGTGCCATTATTGGATCATGTCTTTGGTTTTCTTCTCTATGCCGATATAGTATTCCTTCGGGGCTAATGTAATACTGTTCGTCTTCAGGTCCTAACGACTTTATTATCGTTGATAGCTTAGGGTCATTTTCCTGTAAGCTCTTGAGTTCTCCCTTGCTCCATATCACATTAATCATAGGAGTAATATTTTCATTTCCCTTCTCCTTGACAGCTGCTATAATGTTTTCATTCGAATTTTCTTCTGATCTCAAACGTGTAAGAGAATCCACATTATCGTTCTGTTTTCCTGGCCGGTATACAATAGTAAAGCTGTACTCCATAAGAAACATGGCCCACTTTGCTAATCTAGAACTTGGATCCTTAATAGTCAGCAAATATTTCAGGGGACGGTGGTCTGTCATTATAGTAAAATGAGTTCCAGTTAAATAATTGCGGTATGTTTTTACTGCAAATACAACTGCTAGGCATTCCCTTTCGATCGCACTGTAGCGTCTTTCTGCATCATTCAACGTACGGCTTGAAAAACATATTGGAAGCTCTGTTCCATCGTGAACTTGAGTCAAAATTGCAGCAACTGCTGAGACGCTTGCATCCGTATTTACTATAAACGGTTTGCTGAAATCTGGATATCGTAAAATTGGAGGTGAAATAAGAGCTTCTTTCAGGTGTACAAAAGCTTCTTGTTGTTCTGGTCCCCAATGGTATTTTATATTTTTCTTTGTAGGCAATGTTAATGGTTGGCTTACTTTCGCAAAGTTTGGCACAAACTTTCTGTAAAATCCACATAAACCAAGAAATGCTCTAATTTCCCTAACATTTCTAGGAATGGGGTAGTTCTCAATTATTTCAGTTTTGCTAGGATGCGTGGTAAGTCCTCCTTCTTTTATAAGGTGTCCAAGGTATTCTATTTCTTTCTGCATAAAATGACATTTAGTGGGTTTAAATTTCAAATTACTTTCTCTCATCTTATCAAACACATGCCTAAGACGTTCCAGATGTGTATCTACGTCCTTGGAAAATACTCTTATATCATCTAAATAAACCAGACATTCACTATATGTCAACTTTCCTAAAATATGATGCATCATTCTGCTCCAGGTAGCTGGTGCATTCTTTAGTCCCATGGCCATTCGCAGAAATTCATAATGGTTATCAGGAGTTGAAAAAGCTGTCTTCTCTTGGTCATCAGGATGTACAGGCACTTGGAAATATCCTGATGCTAAATCCATAGTTGAAAATAGAGATGCTCCAGACAGTTTGTCTATGGTTTCTTGTATATTAGGTATTGGAAAGAAATCTGTCTTTGATATGGCATTTAACTCTCTATAATCAATAACCAATCTAAACTGTACATCTTCTCCAGGATGTCTCTTCTTTTCTACTAAAATTGCTGGAAAACTCCACGGAGACTGACTTTCTTTGATAATCCCATCGTCCAGTAATTTCTGAATTTCCTTTTTTAAAATCTCTTGTCGGTGGTACGGCACCCTATATGGCCTTTTTAAAATAGGAGGAACATTTTCCGTTATAATCCTATGTGTCACATTTGACGTACAACTAAGTTTCTGTTCAGGGCTTTTAAAAATATCAATATATTCCACAATTAAATCTCGCAATTTTATTTCACTTATTGCAGTAACATTCTCTAAATGTAGTGTTTTCAAAATCTCTTTTGTATCTTTTTCATTTACCTTACAAATCCTAAGCCCATTATTCTTCTCACTAGCTTCTACGACTTCTGTTTCGTAAGCTCTTGCTATAACCATTCTTGGCTTCAATTTTATTTCACTTTCTGTTATATTCGTTATCCTCACAGGAATGGTTTTCCTTGTTTTACACAACACTCTAGCAATGATGAGTCCTTTCGGAGCTTCAGTGCTTGGTTCTAAAACCATGAATGGTGTAGAAACACTTGCCAATCCTCGTAAATTTGCGGGAAAGATCGCCTGTGTCATCGGGGGAATCACTATCTCTTCTAATATAGAGACAATTGCGCCTTCTTCTAAGGACTCGGAACCTTAATTCTCTTTGTCCCTATTTTCTAAATATTTATCAACTGGTTCGACAGTCTGAGAACCCATCTCTTTCCTTCCATTGGAAACAGGACCTATTTTCCCATAGTCCTTACAGTGTAAACACTTATTTTCGGAAACTGGACCTATATTCCCATAGTCCTTCTGTTCCACCCACTTATTTTCGGAAACTGCAGTTTTCCTTGATGATGTCGGGAGTTCTTCACATATTTTCTTTAGATTTTTCTCAACTCCAGTTTTCAGATGACCACTAATCACCTGAGAACTGCATCCCTGCGGTATTAGTGGTAACGCGGGACAATTTACGGAAGTAACTTTTGACATCACTCGTTTTCCAATATTTTCTTCTTTGTTTCTTAAGTGTTTTTCCCGTAACTCCTTCACTTCGGCTTCTAATTGAGCAAGCCTTTCCTCCAATCTATTCTTGGGTTTCTCCTCCATCAAGGGTATGACACTGTCGAAAGCATACATACAATTATTTTCCCAATCTATCTTGACTCCATATTGTCTCAAAAAGTCAATACCCAAAAGCATATCTGCTTGAAAACTGTGATTTTCTATCACAACAAAATTATGTTGAACCACTATATCTCCAGGGAATGTAACCAAAATATTCGATACCCCTGACGTGGGTATACTATTACCCTGTATATCTACTAATCTGACATCAGTGTCACTTACGAACCCCTTGGCAATATCAGGTTTTATCAGGGATATTACTGCTCCACAATCTATCAAGGCTAGGCATGGCTTACCATTAACACTAACCTTAATTACACTACACAACTTTGGGGTTCTTTCCTCCGAGCACGTAAATATCCCTACCTTATTCTTATTGCTACTTATTCCCAACTTGCCTCTTCGGCAGCCGAACTCCGGGGCTGAAACTCGACTGCGTTGGTGTTTAACACCTGCTGCTGTGTTGGCTTATACATTGAACCTGTTTTTCGAGGACAAGTTCGAGCCAAATGTCCAAGTTCCCTACAATTATAACATACTTTATCAGAAAATTGTCCCCTTCCATTGCTCCTTTTCGGACATCCACTACTTATATGTCCGGGTTCTCTGCAAGTATAGCACGTACGGGTTTCTTTTTCCTTGCAAAAATTCGCTGTATGCCCCTCTTTTTGACACTTATGACACTTAAATCTATGGTTCCCATTTGATTTGAAAGGACGGAAAGCTACTTTCTTATCATAGCTTCTATTGCCCGTACTATTATTTTCATTTGCAACCATTCTGCACTCCCTACTATTTGACGGATGAACTAAATTCTCTATAGATTCTTCCCTTCCTGCTATCCTCAAAGCTTCATCCAAAGATTGCGGGTCTCCTGATAGAACTCGCTGTTTAAGAGGCATCATAAGTCCCAATGTAAACTGCGTCATAATATCCTCTTCCAACTTATTCCTCACAACATCATCATGTGTAGGATCTCCTGTAAGGGTGATTGTTCGATTGCCCAGTAACTTAAGCCTGGTTAAATACTGTCGGCAAGATTCTCCTGACCTCTGTCGGCATTCTATAAAATTCTTCATTGCAGATCCCTTTACATACTGTCGCTTAAATTGATTCCTTAAATTTTCTTTTAACACTGCCCAACTCTGCGTACCTCTTAAGGTAGGATCCGAATAAATAAATTGTTTCGCTTTATTGCGAAATTTTAACAACGTTATCGCTACCATTTGTGCTTCTGTCCAGTTCGCTAATACGCTAGTTCCTTCAACTACCGTCAAAAAATCATCAATTGAAGTAGTCCCATCATATATAGGCAGAGAGTCTAAGCCTATAAGAATATTTCCAGGTGTAGCAGTCATCGTTGCAGGGCTTGTGGTGGTTACTGTTGTTGTTGTGCTGGCTGCTGGTGTCGTAGTTGTCATATTAGTTTAATGCAGGTTGACACTCTTTGAGGGGGTAAATTATTGTCCTCAAAATAGGGATCTTCTATGGTTGGTTACCGGTAATGGTAAATGGCTCTATACACAACCAAAGCTAAAATTTAAATCTGTTGCACAATCTTAATCACTATTTAATCAACTATTAATCAACTTTTTATTCAACCTTTTAATCAACAAAAATTTTGCTTTCCTAAATTTTTTTTTTCAACTTTTTAATCATCCATTAATCAATTAATCAACCCCACATTCAATCTTTTAATCAACCTTTTAATCAACCCCACACCTGACACCAATTATTGTAACACCCACCACTGATTCCTATCTCTCTTTTCCTTATTTGGTTGGCG
The DNA here is from genome assembly GCA_963971165.1 of Philopedon plagiatum. NCBI lineage: Eukaryota > Metazoa > Arthropoda > Insecta > Coleoptera > Curculionidae > Philopedon > Philopedon plagiatum. The sequence goes on from OZ020194.1 coordinate 51,128,305, forward strand.
GGTGAGCGGTAACCCTGGAATACAGTTGGCGGTGACAAGAAAACCTTTTGCGTGGGGCCGGAAGACCCTTGTGTCTACTGCATGTAACCCACCACTTAATCTAACACTTTTCCTAGCCTTGCAAATTACTACCTCTTAATATTGTACTTACTGCAGAGGTTTACTAACTTCAATTTTTCTATAATTTTTGATTTTTAATAAATTTATTACTTATCTACTATGTTTCCCCGTTCCCCAACAGTAAAACACAAAATTCTGGATCAAATACACTTTTATTTCCACAAGTACGGTTGGGAGCCACCCAAAAATACACCTTTTCACAATTTCTTCAATTTTTTTTACAACTTTTGTTAATTTTCACAAACTTTTCAATACGCCAAGACAATCTCTTGGGTTCGACGCACTTACTTGTTCACTTTTTTATTTATCGCAATTTTAATCAAGAAAAATTCGGCGCGCTCCAAAACTTCCGATTAACACCGTACTATTGATTCCAGATTTTGAACTTTCCCGTGGGCAGAAACTTCGGACTAAATTTGGGCAGAGTAACGATCTTACATCTTCGAGTACATTCACGATACTGATTTCTAGCCGGCGCTTTCCCGCTTATATAGGGAAAATTCCCATAAATTTTCCCTCTTTTACAGCTTTTTCGCGGAATTAATGTGACAACATGCTATTTACGACCCCATAAATCGTGTCTCCACCTGCGTTTTCCAGGAAAATCTACGTGGGCGACCCTATTTTAGCCGGCAAATGAAGGAAAAGATCGGTATTTCTCGGTTATTTATGACATTTTTATTGCTTTCTGCTTTTCCGAGTGACATTTATTAACGCGCGCCTTCATAACAGGGCTATAAATTAATTTCGCTATATTTAATTCCCTTATTTTTCCCGATTGCATCTGCTCATATGGCATCGCGTTGCCTTCTTTCGTTGGTCCAATCAAAATTAACAGCGCATAATTTCTTTGTTATAATAGAATGATTAGGGGAGGAGTTTTGTTTCAGATGGGGATGAGTCTTCTTCATTGACAATGATAATGCCGTCGGTTAGTTTGCTCCAGTTTTCCGAAATGACCGGTCGACTTGAAGGAAATAATCGGGTTCGGGACTTAGAAAAGTTTTCGCGGATCTCGATGAAGTTAAGTGAAATGTGTTCTTCATACACAAGTGAAACTTTTCCTTACAATAAAGGATTAATTTTTCTATTTATGTGAGTTGACTTTATAATTAATTTGTAAATTATTTTTATTAATTAATTTATGGCCGCTTAGGTGTTTGAATATTTTTTCCAATGAATTATTTTCAATTAATCTTTTAACCCTTCCCTATCATTTCAAGTCCTTTATTAAATTTTTAACCCAACTACTTATTACTGATTATTTTAAAAATAAATTTCTAAAATTTTCCTATTTCAATAAATATTTTAAACATTCTCCGAACGCGAACGTAACTTATTTTATTTAATGCCCTTTGGTGTTGCGAATTAATTTTCGAGAATTTCTTTTCGTGTTTCTAAATACAATTCCTTTTCAAGTTATTTTTCTTTCCTTCATTTGTTTACACGGCTTACGCCCTTAATTAAATACTTATAGGCCGTAATGCCACAAAGTTGCCTTTAAATCTCCCTTAACCAGAAATTTAGGAGAGTCGTACTGAAGGCGGATATCACGTAAAACACTTTCAAATTGGTTCAAGTCCAAATAGCAAGACTCCCACATTAGTCCATGGTATTTTTCCTCCAAATGTTCTACTATTTTGAGATCTTCGGGTTTTAAAAATTTCCTACAATACGGTGGTTTGAAGAGAAAGCTGCAAAATCGTGCTCCATCATACACAGCAAACTCCTTCGGTATAAACCCACTGGCTAAAGGATAACCTTGAAGATCGATGCAAACTTTCTGACGTTCTTTAGACATCTTGTACACTGGCTAAACTCAAAGATAACCACGTCGGTGTTGAACTAACTTCTAAAGTCTGCAGTACGGAAGGGCTTTAAGTAAGGCAAGATATACCCCCACCACCATCAATACCTCTTGAAACAGGTTTATTCCAAGCATCCAAACTCTGCTAGAATCGGATTGTATTTATTAGTAACAGCAGAAGCATTAGGGCTGGAGAGAAAGGAGAGAGAAGGGGGAAAGAAAAGAACCTAGAGCTTTAAAATATTTATTATTATGAATCATCAGTATACATGTACAGTTTATCAAAGTCATCGACCAATTTTTGCGGATTGTAATGCAATAATTCCAACAACTTTGTTCAAACAGGTTTAAATTGCAGAGATTGGTAATAATTTCAAAAAAGTTTTCCTTAATATCAGCAAAACATTGGGCATACTGTAAAGTATCATCATAATAGGTTCTAAATTGTAAACGTTTCACTAATTCTAATCTAAAGCTAATTAAACTCTTAAGAGCTATTCTCAATGACCTCCATATTGGAAAAACGGGGTGCAAAACTACGAAAAAACTATTGAACCGAATTTGATGAAATTTTGAATTTAGCTTCGAAATTCGATGCTACATGACTATATTACCTTCAATTTTTCGAAAAAGAATTTTATTTTTTCCAAAACGGCAAATAACGTTCAAATTGAGAAAATATGATAATACAGTAATTTTTGAAAGTATTTCCTCCATTATCTATAATCTCAATTAATGCAAAAAAATGTCACACCCAGTTTTTTAGAAAAAATACCGAAAATCGCAACTGTCTAAAGCGATTTGGCAACGCCCCGGTTGATCAAGGGCAGCGCGGAAAGCGGAGACACTCGAGTCCCTGATCGCCGCACATCGACGACGTCAAGGTAATTCATACTAATGGAGAGCAGACTTAGCGACTTATGTACACTAGCGTCTAGCCGGTACCGCGAATATCTGTCCCGAATTTGCCGAACTATTGTCGATTGTCGCAATCTAATTTATGGCGCTACATTTGAACACAATGTTTTTGGTCAGGTTCTGCCGCAAAGTATTGACAATATTTTGTTCGCAAAATATTGACAACAAAATGTATATTGTGCGACAACATATTATTCTTACAAGGGTGTGTTAAGGATTTTAGCCTTGTTTTCCTTCAAGAGTAACGGAAGGAGGGGGTTAATTAGCTATACCCTAGAAATGATCAAATAAATGTCGATTTTGTGTTACTTTAGCTCCTTTAAAATAATTTCACCCTGTAGCTCAAAAACGGTATAATAAAATTAGGTACTATATTTTGTGAACACACTAACTGGAATGTAACTTCTGCCATTATCATGATTATTTTTTACTTTCTAGTGGATGTGGAAAGTCGGTTCAATTTTTTAAACTTTATTTTATTATTATTTCATTTGGTGTCAAATAGAAATAATATAATTCTAAGTTATGGAGAAATAAAAATTAAATAAAGAAATAGAACTACTAGAAGAATCCCAAAAAATCCAAAAGTTTCAGAATTTTTAAGATAAACATAAAAAACAGCTTAATATTTTTTAAATCACATTTGGGAGCCAAATAAATACATATCTGTCTTATATAAAAAAAATTTACCTATGTACATAATTAATGTCCGTCAATATGTACCTATATGAATACAAAAAAATATTCTTTTATTTAGGCAAAACGTTTTGTGTGATTTAATAGGTAGACTAGTAACGCATTTATTTCTACCCTTAAATTATTTATAGGCAGAAAAAAGAATAACATACTATTATTAAAGTTTTGCAAATGGGGGTAATTCCAGAGCCGGCTCTAACCTAGTTGGAAATAAAATTAGGATTCGATGTGAAAATAAAATACCAATATTTATTTACCCACATGTGTTATTTGAAAGTTCGAGATAAGAAAATACCATACAGGGTGTCTGAAAAGTCTTAGCATGGGCAAATATCTTTACTATTAATAAAGACAGAGACACCAAATTTGAGTTGTATCTTATTGGTTAATAAATCTACTTTTTTATGTAATTTGACTTTTTCAACCCCCTTGGGGGGTTACGCTAGGGAGTTGACGTCAAAAATTTTGAATGCCGGGTGGGCTCTTCTTTTAAAAGTCTTCAAAAAAGAAAGATTTTACCGCAGCTCCCGTATTTTAATTCATTTCTAAATGGCAAGCCTATAAAAAATATAAATCGTAAATCATATAATCGGGCGGGGCACAAGTCGACCATTAGTCGACCTCTTGTGCCATACAGTACCAGTCTGCGCTGCTATTTTTGGTTTTGTGGGGCACTTTTTTTCTAATTTTTTTCCAACTTTACTTCTTCACTTGTCGTTTTTATATTTTGTGTTTTTTGACATCTGTGCAGTAGATCAAAATGCTTACCTCGCGCAAGCCGAGCATGCTAGACATGCGTACGCAATTTCAGGAGATGTACTTGGGTATCTACATTCGAACCCATTCACTTGTAAGAATATATCCCCAATAGTCAAGGTACCACCACGTACTTACCTTTATAACTTTTCCCCCAAGTTTTTTTCGACTTTCTTGTTCATTATTTGCCATCTGCGCAGTAGACCAAAATGCGTACCTCGCGCAAACCGAGCGTGCTAGACATGCGTACGCAATTTCAGGAGATGTACTTGGGTGTCTACATTTGACCCCATTCACTTGTAAGAATATATCCCCACTAGAAAACCTACAACTACTTATTTAACATATTTTTACGATTTTATGACGTCTTACTTTTTTTGAACATTCTTAACTATGAGACATTGTGACCAACCGTGCCAGTCTTACTAATCAGTTATATTACGCACTGACTTATTTCCGGCATGGCCGCCTCTTCTTATTTATTCAAGCATTAGCCTTACCATAGTTATTGAGACTTTTTTTGCGTCCTGTGAGAAATTCACAATATTGTACACTGAAAAAATCTTGATCTAATTTGAAAATTAGAGTATTCTTGGAAAATTAGCCTTACATGAAGCGCTACTATTCTTGTGTCAAGCGAAAATTCTTAGTGCAAGTAAAGGCTAATCTTGAATCTACAAACGTTCTATTCTTGGCATCCAAGACAATAGTAATATTGGTTTAAGGACTGCTACTGTTCAGTCAAGAAGAAGGGTTAGTTTAAGATGAAGAATAGGAGTACAGTTATTTTAATTGGTAATTTACATTGTCTGAAGAATAACTAAAGTTATGGCCAACAGTTTATATACATTGACATAAATATTGCTTACTCTTGAACAAAGAGATACACTTTTCTAGCAAAAGAAGTTAGTCTTCGTGGAAATACGTAATCCACTGATATATTAGCGATCCTTTGGCGAAAGCGCTTTTTTCTTTCGCCAACCCTGTTAAAATACTCCCCTCTACCCTAATCCACTAGTATTTTTAGTGCCCCTTTGACGAAAGCGCAAATATGCCTTTTGGACACTCACCCTTCTAATCCACTGATATCTTAGCGATCCTTTGGCGAAAGCGTTTTTTTCTTTCGCCATCCTTTTTAAAATACTCCCCTCTACCCTAATCCACTAGTATTTTAGTGCCCCTTTGACGAAAGCGCAAATATGCCTTTTGGACACTCACCCTTCTAATCCACTGATATCTTAGCGATCCTTTGGAGAAAGCGCTTTTTTCTTTCGCCATCCCTTTTACAATACTCCCCTCTACCCTAATCCACTATTATTTTAGTGCCCCTTTGGCGAAAGCGGAAATATGCCTTTTGGACACTCACCCTTCTAATCCACTGATATCTTAGCGATCCTTTGGCGAAAGCGCTTTTTTCTTTCGCCATCCCTTTTAAAATACTCCCCTCTACTCTAATCCACTAGTATTTTTAGTGCCCCTTTGGCGAAAGCGCAAATATGCCTTTTGGACACTCACTCACCCTTATGCAATATAGGGGAAGGAGGCATTGACACTATATATGACCTTCTTACACCACCTTACACAATTCCCCTAATACACACACACCCCATCAGTGCCTTTCTGACACCTTGACCACACTCAATATACGTCACTAGTAAATAGTTCTACTTCTCCGTGTGTGTATTCACTTCAACACCGGAGTTAAGTTAAGAAAAAGTTGAAATTAGGATTACTATACTTGGGTTGAGGTTACCTACTTTTACATTACGACCGTATGCAGTTCATTTAAGAATTGCTATCCTTATTTCAAGTTTATTTGCTTTTTTCTCAAGCTAAGTTAGTTCTTGTTTCAAACATTACAATACTTAATTTACTCGTATTTAGTATTGAAAGAAGTGTAGATGTGCGGATTGTTTTAAGAATAACATGCCTTTTGGAACGACTATACTTGATCTTGCGGATACACAAGACTAAGCTATCCTTCACTGAAGACTATTACTCTTGACTCTAGTATAGCTTTTTTTCAGTGTATATCTCACGGAACCCTCTAAGCGCGAGTCGAACTTGCACTCAACCGTTTTTTTTATTTCATACAATCACGGCAACGCCCATCAATTAAATTATTTCTGTCAAATACAGTATGTACTTATTTTCGGCATCGACGCCTCTGGTAATAGGCCAACAGTGCCTACCTTACTTATTACGTTACAAGTTGTTTAGAATGGCCACCATGAACTTCTTGGCAGTGATAAAGTCCGTTTTGGAACTCTGCCAAGAAGTAACATCTGAGAAAAGACCTTTAAAATGAGGTACCACACGGCATAGGGTTGCATTTAAAATTTTTGACCTCAACTCCCTAGCGTAACCCCCCAAGGGCATTGAAAAAGTCAAATTACATAAAAAAGTAGATTTATTAACCAATAAGATAAAACTAAAATTTGGTGTCTCTATCTTTATTAATAGTAAAGATATTTGCCCATGCTAAGACTTTTCAGACACCCTGTATGGTATTTTCCTATTTAGCACTTTCAAATAACACAATGTGGGTAAATAAATCTTTGTATTTTATTTTCACATCGAATCCTAATTTTATTTCCAACTAGGTTAGAGCCGTCTCTGGAATTACCCCATTTGCAAAACTTTAACTATTATACTACATAATTATGTTTTTTAATACCTGTTATTCTGTTAATGATATCATATATTTTATTAGAATAATTTAAATTTAAATGAAAACCATACAAAAATTTTATAAATTTATATTAGCCAAAATAAATATATACAAAATTTTAAAATTAAATAACAAAGCAAAGAGGCTGCCACATACATACATTTGTGTTTTTAAAAGGTATGTAAATGTAATGTAAAAAAATACATTCGCGGAAACAAAATATTTTCAAAAAACTATTTTGTTTGTAAAACATCTATTACCTTCAAAAAGAGCAAAAAATGATTAAAAAATAAATATTTATTTTTAATTACTTGACAATATTTGAAAGGCTATGGGATTTGACTCTTATGGGCAGTGGCGCACCCAGGATTTCGTCCGGGGGAGGGGGGGGGTCAGTCTGCAGCGTGAGGTGAGGTATCAAAATTCGATGAATTTTTTCACTTTATAATGCACTTTTTTAATTTTTTTGTGTCTAGGATGTTGGTATGTGGGGGGGGGGGGGCTGCAGCCCCCAGCCCTTCCCCTGGATGCGCCACTGCTGGGAAGGTTTTTTGATGGATGAAGTGGGTTTCTTTTGATTCATTTTTTGTTGACCAAAATATCAGGTAAAATTTTTTCATTATGTACCGTGCGTTCAATTTAGCTTAATAACATTTTGATTCGCTGTAACTTTTGTGTTTTTAAAGATATCAAGGTAAACAAAAAAATCAAAATAAAATGTAGGGTTAGTAGCCAAGTTTTTTCTTGAGTTACACATAAAACAAAACACTAACAATTTTCTGAGATAATAGCCTACCTTATATATTTTTAAATGGAACACCCTGTATATTAGATATGTATTCAATAGAATACGCTATTCTGATTACAATGATATAACACACTTTATATTTTAATCCACTCGTTTTTGACATATCGGCAAAAATATGAAATTTTTATCCTACTTAATCCCGAAGAGTGCCGTGACTAGATTTGTTTTCAGCATACAGTATTATATAAAAATTTCATATTTTTGCCGATATGTCAAAAACGAGTGGATTAAAATACAAAGTCTGTTATATCATTATAACCAGAATAGCGTATTTTATTGAATACATATCTAATATACAGGGTGTTCCGTTTAAAAAAATATAAGGTAGGCTATTATCTCAGAAAATTGTTAGTGTTTTGTTTTATGTGTAACTCAAAAAAACTTGGCTACTAACCCTACATTGTGTTTACCTTGATATCTTTAAAAACAAAAACGTTACAGCGAATCAAAATGTTATCAAGCTAAATTGAACGCACGGTACATACAATGTTTTTATGAGAAGATGGAAACATTTGCTCATTTGTATTATTATGGTCTGTGGCAGCCAAGGTCGGGGGCAGAGAATTTAGAACTTTTTCTATTGCATCCAACTTTCCATGTGTATTACCTGAAGCCAAAATATCATGAAATTATTGTGACAGATTGTGCTGTCCCTTCAATTGATGATTTGGTTTTCTGTTTCTTGGACAGTTGTGTAATAATTTCATTGGATTCATCATTTTCATCTGAATCAATATACAGGGTGTTATGAAATTCACTGCATATATTGAAACCCGTAATTGCTGGTATGAATTCAGACTGAATAAAAATATTCATAAATGGCGCTTCATGATAAAAAAATGGTAGATATCGCCCCGCAAAAAAAAATTTTTTTGTAACTACGCACCACTGGCAATAAATACATGGCCATATAAAAAACATCGACAAATGTCAGTTACAGAAAAAACTCTTTTGTTTTGACGTCAGAAGTCACTGTGACGTTGCCAATTCTTCCTAGAATATTCCTATGTAACAGGTTTGAAAAATAATAGATTTGTTATCTTTAAAGTAAGAAATCATACTAAATCTTTTAAAACATTCAAAAATTCAAAAAGTTAAAATACTTACAACAACACAAAAAAGCCAGAGAACAGCTGTTCAAAACGAGAGTAAAATTTTGTTCCACTAGGCCAACCAGAAATTTTTGGAAGAAAAAGAGTACCTGTACAAAAATTTTGGTTCCAAATTAGCTTTAAACAAAAAACTCCTAACACTTAAGCATGTCCTTTTTTTTATTTGCCTATTTTAAATCATATTTAATAGAAAATTTGACTTTTATTAACAGGTTTATTTATATCGTCCTTAATTTTTAAGCGAAATTCCTCACAACTAAATTAATAATAAACTTTACCTTAAAAAAAAAATTACGACAAACAACATTCAATAACTCTACAAAATAACTATAAAAACGAACGCGCTTCCAAACGACGCATTACGAGCCTCTTGACTGGAAGTAAAGTCCAAAATGAAACTTCTCTGACGGACTCGCACGCTGTTCTTCAAACAATAATAAAGGTTATTATTACTACACAATACAACCCATCCGTTTGGTTAAAACATGAAAGTCTGACAAACACTACGAAATGTTTTGTTTTCTTATAAATAATCAACACTATAAACACATACGAATCATACGATAGCACCTTTAATAAATTGAAAACTTTTTTTTTCACTTGGATGACAGAATTTTACAAGCCGGCCGATAAAAGTGCGCGGTCGGAGCTGGCGGAACCACTGCACGCACTCGTGATGTTACGCAGTCACCTAACGCGTCGCTATGCCACATATTTAACCAATCACAGCGTGAGCTTTCGTCGCGGACGCGTCCGGCGAAAATTGAAGCGTGAAAGTGGTAGCCGTTAGCTCCTCTTGGCGCAACAAATAGATGGAGAGAGTAGAGCGGGAACGAGAAAAGAGAGAGAGCACGACGTCCGAACGTATGATCAAAGCGTGTCGCCTTGTAAAATTTTATGTCGATTAATCGAGAACAAAAAAATAGATTTGTAAAAAAAGCGAGCATTAAAGAAGATATGGGGAATATTGTTGAAATATCTTTTTTTTAAATACTTTATTATGTACTAGCTAATATGCTTTACTGTATAAGCAACCACACATGCCTGCGTGTATTATGGGTTGCGTATAGTTATACATTTTTTTAGCAAAAAAGAAGAGAAGTCAGGTCTTAGCCATAACCTTAATTGTTTATTTATTATTTTTGTGTGAATTGTCAAATTTTTTTTATTTTTATTAATACTGAATTTGGATTATAGTAAAATGTTCCCTGCACAAAGGTTTTTAATTAATAATTTAGAAAACAATGTACGTATGTATGAAAATCGGGTTCAAAAGCGTGTGATGAGAGACGAAAGTGATCCCTTTTCGCTACACGACACAAGGTTTATAGAATTATTTCGTCTCAACAAGCACTTAGTGGCATATCTGTTTAATAATTTGGTGGACCATTTAGAGGCAGAAAATAAGGTCAACCAGAATACCCACACAGACAAAAATTCTAATTATTGCTTCAAGAAGGTTCTTTGCCACAGGCAATTATCAATGGGGCATTGCTGAAGAATTCTTGTTATCTACAAGTCGGTAAGTAGTGAGGAGTAGATGCACCTATGAAGTGGCCAATGCAATAGTGACTATTTTAGGTCATTTGTGGATTAGGTTTCCCAGAACCCCACAAGAAATTAACGAAGCTCAAAGGGGTTTTATGGAAAAGCTGGATTTCCTGGAATCATCGGGTGCATTGACTGCACTCATAGCACCTGCAGAGGATGAACATCTTTATGTTAATCAAAAAGGATTTAATTCAAAAAATTGCCAAATTATTTGTAACTATGATCTACAAATCATTAATTTGAATGCTAAATATTGTGGTTCGACCAAATTTTATATGGAGGGCATCTGCAGTGAAAAATTTATTGGAGCTTACATACAACAGGGGTTAGTATTTACAGATTAATAATATGTTTTACCTAAAAATATTTATTTTTCTGAAGTTAAAAAATCTGTTTTTGTATGTTATAAATGTATGTAAGGAAATCCTACCTAATCTTTTGATTAACTTTGCCTTGCATTTATATATTTAAGATCTTGGTCTATATTCATAAAAATAAACATAGCTTCTTGGCTAATGGAAATCTTCATAGCCATAACACTAGAGGTAGACATTTTTTTCGATTGGATCGTCCAAATCACAGTTTCTATAAGAAATCACCAGTTTACTCCGGTTGTAGTCTCTATAATGGATTTAATCATTCGCTGAGACAAAAAACGTCTATTGTATTATTTCGGAAAAAATTGAAGGACATTTTAGTGAGCAATTGTTTTTATTCCATTGAAGAATTTACTGTATACTATGACAGTGTTGTTAATGCTAATGTTTAATTTTTTTGTCCTTAATCGTGTATTTGTTTCCGTCTTGGATTGTGATTGTTAACTTTATATATTTTTTAGTGACGTGTCTTATCTATATTATGTATATAGCCGAAGGATGAATAAATATTTGAACTTGAATTTGAATGAAAAAAAATTATATTTTTAGGTTTAAGAGCAGCCAAGGATAAATTTATTATTATTGATAGATGCAAACTATCCCATTGCCGACAAAAAAAAAGTATGTTGAATATAGAAAACAAAAAACAGCCTGTGATTTTGCCAGTATAGGTGACAACCACTTGCAATGAAACAAGAAGGTTACAAAGTATCGAAAACAAATTAGAACAGACCCCCACCAAAACAGGTAATCAACTAAACAAAACATTTTACGAAATTTTTGTGAAGTCTGCTGCTTATAAGTGTTTTTATATTAAATGAAAATATGATTGGCTTAATCTATACCCCTGGTCAATTGATTTTTATTTTTGTCAATAAATTAGGACATCCCGTAAAGAGCTGATGGTAAAGTAGTGAAAGCACATATGTATAAGCTCTGTCCATAGAGAAATCATAAACCGATCAGCGCCAATCAAGTTTCAGCTATTTGGTCACATGGCAGTTTGCGGACTGGTTTCCAGTAATTTGATTGGCTCTGACTAGTTTGTGATTCTTCTGCGAACAGAGCTAATTACAATGTCAGATGATCCTTTTTCTCTTTTCGCCAGGGGCATCCATTTAGGGCTTTTGTAGGGATTTTTAGTACATCTTTTCTTTAAACATCTAATTTAGTCTAGAGTCAGCTTAGTGTATTTATACTTTACAGATAGTTTTGTTTATACTTTTTTTTTTGAAACACTAATTATTTTTAGGGCAATGCCTTTCAAAGGAGATGACAATAAAAGAAGAAGAACATAAATTACACATGGAACAGTCAACAGAAGAACATACAATAAAACTGAGAAAACATAAAATAGAACTTGACATTTTAGAATTAGAACTAGAAAAAAAGGTCTTAGCCTAAGTCATCTTGACAAGTTTTAAAAGTATTAGAACAAATTATTTCATTTTTAAAAATCAGTGTTCTGCCAACTGTTTTATCACCTAATTAGGTGATTATTTTAGGATGTAGGTTTCGTATGACTGGCTGTCAATTTTAAATGAGAATATAGAAGTAACTGTAAACAACTTTTATTCTGTTATGTATAATTGTTGTGATATGTTTGTACCTCTGAAACGGTCTCAACTTGGCAATAAATTTCCAATCTGGTTCTCACAAGAACTGAAAAATCTTATATTTCAGAAGAAAATCGCACACAAGAGATACAAACAGTTGAACAATCAAGAACATTACAATATCAGCTACGAATGCAATGTAGAAACCTAACAGAAGAATGTTATCAGCGGTATATCAGCAGCGCCGAAAACGCCATTACAGAAAATCCTAATTTTTTCTGGAGCTTTATTCGCTCTAAATCCAATCAGGGTGCACGTCCAAAGAAAATGCACCTTGATACACACAAAGCTGATAGTGGTTCTGACATTGCAAATCTCTTTGCCTAATATTTTTCATCGGTCTTCAACCCCAAACACTCTTTTAATCCCCAGCAAGCTTTTCCTGATGCATTTGACACTCTCACTAATATTATCGTAAGTGCTACTGATATTCAGAGAACTTTGCTCAAGCTTGATGTCAATAAAGGTGAAGGTCCTGACGGTGTTCCCAACAGAGTGTTAAAATCATGTGCACATTCTCTTTATCTCCCTCTATAATATATCTTCTCCCAATCTCTTACTTCTGGTAACTTTCCAAGCGTTTGGAAACTTTCATATGTTTGCCCTATCTATAAGTCCGGCAACAAGAATGACATTAAGAATTACCGACCAATCAGTATTCTATCAGCAATACCTAAACTATTCGAACACTGCATTGAAACTGTATTAACTAATCACTTTCAACAAATAATAATTAGTCAACAGCATGGATTTATGTCTGGTAGATCTGTTGATCTGTTGTCTTTTCCTCTATGTCAATTTCATTAACACATCCTTTGCACAGAATTCTGAGACTCATGCAATATACACCGATTTCAGCAAAGCTTTTGACAAGGTAAACCATGCCATCCTGCTTTCAAAGTTATCAAGGTACGGGATGGCTGGCACTCTGGTTGAGTCCTACTTGTCCGAAAGAGAACAACAGGTTAAAATAGATGGCTACCTGTCTAAGCCCTTCCAGACGACGTCCGGAGTTCCTCAGGGCTCCCACCTTGGACCTCTTTTATTTAGCTTGTTTGTCAACGACTTTGGTAGTTTGTTATCTTCGAATCATTTACTGTTTGCTGATGATTTGAAACTGTACACATGTGTGACATCCTCTTGTGACACGATTTCCCTGCAGAGGGATATAAACACTGTTTTTTCCTGGTGTCAGCTTAATGACATGTCGCTCAATGTCGACAAATGCTGCTTTATGAGGTTCAGCAGATCAAAGTGCCCATTTCCTTATCAATATTGTATAAATAGCATTCCTCTGAAGGAGGTGTTGGTGGTTAAGAACTTGGGCGTTTACTTGGACACTCAGTTAACCTTTACTGAGCATTTTGATGCTATAACTTGTAAAGCGAGTAGAATGCTTGGTTTTATTAAGAGATCATGCAGGGACTTTAGAAGTGCGTACGCTGTAAGAACCTTCTTTATTTCATTTGTGAGATCCGTTTTAGAGTGTTCAAGCATAGTCTGGTCACCACACTATCAAGTTCATATAAATAGACTGGAAAGTGTCCAGCACAAATTCGTCAAATTTGCCAGATTTCTACTCTTCAAAACTGGGATTAATCTTACAGATGACCAGACTATGTCCTACCTGAACCTAGCCACGCCTGCGTCCAGAAGGGCGTTTTATGATGTCTGTTTGGCCTTTAAAGTACTTAACAACATGAGAAAGAGTCCTGAATGTGTTGAAATCTTTTCAATTATTCCCGTACCTAGCTATCAGACCCGTAAGCAAACCCTTCTCCCCACATTGTCAGACATACTATTTGTTGCATAGCCCCATAAATAGGGTAGCAGCGCATGTCAACAGGTATTATGACAGACTGCATATATTTGGTGTCTCGGTAAAGAAATTCAAAGCTTTGGCTACAAGTGTAATTTTAAAATGGTGCAGATTAATGAGTAATGACAGTGTAATTTTAAATCTTGTAAATGTACAATGTACGTTGATAAATAAATAAATAGTTTGTTGTTTGTTTAAAGGTTGTAGACCATAATGTATGTTAAGGAATAGAATATTGTCTTAAGTTATTGCTGAATCATAACGTTTCAACTGGTAAGTATGCTCCGCCATCTTACGTTCTTGATTCTGCAATAACTTAAGACAATGCAAGTCTAAAATATATCTATTCTTTAACAAAGTTTATGTTTTAATAAATGTTTTTAGAAAGAAAATTACTTCTTTTATTTTCACTTAGATTACTATACAATCTCACTTATAGTAGTAGTAAGTAGTTGTTGTAAAGGTTATTCCAATACAGGACAATTTCAGAAACACCCTGTAGAATAAAATTCTTATTTTCTACTTGCAAATGCCATTTAATAAACAAAAAAGTACATTCCAAAACCATTTTATTTATAAATTGTGAAAATATTGTTGTTTCCTTTTTTAATCTTATTGTCAATTGTAGTATCGGAAATCTTCTCTTCCATACTCCATACTGCCATTCTACTACATTTCTAGATCTGATTTGGGATTCATTATATAGAGCTTCGGGTCGAGCTTGTGGATTTTCTAACGGAATCATCATGTATTCGGATAATGTATAACCGGAATCACCCAAAAGAAAACTTTCATGAAAATTGCCATCCTCAAACTGTGCTTTCAGCCGAGAATGGGCAAATATTGTATTGTCATGTGTGGCCCCTGGCCACCGAGCGACAATATCTCTTATTCGTAGTTGGGGATCAGCTACAGTCTGCACATTAAATGAAAAAAAATCCTTTTCTGTTTCTGTAATTTTCTGCATCATTTCCACCTAAAAAAATAATTTAATTAAAACAATTCTGGAAAAATTCTCTCGGGTTATCGATCTTAGGTAGGGCCAAAGAAAATTCTTTTCTTTTACGCTTACGCTTATACTCTATACTATGGCAAAAATATAGATACTTTTGAGGTATCGAAGTATCAGCATCCCTATTTATTTTATTTATTTATTTATCCAATATTAATATATAAAATTTACCAAATAGGTGTAGACCGTGTCACAAAATTTAAAACTTACAACTAAACTTAACGTAGGACACTAAAAATTTGAATAAAATAATTTGTTACACATTAGGTGGAAAGCCCTATTCTATTTACATCTCTATCTTCTAAGAAGTCGCTTATACTATAATAACATTTTTCTATTAAGAAGTTCTTTAAAATACGCTTCTGACTAGAAAGAGTTAAGCGTTTTAAAATATTGAGGTATTCTGTTCCATCCATATTTTCAACCTGTTTTCCTCGGTGTTGGGTTAGGATCTTCCGACCTCTTCTTTTTTGTGCTTTGTCATTTTCGCTACTTTGCCCATTCTGAGCCGAATTTTGGCGATTCAAAACCAAAACCATGTGCTCTCTTTGTTTATCCAACGTAAACAAACAAAGATAGTGTCACAAAAATCAAAACCATATTGTTATCCTTATTTGTACAATGCAGTCAAATCTAAATAAATAAAGACAATGATAAACCCTCGGGTTTGGCTTTGACGGTTTTCGATCGCCAAAAAACGTCTCTTATGTCCTTCAGTGCCCGAGCTCTAACCATTATCGCTCACTTCACAACGTCGTTGATCTTCTTTTTCGGTTGAAACTGTGGCTGTTGCTGCTAGTATTTTTGGCGCCAATTCTTGGAGAGATATAACTGATTTTTAATCTGTTTTTTAATCCAAAATGCCGAGAACTTCAGCCGAGTTTACCGATATCGTTTTGTGTTATGGAGCAGCACATGAGAACGCTCGACAAGCGCGGCTTTTGTACATTGAAAGATTTCCTAATCGCGAACCTCCAAATGAAAGAACATTTGTGTCTGTGGTACAACATCTAAGGGACCATGGAAATTTTCATGGTTTTAATGCTGATAGAGGACGACCCCGCAATCAAAATACTTTGGCTGCAGAAGAGGAAATTTTAGTGGCGGTTGAAGAAAATCCTGGAGTCAGTACGCGTCGCTTAACGACGCAAATAGGACGAGCGTCGAATTATATCACCTGGCGCACGTTGCAGGAAAACTCGCTCCATCCATACCACGTGCAGAGAGTACAAGCACTGTACCCGGAGGATTATGGTACACGAAGGGAGTACTGTCAGTGGTTTGCCCAGAAAAGCGAAGACGAGCCAGACTGGTTCCACAATGTATTATTCACTGACGAAGCAGGATTTACAAGAGACGGAATAATGAACCAGCATAACACGCATATTTGGGCCAACGAAAATCCCCATGCATATCGTGAAACCCACCACCAGCGGCAGTTTTCAATAAATGTTTGGGGTGGGATATTAGACAACCACTTAATAGGACCGCATATCTTACCTCCTAGATTGAATGGCGAAGGCTACTTAGCATTTTTACAAGGTGAGTTACCAGATTTGCTAGAAGATGTGCCACTGGCCGTGAGAAGAGACATGTGGCTTCTGCATGATGGCGCCCCTTGTCATAACGCGGGAATAGTTAATGAATACCTACAGGAAAACTTCCCCAACAGATGGATTGGACGAAACGGGCCTGTCCGATGGCCTCCACGGTCTCCTGACCTCAATCCATGCGACTTCTTCTTGTGGGGTACGATGAAGGAAATAGTGTATAGTGTCCCAATTGAAAACGTGGAACAACTGCGAAATCGTGTTGAAATGGCAGCTGAAGAAATAAGGAATATGGAGAATATTTTTGAACGAGTTAGAGACAACATGTTGCGTAGAGTACGGGCTTGTTTAGAAGCAAATGGGGGCCATTTTCAACATATTCCCTACTAGATAAGTATCAATTTTTGCAACTTTTATTTATTTATCAGTTTTACATATTGATATTTAAGCCACAGTCCTTTTGGAAGCAATATGCCCATTTTAAATAATTATGTGCATGACAACTTGAGAAATACTCTCCAAATTTGTTTGTGTCAGGATCACCAAGCAAATTATTTAAAGCACTGCTTAACTGTTCATGGAATGAGGATGTGTCTGTAGTTTTTAAGAGATATTTTAAAGTTTTATAAACTAATACATTCTTTATCACGACTGCCAATTTTACATAAATTTGTACGCCAAACACAATCGACATGCCAAGAACAGTAAAGTTGGTGTTGTGAAGCGCCCAAAACCTCGACCAAAGCATTATAAAATGTCCCACTAAGATTACTCATAAATGATTTCCATGAAATGACTCCTACTTTTTGCCTTATCGCTTCAAAAAATATTTAATTTATAAAGGTATCTTTTCTGTTACGGAACATTATGGCAACTGGAAAGCCTTCATTAAAATCATCCACTACCATAATAGTGGTCCTCTCAGTCATAATTATTATTAAGCCCATCTGTGCTATCAATATTTTTTTTCAAATTGAGACAGTAGTGATGCTTTCATGACAATAAGACAAAAGTCAGGTCCATAAAATAATCATATGATTGACCTTGTGGTTTGTACATTAAGAGGATTATTTTGAGCTGTTTTACATTCCTGTACCCATAACTCTATACTAATACACAGCTTTCTAAAACTTACTTTGTAGTCTAAACACCTTTCTAATAATTTTACTTCTAACTGTTTATCAAGTTTACGTATCCTTAGGTGTTAGATGTCATTTGAATGTCCATAGTGTGATGTAATCCTCTTACCTTAAATAAAACATAATTTTATCACTTGTCAAAACCAACTGTTTGTGTAATTTAATTATCTATTAAGAGACAACAATTTTTCTAAATTTTATTGTAGGTATATTGTTTGTATACAAAATTATGTACTAATATTTTTCATACTTACCACTTCTACAACAACGGAAGTATTGTACTTCATCACCTGAGCCTAAAATGTTCTTTCGCCCATAAAATTATTTGGCATTTGTCCCTACTTTCGACATCGGCTTTCCAAGATTTAAATTCTAAAATACTTTATTTTAAACATTTTCCACGCAATTTTATAATAACAATACCTTGCATACTATGGAACTATTTTTCTTGTTGTTCTATGTATATTTAACGAATGTTCATTTTGTAAGTGATAAATAAAATCATTTCCAAAAAAACCAATGACAGTCCAAGCACAGAAAGTTTAATTTATTTCCAGCATATAAATACACTTGCTTTTTAATATCGTGCTTGCTTCTACAATGTTCGTTTAGATTAAATTGGATACTAATTACAAATAAATTGAACCAAAAATTAAATAAAAATATAACCTAAAAATTCCACCTTGACCTAGGCTCATTTGACATACGAATCACGTGCACGTGACCAGCACTGACGAATAGAAATAAAGCCAATCACGTGACACTTTTAACCACTTGAATCATAATATAAGGTATAAGTGGTTGCCTATGACTAGAGCATATTAGCTAATTTCAAATAAAGATATTTCAACAAATTTGACACTAAAAATTTTTAAGTGTTACATTTTGTATGTATTTTATATTTTAACTGCCCCGGAAGAGTTTTTACAGCTTATTAGAAAAAAGCGCTATCTAAATTACAAATTACTCGCGGAATTTCAAAAACTCCGCCGAAATAATCTGTAACCAATAAGAACGCGGTTACGTCTCCAAGGTCTTTGGTCGTCTCATGAGTCATGATGCCCAATCGGCGCAAAACGATTAGTGAATTGCATGATCAACTTAACCGTAATCTATGTGCATGATTTAAAAAAATATCTTATAAAACGAGAGGTTGTAGCCGATTTTTAATCTGTTAATCCAAGATGCCGAGATGCTTAGCTTGTTTTGTACTACGGAGCAGCTAACAAAAACGCCGGACAACTTTTGTACATTGGAAGATTTTCTAAACTTCGAACCTCCCAGTGAAAGAACATTTATTTTGTGTTAGTGGCACCTACAGCAGCTAAGGAACCATGTCAGCCACTTCTTGTGGGTACGATGAAGGAAATAGTGTATAATGTGCCAATTAGAAAAGTGAATTAACTGAGAAATCGTGTTGAATGGAGAACATCTTTTTACGGATTCGGGATATTGTGCTACGAATCGTGCTGATTTGGGAGCAAATTAAAGACATTTTCAACACATTCCCTACTAGATAAGTATCATTTTTGCAACTTACTTTTAGTTCTACTTATTGATATTTAAATTATGTTAGGCAACTACTGGTTAAAACTAAGGCTGCTGACAAAAAGGATTGATTTTGCAGTGGTCGTTTTACTATTTTTTTTTATTTTTTCTTAGGAAAAGGTTTAAATTTGTTTTACCTTTGTCTTAAATTACGGTTAATAACAGAAAATAAATGATTCTTAAAGATTTATAATATTGTCTGGCAACCTTACAAAAAATTCAATTGTTTTAAGTTTTTCCCGCGCAATTTTCTGTCAAACGCTATGACGGACAATGTGCTCGCTGAGACAGGTGCGTCGAACATGGACGGGTTTTAGGGTATTTTTGAAAATTTTTAAAATGTTCGATTTAAGAAAAAAAAAGTATTGGGTATGTCTGTAGACTACCCCAGGAGTCACCCATTCCAATATATGCAGTGAATTTAATAACACCCTGTATAGTTCGTAAACTTCAGGCAAAGCTTCATCATGAAGATCAGCAGAAAAAAATATAATAAAAACTAAAAACATTTTATTTTAAACTCTAAATCTACCTACACCATTATTTAAGAATTTAAGTATTTATAATGATAAAAATACTAAACCAAATATTAACAAGATTTTACCCTACATAACAATTTATTAGGCAGTTAATTTTTTAACAGGGGTCATAGGATCCTTATGGTACATTTTTATCCCATGTTGATAGTAACTTTTAGGTTAAATATAACAGTTTGCCGGTAGCATGAGCTATTAAATAAATAAAGTACATTTTTAGGACACTGCAGTCGTTACTTCATCCTATCTAAATACCTATATAATATACAGAGTGTCTAAAATAGGTGATACCACTATTGCTATCTCCGAAACGGTAAAAGATACGAGGTCGGTTAAATTAGAGAATTTTGTATTTATTTATCTACGGTATAAACCATTTTACAAATAATTATGTTACATTAAGTATACACATAAATTACAAGATGGCAGCACTAACATAAATAAACAATACCACAGATTTGTACCCAACAATGGACAATAAATGTCAACTTCATTATTCTATGTTCAATTTTTTTACCTTTCGTTTAAAGCAAGCAAATGAGCCTACAAATGGATCAAGATTATGTTGATCAAATAATCTAGACATTTTCGATAATGTTGAGAAATATCCATAATTAGGGTGGTGAAACAAAATGCTAAGCATTTCATGATTACGTGTAACCGAATATGTCCTGAAATGAATTTCATCAATAATGCCATGTAGATATAATCTTATACAATGCAAAGACATCAGGTTGTGTCCTCCGAATTCTCAGAGATTCAATATTGTGGTGGTCCATGACATTTTTATAGTCTATATGAAAATTTTCCACTAAATTTAAATGCGACCTAAAAGCTAAAGTTCTTAAAAAAATTTGTGTCATTGTGCCATTTTTAGTTCCTATTCATATTCCATTTAAAGAGTTGCCAAATTCTCTATAGTTTCTTATCTACAGAAGATTTTTTTAAAAATAGTCGAAAATTTAAGCCTAAATATCTCCAAAACTATTAGTTAGAAAAAAATTGTTTAAACAAAAATCACACGATTTTTTACCTTCTCTAAAATAACGTTATTGTTTTGTTTATCCCATTTGTTTTCATTGAGTTACTGATACTAATTTGTTTTTTTCAAAACGGACCTGGTCTTTTTGCTGCATTTTTTCAAAGAATACTTCATACCCATTACAACCGTGCAGCAAAAAGTCCAGGTCCATATTTAAAAAAAAAGTTAGTATCAGTAACTCAGTAAAAACAAACGGTATAAACATAACAATACTTTTACTTTAGAGAAGGTAAAAAATCTTGTGATTTTTGTTGAAGCAATTTTTTTCTAACTATAATAGTTTTCGAGATATTTAAGAATTAATTTTTGACTATTTTGAAAAAATCCCCTGTAGATAAGAAACTATAGAGAATTTGGCAACTCCGTAAACAGAATATGAATAGGGACTAACAATGGCATGTTTTCTCTAATTTAACCGACATCGTATCTTTTACCCTTTAGGAGATAGCAATAGTAGTATCACCTATTTTAGACATCCATGTATTGTCAATTTTACCGTAGGAACTAACATTACCATAAAGTACAAAGTCTCACATAAAGATGTACCACGAGGAATCATATGACCCATCGTAATATAAACACAATGTAAGTATCAAATATGCAAGCAGGCACATACATTATTATTATTCTTAAAAGCGCCATTTTTTTAATTACACCAACACCTAAATGAATAATTGCACTTACTATTTTTATATTTTTGGCTGATATTAAATATTGATATCTAAATAAAAAAAAATTAAAAAATATAAGTATATACCGGGTGGTCAAAAAAGTTTGCACCAAATGGAAAACTTTTTTATTTGACGTTTCTCAAAAAATTTTATTCTAGAAAAATAGCTGGCACTTGTTCCAAAACTTCTAAATAAGATGATAGTTTTTAAAACATTTGCGGACTAAGGTCATGAATTACAAAAAAGGGAAAAAAATAGAGGTAGTTTATTCTTCAGCGATTTCAGCTTTTTTTTTAATTTATGACCTTAGTACCGAAATGTTACAAAAACTGTCTTCATATTTCGAGGTTTCAGAACAAGCACGAACTTTTCTCAATAATACAATTTTCTGAGAAATGTCAAATAACTTTTTTCCATTTCTATATATATATATATATATATATATATATATATATATATATATATATATATATATATATATATATATATATATATATATATATATATATATATATATATATATATATATACAGGGTGTTTCATAATTGAATGCTGATCCTTAAGGGTGATAATCCTTGGATGATTTTAAGAAAAATTCTTTATATGAACATAGGTCCGCAACAGCTTTATTTCTGAGATACAGGGTGTTGAAATTTAAGAAAAAAATCTGTTTTTCTTCAATATCTCTAAAACCGCTTTGTATTTTTGTTTTAAATTTTGGTAGGTGCAAAGTACGCTTAAAAATACATTTTCTTCAGGATAAAGGTTTTTTTAATTTTCATCAGTGGCGTCCCTGTTAACATGCCCTGCAATATTTTTAATCAAAAAAATGATACGCCACTGCTTTTGTTTTAAATAAATGCTCTTTTTATAATTGCCTTCTATCTTCTCATAAAAATGGTCTCTTGACTTTTTTTTATCCGGCGTACGGTTTTCGAAATAAAGTTTATTCATTTGCTTGTCCCTATGTGATTTTATCTAGTAGTATCGATTTCACAATTTGTGGTAACCTAAGCATCTAGGCTAGATTTTTATATTTTATAGTAACTATTATTTAGTTCTAGTAATTAAAGCCGTTAAAGAGTGGGATTATTTTGTAGGCTAGAAACATCTAGTATGCTAACAACACATTTCGTTGTTTTATAAACGCAAACAGTTAATTTAATTTTGGTATATTTTGTCCAAAATGGTTAAGTTTTTACAAATAAAAAATGTATTTTTATGCGTGCTTATTATTAGAACTAAATAATAGTTAGTTACTATAAAATATAAAAATCTAGCCTAGATGCTTTGGTTACCACAAATTGCGAAATTGAGACTACAAGAAAAAAATCACATAGGGACAAGCAAATGAATGAACTTTATTTCGAAAACCGTACGCCGGATAAAACAAATTCAAGAGACCATTTTTATGAGAAGATAGAAGGCAATTATAAAAATAACATTTATTTAAAAAAAAACAGTGGCGTATCATTTTTTTTGATTAAAAATATTGCAGGGCATGTTAACAGGGACGCTACTGATGAAAATTAAAAAAACCTTTATCCTGAAGAAAATGTATTTTTAAGCGTACTTTGCACCTACCAAAATTTAAAACAAAAATACAAAGCGGTTTTAGAGATATTGAAGAAAAACAGATTTTCTTCTTAAATTTCAACACCCTGTATCTCAGAAATAAAGCTGTTGCGGACCTATGTTCATATAAAGAATTTTTCTTAAAATCATCCAAGGATTATCACCCTTAAGGATCAGCATTCAATTATGAAACACCCTGTATATATATATATATATATATATATATATATATATATATATATATATATATATATATATATATATATATACAGTGACCGGCAGAATTTACGCAGCATATGGGAAAAATTTTTATTGTTAGATTTCAACAAATACCGATATTGGCAATCGTTTCTGCATCATTGGAAACCCCAAAAAACATTAAACAGTGGCGTTCGTCTTTAGGGGTTTGGCGGGAAATTTAAAAAAATCAAAAATTATACAGCAAAAATGACCTTAAATGAAAAGATATCCAAATTTTTTATGAAGAAATATTATTTAGAATTACATTATAAAGGCGTACACAAATTTTAAAAGGAATTGAATAAAAAATAAGAAATACTTGTTTTTGCAAAATTAAACATTTGTCAATACTCATAATGCAAGTTTTAGTGTAAAATATTATTAACTGCACTAAAACAATTACTTAAAATCACGTTCCCTAAAATTATACTTCTTAGTTGCCTTTCTTAATAAGAAAAAGGAAATTGTTCAATTCTGGCTGGTAATCCATTGCTTCATAACGAAATATTTTATGGCCTTTGCATGCTAGACCCCTCAAATCAATTTATTATTAAGAAAAGGGCATACATGTTTATGTTTTTTGATACAGCTTTATTATTCTGATTACAAAACTTTTTAAATATTGTTCAAAAGAAATTAAAAATTGGAAATGACTAACTAAATATGTATTTAAATCATTCACTTAATTATATATTAATATGCGAAAGCAGTTTTAGACGTACAATTTCCAAATTTAGTTTTCCGAAAATTCCTTTAAATTAACCTATATTTAAAAATTTATTCCCCAAATTACATTTCGAAACAAATAGGAACAAAAATGTATCGTGAAATCAGAAACCGTCGGATTTTAAATAAGCCTAAATTATAAAGTGAGCCATGGAAAAATTTACACCATCGCTGTTGCCTAGAGACCGAAAAGTCAAATTGTCAAAAGTACTCTTGTCCCTTGTTTAAAATACTTTATTTTTTATTGTTTACGTTGTTATAAAATAAGATATTTTGAAATGCCTCCCCTAGTGAAGTTAACCATACAAGAAAAAATTGAGATAATATTAATTTGTGGCGAAAACCGCAGTTGCAGACAAGCTGCAGCAATATTTAATGGTCGACATCCCAACAAGACTATTCATAATTCAACAGTTTTAAGACTTTTAAACAAATTTAAACTAACAGGTAGCGTTGAAAATCGTCATAAAGTACGTCATATTAAAACAGTCACAAATGAAGAAGGTACGTTTAACGTACTGTTGTCCGTAGAAGAAAATCCTAGGAAATCTCTCTCAGAAAGAAAAGAACAAGTTGGTATGTCTTCAAAATCAGTTGGCAGAATTTTAAAACAACATAGATTTCGAGCGTACAAACCAAAATTTATTCATACTCTGTTTGAAAGGGATTTAGATGCACGCATAGATTTTTCATTTTGGTTTCAAGGAATGATGGAGAGTGATAGAAATTTTGCAAAAAAAATTCTTTTTACTGATGAGTCTACATTTACATCAAATGGTATTATAAGTTCCCAAAATTGTAGATGGTGGGCGGATGAAAATCCAAACTTTATCATAGAGGCAAGAAACCAGTATTCATTTAAAACAAACGTTTGGTGCGGTATTATCAGTACAAGAATTATCGGTCCTTACTTTTTCAGGAACAATCTTAATTCAGATAGGTACTTAGAGTTTTTAAGTAATGAGTTAATAGATGATCTACATGAATTACCCTTACTAGAGCGACATGAAATGTTTTTCCAACAAGATGGCGCGTCAATACATAGTACGGCTGCGGTAAGGCAATGGCTGGATACACATTTTCCTGGCAAATGGATAGGTCGTTATTCGGTAAATCCATGGCCTGCAAGATCTCCGGACCTGACCCCAATGAATTTTTTTTTGTGGGGATACCTTAAAAACAAGGTATACAAACAACGGCCATTTAGAGACGTAGATCATTTAGAGGATACAATAAGATATCATGTCGCCAATATAACACCAGATATCCTAAGAAAAGTACTAAAAGCTATGGAACAAAAGACAATTACATGTATTGAACGAGATGGTAGACATGTGGAGTAGTTCAGAAGTTAAAATATTGTTATTATTTATGTAATATTTGCAATTAAATTTCTAAGTAGGTTCTTAGTTTATCATTTCCAATTTTTAATAATATTTAAAAAGTTTTGTAATCAGAATAATAAAGCTGTATCAAAAAACATAAACATGTATGCCCTTTTATTAATAATAAATTGATTTGAGGGGTCTAGCATGCAAAGGCCATAAAAATATTTCGTTATGAAGCAATGGAGTACCAGCCAGAATTGAACAATTTCTTTTTTCTTATTAAGAAAGGCAACTAAAAAGTATAATTTTAGGGAACGTGATTTGGAGTAATTGTTTTAGTGCAGTTAATAATATTTTGCACTAAAAATTGCTTTATTAGTACTGACAAATTTTTAATTTGGCAAAAACAAGTATTTCTTATTTTTTATTCAATTGCTTTTAAAATTTGTGTACGTGTTTAATATTTAATTCTAAATAACATTTCTTAATAAAAAATTTGGATATCTTTTCATTTAAGGTCATTTTTGCTGTATAATTTTTGATTTTTTTAAATTTCCCGCCAAACCCCTAAAGACGAACGCCACTGTTTAATGTTTTTTGGGGTTTCCAATGATGCAGAAACGATTGCCAATATCGGTATTTGTTGAAATCTAACAATAAAAATTTTTCCCATATGCTGCGTAAATTCTGCCGGTCACTGTATATATATATATATATATATATATATATATATATATATATATATATATATATATATATATATATATATATATATATATATATATATATATATATATATATATATATATATATATATATATATACATATATATATTTTTGGTTAGGATATATTGACGTTTGAAACTACCGCAAAACTATAAATACGAAGATTTGAAATAATCCTACCTTTTAAGTGTCCCATCAGTTAATGCATTTTCTTGTCCTCTATAATTGGTGGATATATAATAATAATAAAGTTTATTTAAATTAATTACAATTTAAATATGTTATATATATATATATATATATATATATATATATATATATATATATATATATATATATATATATATATAACATATTTAAATTGTAATTAATTTAAATAAACTTTATTATTATTATATATCCACCAATTATAGAGGACAAGAAAATGCATTAACTGATGGGACACTTAAAAGGTAGGATTATTTCAAATCTTCGTATTTATAGTTTTGCGGTAGTTTCAAACGTCAATATATCCTAACCAAAAAATATTTTTACAAGGTGTTCTTTATTGCCAGCTTAAATTATTTCAAAATAATATTAAATTCATATTTCAGAAATACTTATGCTGACACCTCATTAGCATCAGTATCTTTAATATCAATGGAATTTGACGATGTGGAAATTCAAAGAGAAGCAGATAATGATAGTTATTAAAGGTAAAAAAAAATCGGTCAAGTGGACGCTATACTGGCACAATAATTAGTGTTTCTGCCATCAACCTCCCACTTAATCTGAGCAAACCTCGGCCACCCGATCTCCGTCCATCTGCCGCTCTACCCGCCGCCGATGGCACTAACGCCGTATCACATCGTGTGTACGCGGAGCTGAGTAGGCCAAATTAAAAATTTTGAGCCCTTTCGGATTGTTGATAGAGTCGCTATTTTAATTTTTTCATTGTAAGGGGTCATCCATTAATTACGTCACATGTAAAGGGGGAGGGAGGGGTCCACAAAGTGTGACAAGCGTGACAAGGTGGGGGAGGAGTCATAAGCTTCGTGACGTCGCATTTAATCTAAAATATTAAAACAACTAAATAGGGCATAGGGTCACGGGCGAAATGAACGTTATACAGGGTGTCGAAAATAGGTGATACCACTATTGCTATCTCCGAAATGGTAAAAGATACGAGGTCGGTTAAATTAGAGAAAATGTGCCATTTATAGTCTCTATTCATATTCTGTTTACGGAGTTGCCAAATTCTCTAAAGTTTCTTATCTACAGGGGATTTTTTAAAAATAGTCAAAAATTTAATTCTTAAATATCTCGAAAACTATTATAGTTAGAAAAAAGTTGTTTTTACAAAAATCACACAATTTTTTACCTTCTCTAACACAATAATTAGTGTTTCTGCCATCAACCTCCCACTTAATCTGAGCAAACCTCGGCCACCCGATCTCCGTCCATCTGCCGCTCTACCCGCCGCCGATGGCACTAACGCCGTATCACATCGTGTGTACGCGGAGCTGAGTAGGCCAAATTAAAAATTTTGAGCCCTTTCGGATTGTTGATAGAGTCGCTATTTTAATTTTTTCATTGTAAGGGGTCATCCATTAATTACGTCACATGTAAAGGGGGAGGGAGGGGTCCACAAAGTGTGACAAGCGTGACAAGGTGGGGGAGGAGTCATAAGCTTCGTGACGTCGCATTTAATCTAAAATATTAAAACAACTAAATAGGGCATAGGGTCACGGGCGAAATGAACGTTATACAGGGTGTCGAAAATAGGTGATACCACTATTGCTATCTCCGAAATGGTAAAAGATACGAGGTCGGTTAAATTAGAGAAAATGTGCCATTTATAGTCTCTATTCATATTCTGTTTACGGAGTTGCCAAATTCTCTAAAGTTTCTTATCTACAGGGGATTTTTTAAAAATAGTCAAAAATTTAATTCTTAAATATCTCGAAAACTATTATAGTTAGAAAAAAGTTGTTTTTACAAAAATCACACAATTTTTTACCTTCTCCAAAGTAACGTTATTGTTTTGTTTATACCATTTGAGCCGATCAGAGGAAAAGTGGTATAAAGCACAAGCAAACCGATATGCAGTGAGACCACTTTTCCTCTGACCGGCTCATTTGTTTTTACTGAGTTACTGATACTAACTTGTTTTTTTCAAATACGGACCTGGATCTTTTGCTGCATTTTTTGAAAAAATACTTCATACCCTTTACAACTATGTATCACTTGATCATGGTTTTCGACGTTTTGATCAGGAATAACAACATCATCAGGATTTCTATCGATACGGACCTGGAATTTTCCATGTTAAGGCACAATTTCACAACCTATCGCTGTGGTTTAAATTATTCAACTGATTAATTTTAAACTATGTTCATGATTACTAACCAGAACCCTTCGGTCATTAAAGTTTGTCAAATTGCAATTGCATTGGCAAAAGCCAATGAGTTATTGAAAGCAAAAGTTGAGCAGACTCAGATCAGATATAATTAGCGGCCTTTATTAACAGCACCTAACTAGTGGTTAAGTTTACTACATATTGTAAAAGGCACCCTTGATGATACGTCTTCATTATTTACGTTTTTAATATTTTCGTATCCAAAAATCACCTTTCTGTTCAAAAGATAATCATAAATAATCCTATTTTACCTAATGGTTTCATTTCTGCTGCAACTCATTCTGCTGGTACAGTTGAATTACTATTTACTGGCTTTGAAAACAAACCATATTATCTCAAATTAAAAACCTTTAACTATATTCTAGCATAAAACCATTGTCATATTTACTGGGTTCGGATTATAAGGAGTTCGAATCTAAAATCCGTTTTCTGCTTTATTTTTCGACGTTGCGTTGAATTATAACATATGGACGGGCGGACGAACAGGTTGATGGAAGCGATTGGACTGACCACACGAAGCCAATCACGCCGTCTAAGAATTCATTATTAGGATTTGTTATAATTAAAACTAAGCTTATGCTTTTTTCAGGCGTTGGACCAATTTTACAAACTTGAGGGTCCTGGTTAGTAATCATGATTATGATTAAAATTTACCAGTTAAAACAATTTAATCCATAGTTACTGATTCTGACCTAATTGTCTCCATTGTACCGGCCACCCCTTCTCTGGGGTTTCTCTTTTCCTTTAACCGAGGTACAAATAAAAGGGGGGTTCGTAGTACCAATTGTATTGCACTTAACTGTGGGGTAGAAAACTAGAATTTACATTTGCTTGTTTGTTTCCTTTATTTTTAAATGTATCGTTTCATTCTTTTTACTAGGATTCTTTCTCTTTTTAAATTAAACGCAGGTTCCACTAACTTAATTTTATTATAATTAGTAATAAAAGTTATCTTCAGCATGTATATTAGTCACCATTTCTTATCAAAGTTATTTGCTTATTATCTCTAGTTCTTTCCTTTATATCTTGGGAACCTTAACTCGTTTAATCTCGTATCAATTATGGATACAAAATAAAATATCATTTCGATTTCGAGGCCTATTCTCTGTGCTAGTTATTACTTATTTCAACGCAACATTCAAAATCATTTTTCATTATATGTTTATAAATCGGAACCACTAATTTCATGATAAAATTACTTTTTTGTTTATGTCTAAAATATGTTTTTCTCATTAAATAAATTTTCAGAAAAATTGTCCAAGTCAATTTTATCAATGCAATAAGAACATCATAATTTCAAAAGTTACTTAATATTTTTGCACAACTAGAATTTCACTTCTTATAGTTAATTATACTTGCTTTTTCTGTTCACTCGTTACTTTTCGCACTTATGGTTCCACTAACTACTTTTGACTTCACTGTACTCAACACCATCTACATTATAACTTTTGGCTACATCTTGAATGATTAATCTTGAATCTGAATTTGAATGAATGAATATTGAATATGGAATCTTGACTGAATTGAATGAATTTTCCAAGGAACATTTTCTGCTTTTATACAGATCTTAGCGTTTTTCGTTCGTTTTTCGAGGCTTTACGACCGTTAAACGAAAATGAATCAGGCCACCTGAGACCTAGTTTATAGTTATCAACATAAGTACAATGGCCCAAAACTGAGAACACCTGCAAGAGTCGGCTGATTTTCGGGAATTTCCCGAATCTTATCGAATTTCAGCTTAGCAATTAGATTTTATTATTCCAATAATTTAGCGTTCTTTTAACTTGTGCTGGGTGTGTGTGGTCCAGATGAACCGGGTAAGTTAAGTTTATGGACTTAGAAACTTTTTGGTTTTTGTTTTTACTTTGGCTGATAGTCAAAACTAACTAGTTGTGTTGTTAATAATTATTTTCAAATGAGAGTTAGCTACATAAATTAAATAATGGTTTATGACAATTTTAATTTCTTATTATTTTATTATTGTTAATCGGCCGTAAACATTATCGTACTTTACCAATAGAAATTAAATTTAGATAATTTTTCTAAGAATTTAATACGGGTGCTCATTACACCATAATATGTCGTGAACTGGTGCATTTACTTGAAAAATGCCAGGTCCAGTATCGCTATGGTTTCTGGTTTCTGATGCTGGAAAATGGTGCATTTACTTGAAAAGGGCCAGGTCCGTACTGGTAGAATATCCTGATGATGATACTATTCTTCACCAAAACGTCGAAAAGCATAATCAAGTGATACACAGTTGTAAAGGATATTGTCATATTTCCCCATATATTCGTCATTTTTCCAAATTTCCATACATTTTTATTTAACATTTCGGAAACCACTCTACGTGCTGCGATTGCATATCGCTGGCCTCGCCTTTATTTTATGAACCCTGACCAGTTGTACGGTTTGTATAAACTGTTCTTGAGGGGTTCATATAAAAAGCGTACCAGCGAGATGCAAAGGGAGGCGTCGTGTCCCGACTGGGAGCGCGCTACTGTCGCGTCCCGACAGGAGGCGTCACTGTGGTGCCGCACGAACAGTACAATTAGCGCCAGCCCTTTAGGCTGACTGAGTACTCCGATAGAAGCTGCCCCCTACGCTACCCAACCTAGCAACGTAAGTGAATTGTGTACCTGAATAAATCATACAAGTGTTTTGGTAAACCGCAGCCTATTTTATCAACCC
This sequence comes from Philopedon plagiatum, assembly GCA_963971165.1. Taxonomy (NCBI): domain Eukaryota; kingdom Metazoa; phylum Arthropoda; class Insecta; order Coleoptera; family Curculionidae; genus Philopedon; species Philopedon plagiatum. The sequence goes on from OZ020194.1 coordinate 51,159,738, forward strand.
TGACGACCCCTAACGCGACATTTGGTGGAGGCGCCTGGTTCGTTCTCGTTGGTAAGTTCTTCCTAACTTGCCAAGGGCCTTTTGTGTTTTATAATTTTTTACTATCTCTTTCAGGTCATTTTAGTGTTTTTCAGTGCATTTTTAAAGTGTTTTTTTGCAGGGCGCTATAGTGCATTTTTTTGTCAAATTATTTTTTACAGTGATTTTTTTTAAAGGGCATTTTTACAGTGTTTTTTTTTCAGGGTATTTTTTTACATGGGTTTTTAAAGGGTATTTATTTTACAGTGTTTTTAAGGGGAATTTTTACAGTGCTTTTTACGTCTATATACTTTCCCTCCCCATTCTTATCCCTAACATGTTTGACATAATTTTGTCTTGTGCCCGTTAACGCTGGCGAGATTAAAATTATCCAAACAGAACCTATAGGAAAACCCACCTCGTGCCCGTTAACGCTGGCGAGGCTAGGTTTACTATAAATCCCACCTCAAAGCGTCTACTGTTTTCCCGTCTTGTGCCCGTTCACGCTGGCGAGATTAGATTACATAGACTGCTAGATATAGAAATAGTTCCACCTCGTGCCCGTTCACGCTGGCGAGGCCAGAATTATTATTATTATTATTATTATTATTATTGTTATTATTATTATTATTGTTATTATTATTATTGTTATTATTATTATTATTGTTATTATTATTATTATTATTGTTATTATTGTTATTCACTATCATTGTTATTTACTAAACTACCCTTAACCCTTTTATTCCTGTTATTCCTTTTATTTAATTTTTATGGCCCGTAGGAAGCTTAACAAGATTCAAAGAGAACGAAAAAGGCAAGAGAAGCTAGGGGTTGTAAAATCGCATAATTCGTTGGGTTTACCAAATACACTACCCGTAAAAATTTTTATTTCAAACGAGCAACAATTAAGGGCCCTGAGATTAAAAAGGAAATTTTTAAATTTATTTGGCGACAATGAAATATATTTTGTTTTGATGACATTGAGGTCGTCGCTAGTGAACTTAAAGTGTATTTTGAAATTTAATACACAAGGTTCGCGTACTTGGTATGTTATCAATTAAAGTTGAACATGCTATTATTATAATATTATTAACAAGGTGTTTTAGAAATATAATCGTTATTTTTATAAACATATTTACATAATATATCTAGGCGCCATTCAAATATAAAGATTTCCTATTTTCCTAAATATATTTTTTTTAATTATTTTTATTACCATATACATATGTATATTTGTACCGCCCTTTTTATCGCCATTTTTGATAAGATGCCACAGAGTTATTTACATTTTCATTACCATTTTTAGGTTTGATACTTAACATAAGTACTTAAATTTCGCCTCTGATGTTTAGTGAGCAGCCGCCACGGCCGGTAACGAGGTCCCGTAGCAGCAAATACAAAATTTTATACTTGTTTTTAGGAAGATGCTCATTTTTACTTTTTTTCTAAATGACTAATCTATTTTTTATTTTTACAGGACCGACCTTCGAAAAAATAAAATAATGTTTTTTTTTTCTCCAAAAGTCCTAAAAGCCGCCCGTGAAAAAAAAATGGGGCTAGTACTCTTTTGAGAAATGAAAGAAAGGGGTATTATTTTATACATGGACTTTTTTTTTCATGTAATCTGGGCTAAATGCACTTTTTGTTTTAAAATGGGACTTACGAATTATAAGCAAGAATATAATCTATTTAATTTTTTAAACTATATAAAGGACCTCCAATGGATAAAATATTTTGGGAATCCAACCATTATGTACATAAAGGATGGTAAGACTTTTTCTTATTTTCTCTGGAAAAGTATTTTTTTTTGTAAAGTTTTAAAAATTTGTTTTCATAACTAGGTGTTTGGTATGTAAATGTGTGTTTTGTGTTGTGTCAGTGTGTTAGTATGAAAGAGGGTATACCCAAAGTTTGTTGGTTTGAATGTTTTTTATGTATAATTTTAAGTATAGTTTACCTTTATTGCGATAGTAAATTTTAGATTAAGTTAGCACAAACCATACAGAATACTATTTTTTATTTTTTGCGTTTATAATAAACAAACATATCATCACGTATAAATTTGATCAAGTTCATTACTATAAATAAATCACGAAGGTAAAGGTAGACAGTTCATTATTTTATTTAATCAGCAGAAAAGTAAACAATTGATATATAATATTAAAGATGCCATTCACCCAGGTATTGTTGTTAAAGTTAAATTGTAATATACGGTGTCTAATGAAAATAAGTTAAACAAAAACAAGGGTATATTTTATGACTGAGACATTGAAAAATAAATCAGGGTCAGAATTTTTTTTTACAACTTCTTTTTACTTCTAAGTCGAATATTATTATTATTCAGTAAATTTAAATATAGCGTACAATAATGATTACCATATGCATTTTATAATTGTGTGTTTATTTGTTTATATGACTGAAAGTCATATGTTTTCCAAATAGGGGGACATGGAAGAAGACTCTGAACACGGAGTTGAATGTCCGCCTATTTGATGGTGATATGTGTTATGTATATGATTATTTATTTTATTTATGACTAAAAGTCATAATATGTTTTCCGAGTAGGGGAACATGGAAGATGGCCCTGACCATAGAGCTGAATGTTCGCCTACTCGATGGTGGTATGTATACCGTTATTTAAATGACTAAGAGTCATATATTGTGAGTATAGGGAGACATGGAAGATGACCTTCATATAGGGTTGAATGTCTGCCTATGCGAAATATTAAGAGTTTTATGCAAGTAGTATTTGAAGTTTATGTGACTTATGTGAAATATTAAGAGTTATATGCAAGTTGTATTTGAAGTTTATGTGACTTTATTGATGAACAAATAAGATGGTAAATATGGTAAATATTTGATGATGTGATTACGCTATATTTGGGTTTTAAATTGTTATGTAAATATGTATAATTTTGTTTTTCTCCCTGATGAATTAGAGACCTATGTCTCCCTGTCTCCAAAAGAGTAATACTTAGACACCCATAAAAGTTCTATGTAAAAACCGGGTGAATGTTCTTAGTCTGTCTATTTTTACTTAAACATCATAGTATCATGTAGGTTTTCATTATTTTTCATTATTTATAAACTGTTTTTTTCCTTTTAACTGCCGGTAGTCGTTTTTTGTTTTCATGTACCATTGGGAGACCACACGACCTGGATCGAGAGCCACCAAACACACCAAAAACCAAAGGCCAGTCGCCGCTTGCGTCCACACAGCCAGCGTCATGCATCAGCCACGCACGGTCCACCATGTCTCGCCAGCCTGGTCTTCCCTCACTAAGACTGAACTGCTGCACAACGAGCCGTGATAACACTGGTACAACGTACATACCTAAGGAACTTGCAGCGCTGGTTGACCACAACTAGCCTCAGGATCAGCCCAGCAAAGTTCCCGTCACTCACGGCTCAGTCCACCCACAGTCCGGATGGCCGCACTCTTCGGAGGAGGGAGACCCCTGCTGCACTGGGAGTCGGCAACACAACTAGCCGATCCCACCCCCAGGACACAGGAACCGTGACTGCTGCATCTGAACAAGAAACACATGACGACCTGCCTCAACGTGTGGCGCCTAAGATGTGTCGGGTTTTGTCGGTGTGTAGGCTATTCGATCAGTAACGTGTTGGAACTCCCTAAAAATAGAACTTTGTAAAGAAAATGTGTAAATGTGAACCAGACTACCAGGACAGTAACCACTTTTATTCTTCATTTTTAATTCTTCATTTCACCTAAATAAATACGGAGTGTACCGAGCCTGCGAGCTCCAATTGTTTGTTTATTACTATTGTATTTGTTTATTGTATATTTTGTTTATGTTGTATTTGTATTTTGTATATTTGTATTTTGTAAACGTGTGATATTCTATATATATATATATATATATATATATATATATATATATATATATATATATATATATATATATATATGTATTGTGTAAGTTTTTTAAGCTAGGGGCTAGCTTTTACAGGCGCGGGGGAAATGTCATATTTCCCCATATATTCGTCATTTTTCCAAATTTCCATACATTTTTATTATATTTTTTATTTAACATTTCGGAAACCACTCTACGTGCTGCGATTGCATATCGCTGGCCTCGCCTTTATTTTATGAACCCTGACCAGTTGTACTGTTTGTATAAACTGTTCTTGAGGGGTTCATATAAAAAGCGTACCAGCGAGATGCAAAGGGAGGCGTCGTGTCCCGACTGGGAGCGCGATACTGTCGCGTCCCGACAGGAGGCGTCACTGTGGTGCCGCACGAACAGTACAATTAGCGCCAGCCCTTTAGGCTGACTGAGTACTCCGATAGAAGCTGCCCCAGAGGCTACCCAACCTAGCAACGTAAGTGAATTGTGTACCTGAATAAATCATACAAGTGTTTTGGTAAACCGCAGCCTATTTTATCAACCCTGACGACCCCTAACGTGACAATATGAAGTATTCTTTCAAAAAATGCAGCAAAAAATCCAGGTCCGTATTTGAAAAAAACAAGTTAGTATCAGTAACTCAGTAAAAACAAATTGTATAAACAAAACAATAACGTTACTTTAGAGAAGGTAAAAAATCGTGTGATTTTTGTAAAAACAACTTTTTTCTAACTATAATAGTTTTCGAGATATTTAGGAATTAAATTTTTGACTATTTTTAAAAAATCCCCTGTAGATAAGAAACTATAGAGAATCTGGCAACTCCGTAAACGGAATATGAATAGGGACTAGAAATGGCACCTTTTTTTCTAATTTAACCGACCTCGTATCTTTTACCATTTCGGAGATAGCAATCATCATAGCAATCATATCACCTATTTTAGACACCCTGTATAAGTATGTTATTTTGAAGTGCAAAATTGTTTGCCTTTGGTAACAATACACTGAAAGACCGATACCGCCTTTGAAAAAAGCTGACGTAATGGAATTTATTGTTTTATTATTTGTTTGCAATGTTACCAGGACCAGGTCTACCGTTTACCGGTAGTTCTATCGTTTTCGGCCTCGACCTACCGCCCTACCGTTTTCGAACCTGATTTTACCGTAATTTTTAATCTGAACAATATACAGTGACCGCCAAAAAGTCTGCACCATATGAGAAACTTTTTAAAATTTGATTAAGGTCAAGTTTGACTTTGGCATCAATTTTTGCTTGACCAAGAACCTAAAATGACATACATAAAGATAGTCACGTGATCCATGTTAGCTGTCAAAAGTTACATTTTTTAAAAAAATGTCCTAAAAATGGTATTATTTGCAAAAATTTCGAAAAATGTCCTAACAATGGTATTATTTGTAAAAATTTCGAAAAATGTCTTAGTAAAAAGGTGTGTGGTTTGTCATCGAGATTCCATTATTAAAGTTTTGTTCAAAAATTGTATCTTTAAATTTTTTACATATTTTTTAAGCATCATAAATTTGTTTAAATGTTTAACCTTTATTTCGTTATTATGAAGTTTAAATGCCACACTGTAACGTTTCTAAAGATGGGGTATATATGTTCTAAAGTCTAGAGTTTTTGTAGCACAAAAATAAATATTTTTTAAAATTCCCTGCGCGCTATTGGACTATTACTTGATTTTTTAAGGGCTACAGAGCTTATTATTAACCATATCAAATACAACAGTTAGACAAGCATATCATCTATAGGATTTTAGAAGCTAAGTAATAAAAAACTTTTTTTTATTAAAACTATTTTTAAACTAAAACAGGAAAAAAATCAAAAATTTAAAGCTTATTCTTAAAACCAAAAAAAAATGTTTACGTTTTAGTATGCCGTACTTCCCTTCCCACACATTTAATTATTTTTCTGGAAAACCCTTTCGTAACACTTTTCAGAAATCTTGGTGGAATTTCAAGGCTAGCCTCTTCTATAGTATTTTCCAAGTGATCCACGTTTTGAAACGGCCGATTACGGTACACTTTTTGTTTGAGATAACCCCACAAAAAGAAATTCATGACAGTTAGGTCAGGTTTGCTAGGAACACTCAGAATATCTGCCAATCCATTTTCCTCTGAACAAATTGTCTAAAAAATTTCTGACCTCAGCCGTGCTGTGAATTGTTGGTACCACAATATCAATCTTTCGGGTAGTGACATTTTATCAACAACATTGGTTATCTCAGTCCTTAAAAAGTTTAAATAAATTACTGCGTTTAAATTTTCTTTAAAAAATAGGACCCAATCAATCTTACGTTAAAAATTCCACACCAGATCCAGATATTTACTCTAAAAGAATATTGCACTTTGCACTCAATTATAAAGCCAGGGTTTTCATGAGCCCCACAACCTACAGTTTTGAGAACTTACTTACTGTCCCGTTTGAATGAAAAGGTGCTTTGTCTGTAAACATTATTCCTTTGGTAAATGACCGATTCTTTTCTATTTACCCCTGTACCCAGGCACAAAAATCAATCCTTGCTTCAAAATCCCCTTCTTTAAGAAAATTTATAAATTTCGGCTCGTAGGGATGACATCTATTTTTCGTAAAATTTTTCTTATGGTTGTTTCTTTGGCACCTCTTCTTTCCGATATTGCTACAACTGATGTTTGCTTGTGTTCAATTGCATCTTATAACACAATAGCATCGTTTTGCTCGGAATTTTTGACAGGCACGTGGTCAGTCGTACTGATTACAACAATGAGTCATGTGCCTCTCAAAGATTCGGATCAAAACGATGGAAAAAATTGAATTACCGAACGCCGCTATTTTCTTCATGCTCGTCTAGTTTCCAATTTGTAATTATTTAGTGATAATATAATCAATTACCGTCCTATGTCAACTTGTCATATTTACATTTGTTTCAAAGCCTACTGTTGAATTAAATTACAATAAAAATGGTATTTTTTGGGTTTAAAAATCTTAATGATGCTTTAAAAAAAGGTTTTTTTTTGTTAGCTTTTAAAATCCTATGGATGATATGGTTTTCTAACTGTTGCGCTTGATATGGTTAATAATAAGCCCTATAGATCTTAAAAAAGCCAAGTAATTGTCTAATAGCGCTCTGGGAATTTTAAAAAATATTTATTTTTGTACTATAAAACCTCTGCAGACTTTGGGAAATGTATGTCTTATCTTTATAAACGTTGCAAATGGCGTTTAAACTTAATGATAACGAATAAACGTTAAAAATTGAATCACATTTTTTCATACACTAAAAAAATATGTGAAAAATTAAAAGTTAACATTTTTGAACAAAACAGATTGAATACAGATAGAACCTCGACGAGAAACCAAACAACTTTTTCCTATGACATTTTTCGAAATTTTAGCAAATAATACCATTTTCAGGACATTTTCTTTAAAAATGTCATTGACAGCTAACATGGATCACGTAACTATCTTTATATAGGTATGTCATTTAAGGTTCTTGGTCAAGCAAAAATTGACGCCAAAGTCAAATTTGACCTGAATTAAATTTTAAAAAGTTTCCTATATGGGGCAGACTTTTGGCGGGCACTGTATACTGTATCTATATACTATTATCTTACTTCGTCACTGATATCATCCATTTACGGCCGGTATTACAGGTTGTTAAAACTGAAAGCTCAAGATGATCTCAGGTTCTTCTGGTCCATGGACACAGGATGATTAATTTTTTTTCAGATCAGTTCAGTTTTCAGCCAAAAACAATGTAAGAATATCTTTTTTTCTATTGTTTTTTTGTACCTATCTATTGTTTGAGAACGTACATTGTTACTTTATTGAAAATATTTTAAAACAATAATAATATTGGAAGAGCTGTTTTAATTAAGTTATAAATTTAAAATTGCAAAATGAGTGACGTCACAACGGGGGGGGGGGGGGGGGGGGGGAAGGTCCACACGAATGTGATTACTTGTGACAAGGACGAAGGGGGTCAAAATCGATGAAATTTGTGTGACGTGGTTTATGGATGACCCCTAAAATAAAATGTTTCTAATTAATTTTCGTTGTTTTTTGTAGATCATCCAGGATGACACGTTTTGGCGTGAAAAGATGTTACCAAAACTAACATCGTTTTATTATGGCTGCCTATTGCCAGAGTTGGTGAATCCAATGCATCCAAAAGAACTTCCAATTAAATTTCATTCAGCCAAAGATCTGAATTTTTATATTAATCCAAATGTCGAAATAAAGTGTGTTTTTTAAACATTGTATCTGTAACACTCTGAAAATGTCATACTCCTTCCGCCCCTAAATAATCTCTTTTTCGAATTTTCATCTCCTGATATTATTCAATATTTTTAACCTTTATTCAAAGTTTCCCTTTGGTGCCTCTGATCTCAATTAATTAATTGAATACGCCTACGTGCGCATTTATGGCTATAATATATCTAAAATAATTTTTTAAATAGTTCCAAATCTACCCTTCACTTCCATCCCCTACTGGCCAGATCTTTGTTGTAAACAAAAATAATGGAAAACCAATACCACCATCGAAATTCTTTAAAATACATATAAAAATATAAAAATAACATATCACATAATATGGCCATTTTCATAAATGCTATTTATTAAAAAAAGAATTTTTGGCGCGCCACTGCTAACAGAAACGAATCAGAAAAAAATAATTGATATAAAGCGAATATTTTAGAATTAGAACTCACATCTCCCACTCCCTCGATACAGCTCGCGACGTCACGTCTTGGAATGGCGATGTTGCCTGATTGTTTATTAACGCTGACTTACGCTCTTCCGTAGCGAAATCCCAAATCGGACCACGTGGTTCACTGATACTTGCTCTTAATGCTAACAATAGAATTTATATCATTACAAGAAAACGTTAAAGTTACATCATTGCTTCCAAGTCGAAATATTCGCTCGTTTAAAAGAATAGCATTGGATACGGTAAAATTTTCCGATGCCGACATCAGCGTTGTTGTCACACTTCCTTCAATATCTTCAAACATCTTGTCAATGACCTCCAAAAACTCTATCCAATCAGAATGGCTGAGGGAGACTGGCTGATGTTCAGGCGTTGTGGGAACTAGTTTAACACTTGGCATCATCTCCCTGGCAACACTGAGGCCCACAATTACTGTAAAATTGCCAGTAGGATAGCAAAATTCGCCCAAGAGTTTATTCTCCTTGCGAATTTCTGTTACTTCGGAGAATCATACTGTCTAGATAAGGCCAATAGGGTGATGAGCTTTGGGAACTATCGTCTTTTTCTAGCAACTCAGGAGCAGCAGCAGCGGTACAACTTTTACTAGCCATGGTTCACACTAAAATAGTGACGACAACCAACGTATTATTGTTATTATAAAGAGAACTATATCCCCACTCCACATTTATTGATGTTAAGTTCGAGAACCAGTAGTTTGGATAACGCCCATCCGCTTCCCATCTCAGTGAATTCGGAAGCTTTTTTCACTAGAGAGATCTAATATTCGCTGTAAAAGTCCTCCAAATTAGAGCTGGGAGATATAACACTAAATTTTGTATTAAACGATTTAATGTCTTGTTCTTGTGTTGATGCCAACAGATAAGAATCATATAGCTCCATATTAACTTTAAGCTGGGGATAAGTCCTTAAAGGATCAGTGAGTAGAGTAATAACCCTATCTTTTAGATTTCCTAAATATTGCTTGACATCAACCAAATGTAAATCACTTGTCAGATGGTAAGTTAGTATCCGTTGTTTAAAAGCAGTTCGAACTAGTTTTACATGAGGGTATAATTTCTCACTACATTGTTGTTTATGTTTTGTGGTACCGTTATGAGCACTACGGGATAAAATCTCCCTAACACACTCTTTGCAATAAGGCATGATTTCAACTAACGAAAACCGGAAAAATGTTGTGTTTTTGTACAGAGATCGAGCTTAAACCACATCCTTAACCATATCTATCCAACTATTATGAGACTTATCAAACCCAAGCCATTTTACATACATCTTTTTGCCCTTTTTACGCAAAACTTGTTCAATAAGAAATAAGTCAGATTGTTTGGTTTTTTGCAATTCTTCTTCATAGAATCCACCACTAATGGGTTGACCGCTCGTATCCTCTAACAAATAAGTCGTAGGATTGGTAACCTTCACCTGAGATACTTTGAACAACTCAGTGGTCCAATTGGACACATAACCCTTTTCAAACACGTGCTTAGCATTACTTATGCGAACAATGTCACCAACTTTGAATTTTTGCTTCCCCACAACCTTTAAACGACTATAAGCAGAGTCCAATATTTTCTTCTCATTACTTTTGCTAACATCCTTCCGTTTCATGTGAATCGTACGATGTTTCGTGTTGTTGTAAGTATTTGTAACTTGCTCCAACAAGTCAATCCATTTATGATTACCATTTAAGGTAAACAACTTAAACATGTGTTCTTTGAGCGTTCGAATTACTCGTTCAGCAATAGAAGCCTTTAAAATACTAAAGGTACTGTAATGATATATCCCATGCTTCTTCATAAGACTTTGAAAGCTAGCGTTGTAATACTCTTTCCCATTATCTGTAACCAGCTTTTTCGGAACCCTCCGAGACTGTTTAAGTATATGATCCATTGCAGTAGTCACATCCTGAGCATTTTTTGACTTTAGAGTCCTGGTCCAGAGAAATTTGGAAAAACAATCAATTACAACCAAGATGTATTTAAATCCCTTGTTTTCACGAGCGTACTGATCGAGCTGCACAAGATCGGAAGCAAATGTATCATCTAAACCATACTGGATAAATCTACGGCGTTTAAATTTAATTCTAGCCGGTTTATGCAGTTCCTTAACAACTTGTTCTCTTGCTTTTGTAATGTTCTTTGTCATATTTCGCAATGGGTAGGTAATGACGCTTGAAACTTTCGAAATCTAATTATATAATGTCGTTTACTAATTTTGGCTTTAACGCAGCAAGCTCAACACGAAGTCGATCCAGATCGTTATTAAATGATTTTAAAGAACTTTGAGTTGTAATGTTGACATATTCCTTTAAAATAATTTCAAGTTTATCAAAATCTAACGTGAATTTCTCTTGAACATCTTTTAACTTATTATCAGAGGCAATAAGACCTTTTTCGATTAAACCCTGTAGTAATTTGTTGTTGTTCAACCATCGAATCAGTATAGTTCTTACTTGTACTCTCAATAACGGAGAGAGAATCGTTAAAATTTCGCTGAAGAACGCTTATCGATTGATCCATTCGAGTAATTATACTCTCCACAAACTTTTTATTTACGGCATCAGTGACATCTGTTGGTGATTTGATGTTACAAAGCCAATGATCTTGAATATTGTAATCGCCATCTTTCGTAAGAGTGATCAAGTTGGGTGCTTGCAACACTCTTACTCTTTTCTGATTAGACGAGGAGGGTAAGGAACGTCCTAACTTATTCATGATTACTGCGGTACTAAGACATAGCAGCTTTAAACAAATTTATTTATAGAATTCAATTACTCCAAGTTGTTCCAATTCCTGCAAAATGCTCCAAATCTCGTTCATGTTATTATTGTTGCCAACCTGATTGGAAGCTTCCAATTTTTTAAAACGTTCAACTAATTCGTTTACGTCATCATAGTACACAAATTCTTTAGGTTTTTCATTGTATTCGATTAAGGCAGATCCGGATTTCTCAGACTTCGATCTGGTCAGTATTTTACCCACGGGGGAAGGAATTTTACTGGTGGAACCTCTAGAAATTAGTGGTTTCACAATGGCATTATATTTGTGAGATCTATTACCTTTCAACTGACCATTTTCTTTCAAGTATAAATCTGTTCGCTTTAGAATATCCCTATAGTGTTCTTCATCGGCAGCGGTATGAAATTTAGGAACCTCGAGAAACAATAAATCGTATAGTCCCAGAGTTCCTTTGTACGTAATGGGACCAACTTGAATATCACCATTCTTTAAGAAATTATCTGGTTGGGAACCTACTCTCCAAGAATCAGTCGTTATATCATATTTCATGCTGTTAGCATCTATTTCGCTAGAGCTCGTCCAATATTGTTTCAGATATTCTTCAGCCATCTTAGGATACTGATCGATAAAATCCTCAAACACCTCAGATTTCCGAAGAGAATCTTCGAAATTCTTTCTCAGATCTTGCAATGATTGTTCCGCTGGGTCCGGAGCTGGTTCTTCAAACACATCACCATCATCAGCATCCCCATAGTGAGTTTCATCTGTTAAAAATTTTACAGGAGGTTTCACTTCTCGAGTTACTATGGGCGGTTTAAAGTTTGGTTTCACACCATCACTCTCTTCCACTTTAATCTTACGTTTCTTAGATTTTGCATTGGTGGAAGCACCCACAAGCTTATTCAGAGGATCTGTAATAGGCATTAAGAATTTATTAAGAGCTTCATCTTCTTCACCTCGCCCCAACTTTAATGCTAAATAATTCTTTCTTATTGTTCGTGCAGCTTGGATAATCCTACGTTTAACGTCTTTATCGAGCTTATTCATTTGGGTGGTCATACTACAAACAGCTAGAAAACGGGTAAGAAAACAGACTCTGTTTCTAGAAACAGCTATGAAACAGCTAAAACAGCTCAAGAAACAGACCCCTGTTTCTGGAAGCAGCTATGAAACAGCTAAAAACAGACACCTGTTTCTGGAAACAGCTATGAAACAGCTAAAAAAACAGACCCCTGTTTCTGGAGACAGATAGGAAACAGCTAAAAACAGCTAATAAACAGACCCTGTTTCTAGAGACTTAGCACATCTAGCTTCTAGAACGTCAAGTAGGTATCACACTGAACCTCAAGGGGTTTAGGGTATGATATAAGTATCAAACTTGTTACGATATCGGCCTTTAGCAATGTCACTGTCTTTCACCATTACTAGGCACCCATACCTATCTTTCCAACATTCGGAACAAATATGTGTAAATTTATCGAATGTCATGTCTGTATTAATGTGATCGTCGTAGATATGTTTCAAGTTTAAGTCATCCTGCTTAAATAAAATTAATACATTAGCATTATCACGAACCAGCTGTTTAGGTATTTTCGAATAAGTTTGCGATAAATAGAATGAATCAATTGTATTATGCCGGCCCATACAAAAGTAATTACGTATTTTATCCTGCTTCTCACATGCTACGTCATCAAATATGAATACAGAGTGAGGCCGGGCACTGGAAGGATCTAGAACTTCATCATTATCGCTGTAGCCGAAATAGCCTAAACGGGAATGTTTCATAGCCTGTTGAAGAAAGTCATACTTGTCTTGCTGCAGAGATTTTGAATACACGTACACATTCTCGAATTTGAAACCATTTTCATCAATCAAAAGACTAATCATTACATTGGTTTTGCCACAATTACTAGGACCACATATTAGCGACCGAATTGTATAAGGCAAAAGCTGGCCATGTTTGCTACTTGGGAGCTTGTCTTTTTTCATATCGCAATTATAAACTTGGATTTTGAGTTTCTGCTTCTCTTGACGCATCTCTATAAATATTACTCTATACCCTCCCAGGACTTCATTACTAATGAAAATACAGTTATCAACAAGCTCCCGTTCGAGCTTCATTTACCGGGTTACTCCTATTGCGGTCCTGGAACCCAACTTCAAGAGCGGCTGGCTCGAGGTGATCGCCCAAAGAACAAATTGGATAGTGCTTGTCACGATCACGATATCGAATACGGAAAGTCTAAAGAGTTGGAACAAAGACATCGAGCCGATCAAGTGTTGGAGAACAGAGCTTGGGAACGAGTAAAGGCAAACGATTCCAGTTTTGGTGAGAAAGCTTCAGCGTGGTTAGTAACTAACGCTATGAAGGTAAAACGTAAGTTGGGTGCTGGCAAGAAGAACATGAAACCCCTATCATCAGTGGTCACTCTGCTTAAGAAACAACTTAAACATACGGGTACTGGTGATGTTAGTAAGAAAAGGACTCTCAGTAAAATACTTAAAGCTGCACGAGTAACGGTCAAGAAGGTGGGAGGGCGTCAGAGGATCAACGTACCACGAATAATACCATTACCGAAACAGGGTGGGTTTCTACCACTTATTCCCATATTTGCAGGACTTAGTGTCCTAGAAGCACTAAGCGGGGGCGCCGCGGAGATAGCGAAGGCCGTTAATGGCGCTCAAAGTGCCAAGGAGAAGTTAAAAGAATCTAGACGACACAACGAAGCAATGGAAGCGATTGCATTGGGAAAAAAGGGTAGCAGCCTGTATTTAAAGAAACACAAAACTGGCTATGGATTGTTTTTACGAAAAATGCCAAAAAACTACCAATAAAGCTACCTGAAAAACCGTTATCCGATCACGATATTAATTCGTACGTCACTCGATTAAAAATACCACATTTTAGAGGAGTATTTATGCGAGACACTTTACCGAACGCATCCCTCAAAACAGAGTGTGGTGTTATTAATTTGGATCGGAACACAGGATTCGGATCACATTGGGTAGCTTACAAGAAACACGGTAATCGAGTTGTTTATTTCGATAGTTTTGGTAACTTGAAACCGCCCAAGGAATTTGTCAAGTACATGAAAAATGTTAAAATATATTTTAATTCCGAACAGTATCAGGATTATGAAATGACAAATTGTGGACATCTTGCTCTAGCATTTCTCTACAATAAAACTTTATAAATGCGGGTATTGATGCTTATTGACATCAGTCATGTCACAGACATTCACATTAAAAGGTCGCTCTCACCGACTTGAAGCATACTTTGTACCTCCCATAGAGCTCGATTCAAGGTTTGATTACTCTTTAGCATTAATTTCGCTAAACACTTGGAACACAATCCCTAATATAGAAGAGGGACGAAACAAGTTTTATTACATTGTCAATAATCAGGAGGAGCGAGTATTGGAAATACCAACAGGGTCACGAGTTGGAAGTTATCGAACAGTTTCTACAACGTAATCTCCTAGATCCTAGTGCTTCCGCAGACGAACGGAATCGCATCTTATCGCTTAAACCCAATAACAATACGTTAAAATGCGAGTTAACCTGTGCCTACGACATAAACTTTAAGCCAAAAGACAGTATTGCAAAGTTGTTGGGATTTTCGCTTCAACTGTTAAAGTCTGGTAAATTCCACGAATCAGATCAACCTGTGGATATTATACAAGTTGTTACTATTAGAGTAGAGTGTAACATCATTTCCGGCTCGTATTACACAAATAATCCCTCACATACTCTTTACGAATTTTCACCAACTGTCGATCCCGGTTACAGTATCAATATCGAACCAAGGAATCTAATCTATTTACCTGTGAACCAAGAAAGCATCTATAACATTACTCTCACGCTAGTAGATCAGGATTCTAGACCTCTTAATTTTCGAGGTGAAGAAGTAGTAATTCGATTAGAACTTAGACGAAATGGTTCTAGCATTTAAAAGGTGTTGAAACACTAATACCTCAGCTGCCAGATCATTCAGTGATCAGAAGTCGAAGGGGTCACTCACGTTTTCAAATATATTATATTTGCAGTCTAGAAGCAGTCATTACCGCTACCATGTCAGAAAATCTTCAAATCTTCAATCAGATCAAGAGCGATGAGTCGGTCATTCGCGAAGAATGGCACACTTATGACCCCTTTACCAACTCCTTTAATAACAATGACGAAATCGAGATTGTTATCAATCAGCAAGATGTCTTTTTGGATATGAGCGAAGCTCAACTCTACATCGAGGGTACGTTTAAAGTGGAAGCAGATGCCGCTGGTAAGACCGGTACTTGCGATCTAACCAATAATGCTGGAGCCTTTCTCTTTGACAACATTTCCTATGAAGTTAATGGTAAGGAGATTGAAAAGATTCGAGATCCTGGTATTGTTAGCACAGTTAAAAATATGCTCTGTTTCAATGAGCAGGAAAGCCGTGCTCTAGACATAGCTGAATGGAATTTGCCTAGTGGAACTGTTAAGACCTTGGACGAAACTTCTAAAGACTTTAATTTTCGTATACCGCTTTCAATATTGTTTGGCGTGTTTGCCGATTACCACAATGTATTAATGGGTAAACAGAAAATTGAACTAGTTCGTGCTCGTCATGACGACAACTGCTACCAATCCACTGGTACTAAGAAGGCAACAATAACGTTAAAAACGGTTGAGTTGAAAGTGAGACATATTTACCCGAGTGATGCAGTGAAATTAAGGCTTTTGGACGAAATTGCAAAGAACAAACCGATATATATTCCGTTTAGAAACGGGGAACTACATGAACTGCCTGCTTTGAGAACAACAAAGAGTGATATTTGGACCGTTAAGACCATGTCTGAGAGAGCTAGATACGTCATTGTATTTTTTATGAAGAAGCGAAAAGATAACTTTGAAGCTGATTGTAACTACTTTGATAATTTAGACATCACCGACGTTAAGCTGCATTTAAATTCTGAAGTTTACCCCTATGAGTCGTTAAACCCTAACTTTGCCAATAGACAGTTTGCAGAAGCCTATCAGATGTATACGGACTTTCAAAAAACCTATTTGGGAAAACAACGATGTGAGCCGCTCTTGGATTTTCTCGCTTTCGCTAGTAGAACCCTCTTTGTTATTGACTGTTCCAAACAAAATGAAGCCCTCAAGAGTAACACTATTGACGTTAAGTTGGAGTTTCAAAGTTCCGAAAACTTCTCGGATGAGTCACGGGCCTTTTGTATGATTATTCATGATCGAGTGCTCGAGTATCAGGCTTTAACAGGTCAAGTACGTGATCTGTTGTAGTCAGTTACTATTCAACCCTCTCAGCACGATGAAGTTTGTTGTGGTTGACGTTCAAGGATTCAGCGTTCCAGAATTTCAAGCTAAAGAATTGGCTATTTACGATGGAAAGCAAATAAAGAACTGTCTTTTTAAACCAGTTAAACCGTTTTATGAGCTGTCCTATGATTGCCAGAAGTAAGCAATGTTTCTATATGGGAACCGACATGGTTTATAGTACTACAATTCTGGTGAAACCGATTACAATGAACTTCACCGCATTATCTACAACGATCTACGGGATGTTGATGTCATCTATGTGAAGGGTTATGTAAAGAAGGCCTTCTAACTGGAAACTTTTTCCACGATGAAATATCTTAAGAATATACCCGATATTGTTAATTTAGAATTTACTAGGGACAGTGTTAATGTACCGAAATTATCTCTCAGTAAAACCACTTGTTCTTATCATGGCTTAGAACATTGTGCTTGTAGTGCTGAGAATTCAAAAATCTTGTATAAATATATTTATGATTTTTTACCTAAATAAAGAAGTTAAATTGTATTACATGTTTAATTTTATCCTATATTACTAGAACCCCTTGAGATCTATACAAGTTGTAGTTGTTGAGCCTAGAACAATAAAAAAACAAAAATAATAAATCCGCCACACATATTTGGATGTTAAAATGGTTTAAAATAGAAACAGTCGAGCAGTATTTAATATTTCATACAACACTACACAGACCAAGCGGGAATATTGTATTATTATACAACAGTCGTTTAGACACGTTTAGACGCGCTTTTCCGCGCTTAGTTACTCGGCACGAGGCAAGGTCAGTACAACCATCGTTTTAATTGTTTAGACGTGTTCTTAATTGGGAAATCGCCAGTCGATTCAACAGTCGTTCCCAAGCTTTCTTTCAGAACAGCCAGCCCGTTAAAAATATACGCTTGCTTTGTTTTATTGTGTGTTGTAAAGTGTGTGTAATATTATTTGGTAAGTACATTTATTTCTATGTATTATATCAAGAAACAAATAAAAATTAGTGATAGTAGGAATTCTGCGTTGGAAATTTATTGTGTCTTATGATTTAGCGAAAATTAGTAATTTGTGTTTATAGTAGTGTTAAAAATATTACAGGTCTGTCTGTATGCAACACAGACCTATTAGTAAAAAATTATAGTTGTGTTTTTAACTGTTGCTTGTAAAAAACGATTTTATTATTTCTACAAAATAATAATTTGCACGTTTGTCTGCCACATAAGCCAATAATTCTATAAGGTTAACAAAATAATATTGCGCAATATTATGAAATAACTAAAAATGTCAATCGCTGCTAACCTCAACCCGCAGTCAAAATAGTTTATTTTACAGAAAATGTTTGTATGCCAATTCTGCAGCCGTACATTCACCAGGAAGGACAACTTCAAGCGTCATGGAGATTGCCGCATAGCGGTCAAGATCTGCGACGTCTGCAGTGGAATTTTCAAGTCAGAGGGAGCTCTTCTTCGTCACCAGAAGGAGAAACACCCAGCTCCCAAAAGACCAGCTAATGCCACAGACACCCATGGCGAAAAGAGCAAGACTCGTTTCGACAGATGGTGAGTATTTAAAATTTCTGGTGGTCTAAATAATAAATTTGTCTTTATATAACTCAGGTACTAATTATTTATTCTTATTTTCAGAACCAACATCATCCACACAGCATTGTGCAACATGCCAACTAGAGGTTCCTACTAACCGATGGGGTGGCCATCTAAGGACCCTAGGACATCGGGAGAAATGCTGCGTGGTGCAGGAGGAGGGTGTAGAGTTGGTAAAAACATCATTCAGGAGCCGAATTGCTACGTACCGACTTACTTCAAGCCAGGATCCCACCAACGTAAAGGATTATCTACAACATCTAAAACAAAAATTCATCAAGTTGGTGGGAGACATTCGAGCGAAGTACGACCAGCTTAAGATTGGACTGGAGCTTTTCGGCCGCATCCTCCTGCAGACAAACGAGTCGTCAGAGGTGAAGTCCTTCAACAGCAAGTACCAGATGGTGAATGGGGCTATGAACTTGGAGGACCTGTTCGAGCAGTTCATCACCATCCTAGACCGAAAGTATTCCGAATTTAGGGAAAAGGATAGTGGTGAGTTTAAAACTATCGCAAATTTTTTTTTTAAACTGTTTAAGATTTCTTACTAGTAAATATTTCTATTGTTACAGGGTGGGCGCTCCAACAACTCCTCCACTTAGAATTGGGTATCAACAAGATCAAGCCTCTAAAGCCATCTTCCTACATCCCGCTGCCAAAGGAGATTGAAGCAAAGCTGTTCTGAACATTCAAAACACCGATCAGAAGTGTTTCATGTGGTCATTCCTAGCTGCCTTACATCCACTTCATTGGACTCAACATCCAAATAGAGTCGCGAGCTATTTGTCTTTTGAGAACGAGCTGGACTTCACAGGTATGGAATACCGACATCACTAAGTTTGAGCGACTTAATAATATTTCTATCAACGTATACCGACTGGAGAAAGGGTTCGAAGATGGTAAAAATATTATTGGAGTCGTGGGGCCCTTATACTTTACAAAGTCTCGTAATAGGGAGCGACATGTAAATTTGTTAGTAACCAGTGATGACATGGTAATAGCCATTACTGCTTAATAAGAAGTTTATCTCGCCTGATCTCAAGACAGCTTATGTGATGGTTGTTTATCTTATTTTTATTCAAAGCAAAAATTAATGACTCATCAAGAACATGATTGCGGGCACGTTTTAGCTGAAGTCCCAACAACAGATTTAAAAAATAAATAAATATGGTGAAGAGATTCCCGAGAATATTTTGAAATTTACAAACTTTGAAAAGAAATTAAAAGTGCCTTTTGTTGTTTATGCCGATTTTGAGACTATCCTTGAACCTATCGATACAGAGGGAAATGCTCAGGATCCCGATACGCCATACACTTTGAGAACGCATAAGCATGTCCCGTACTCTTTCGGTTACTACATCAAATGTGACTTTGATGATACTCATTCGATTTACCAAAGTTATAGGGGTCCGGATGCTCACAAAGAATTCGTAAAACGCTTAGAGACTGATTGTAAATCCATCTATAAGCGCTTTATGAAGGAAGTAGTACCCATGAATCCTATTTCTGCGGAACAAGAGATTGAGCATCAAAATGCTACGGTGTGTCATATCTGCGAAAAGCCATTTGATGTAGCATTAAACGATCGCGTGCACGAACACAACCACACAAATGGCCAATATCGTGCGCCTGCGCACTCTGTATGTAACCTAAATTACAAAATCCCTCAATTTATACCCATCTTTTTCCATAATATGTCCAACTTTGATTCCCACCTGTTTGTTAAGGAATTGGCTGCCAACGAAGAAAAGCTGGATGTTATCCCCCAAAACAAGGAAAAGTATATCTCGTTTACTAAACATGTTTTGGTGGATAACATCGAGAACAAGGATGGTAAACGACAGGTATTTTTAAAATTACGCTTTTTCGACAGTTTTCGTTTCATGGCCAGCAGTCTAGATAAACTTAGTCAAAATTTAAAACCAGAACAATGTCGGAAGGTGGTAGAGGAATTCTTCCTCGACCGAGGTGGTACCACCCCAGACATCCTCTTAAAGGGCTGGTGAAGAAGATAAAAAAAATGTCGAGAAGTTAGAAAATATTTCGCGGAAGAAAATAAGTTTCAGCTTATTCAACAGAAGGGTGTCTTCTACAACCAGCTGAAGAAAGAAGACATTAGCAAAGAGGATTACAAGCGTGCTTGGGCTGTGTGGAATTTATTTCAATGCAAAACTTTAGACGAATATTCAGATATTTATTTAAAGTCCGACGTTTTACTATTAATAGATGTTTTTGAAAGTTTTAGAGACGTGTACCATAGCACTTACGGTCTAGACCCTGCGCCGTATTTCACAGCGCCATCCCTTTCGATGGACTCGGCACTCAAGGCCACATCACTTAACTTGGAATTACTGACAGATCTAGACATGGTACACTTCTTTAAACACGGTATTCGCCGTGGTGTCAGTCAGTGTAGCGTTAGAAAAGCTTTTGCGAACAATAAATTTATACCTCATTACGATGCTTCCAAACCTACTGCCTACATCATGTATTTAGATGCTACCAACCTATATGGTGCAGCTATGTCACAATATTTACCAAAGGGGCATTTTAAGTGGTTGGATGAGACCGAAATTCAAAGTTTAGATTACATGAATGTCGCGAATGATTCTAAAACTGGCTACGTACTAGAGGCAGATTTAGAATATCCCGAACAGCTGCATTATTTACACAACGAACTACCCTTTTGTCCACAATCCATAGCTCCACCAGAATCAAAAGTCCAAGACATTAAAAGTAAATATATAATTCATTATCAAAATTTGCGTCAGGCTTTAGATCATGGGCTTAAGCTCACAAAAATTCATCGCGTATTAAGTTTCGATCAATCACCGTGGCTTAAGAAATATATCGATCTGAACACAGAGATGCGCAATAAAGCGAAAAATAAGTTTGAGAAAGATTTCTTTAAACTTATGAACAACGCTGTTTGGTAAAACGATGGAAAATGTGGAGAAACGGGTAGATGTTAAACTTGTTTCTCATTGGGAAAATATTGGTAGAAGGTTGGGAGCCGAAGCGTTAATCTCGAAACCTCATTTTAAAGACCGCACTATTTTCAACGAGAACCTGGTAGCTATCCAGATGAAAAAACAAAGTCACATATAATAAGCCTATTTACGAGGTTTTGGCATCTTGGAAATATCCAAGACAATTATGTATGACTTTCTGTACGGGTATATCAAACCATAATACGGCAACAACGCGGTATTACTCTACACTGACACCGATTCCCTTGTTTTAAAAATTACAACCGAAAATTTCTATAATGACATGAAACAAAATTTAGATAGATTCGATGCGTCCAATTATTCACAAGATAACCCACATGATGTTCCTGTAAACCAGTCAATTTTGGGGAAAATGAAAGACGAGTATGCAGGAAAAATCATTTGGGATTTCTACGGCACCGGGGCGAAGGCATATTGTGTAAATGTGGAAGGAGAGTTAACGAAAAAAGCTAAGGGAGTTCCTGACTACGTCACCCAGAAAGAACTGACTCTGGATGATTACAGAGAAGCGGTTGACGTAGAAGGAACTCACATTCATCGACAGATGAACACTTTCCGTTCAC
Organism: Philopedon plagiatum; assembly: GCA_963971165.1. Taxonomy (NCBI): domain Eukaryota; kingdom Metazoa; phylum Arthropoda; class Insecta; order Coleoptera; family Curculionidae; genus Philopedon; species Philopedon plagiatum. The sequence continues at coordinate 51,181,567 of OZ020194.1, forward strand.
ATTTACACGATATGTATGTCGAACTTAAAAATAAGGTAGCGTTATCACACGCGGACGATAAGCGTTATCTTATTCCCGGCGACTTGGACAACACGCTTGCTTGGGGTCATCGAGATATCGTAAAGTATGAGGGATCATCGGAAAACAGATGTTTTTGAAAGTTTTAGAGACGTGTACCATAGCACTTACGGTCTAGACCCTGCGCAGTATTTCACAGCGCCATCCCTTTCGATGGACTCGGCACTCAAGGCCACATCACTTAACTTGGAATTTCTGACAGATCTAGACATGGTACACTTCTTTAAACACGGTATTCGCCGTGGTGTCAGTCAGTGTAGCGTTAGAAAAGCTTTTGCGAACAATAAATTTATACCTCATTACGATGCTTCCAAACCTACTTCCTACATCATGTATTTAGATGCTACCAACCTATATGGTGCAGCTGTCACAATATTTACCAAAGGGGAATTTTAAGTGGTTGGATGAGACCGAAATTCAAAGTTTAGATTACATGAATGTCGCGAATGATTCTAAAACTGGCTACGTACTAGAGGCAGATTTAGAATATCCCGAATAGCTGCATTATTTACACAACGAACTACCCTTTTGTCCACAATCCATAGCTCCACCAGAATCAAAAGTCCAAGACATTAAAAGTAAATATATAATTCATTATCAAAATTTGCGTCAGACTTTAGATCATGGGCTTAAGCTCACAAAAATTCATCGCGTATTAAGTTTCGATCAATCACCGTGGCTTAAGAAATATATCGATCTAAACACAGAGATGCGCAATAAAGCGAAAAATAAGTTTGAGAAAGATTTCTTTAAACTTATGAACAACGCTGTGTTTGGTAAAACGATGGAAAATGTGGAGAAACGGGTAGATGTTAAACTTGTTTCTCATTGGGAAAATATTGGTAGAAGGTTGGGAGCCGAAGCGTTAATCTCGAAGCCTCATTTTAAAGACCGCACTATTTTCAACGAGAACCTTGTAGCTATCCAGATGAAAAAACAAAGTCACATATAATAAGCCTATTTACGAGGTTTTGGCATCTTGGAAATATCCAAGACAACTATGTATGACTTTCTGTACGGGTATATCAAACCAAAATACGGCAACAACGCGGTATTACTCTACACTGACACCGATTCCCTTGTTTTAAAAATTACAACCGAAAATTTCTATAATGACATGAAACAAAATTTAGATAGATTCGATGCGTCGTAAACCAGTCAATTTTGGGGAAAATGAAAGACGAGTATGCAGGAAAAATCATTTGGGATTTCTACGGCACCGGGGCGAAGGCATATTGTGTAAATGTGGAAGGAGAGTTAACGAAAAAAGCTAAGGGAGTTCCTGACTACATCACCCAGAAAGAACTGACTCTGGATGATTACAGAGAAGCGGTTGACGTAGAAGGAACTCACATTCATCGACAGATGAACACTTTCCGTTCACATTTACACGATATGTATGTCGAACTTAAAAATAAGGTAGCGTTATCACACGCGGACGATAAGCGTTATCTTATTCCCGGCGACTTGGACAACACGCTTGCTTGGAGTCATCGAGATATCGTAAAGTATGAGGTATCATCGGAAATTCCATGAGCTAAGACTGATCACCGACAGCTACCTTTACACCAATCAATAGCTAAATGTGTGACTTTAGAGGCTGTGATATTAGGCTAATAATTTATTTTATTTATTTAATTATTGTATTTGTTTTACCCTAATCTACCCTATTTAATGTATTTACCTATTTACTTTATATGTATATTTTACCCAAGTTTACCATATTAGTAGTTGTCACTGATATGTTGTGCCCCACCCGCCACCCGGGTGGATCTTATCGTGATCTATGACGTCATATCTCGACCACCTTTGCGCATGTGCAAATTTCAAGTACGTCATCGAAGTCTACGTCACTGGATCTTACGTCAGCAAACCCAACCTGCGCGCGCAGCTGTCAAATGTCACCTGTCAACTGTCACCTGTCACTTGTCAAATGTCAAAATTAAAATTTGACATACGTCACGTGTTCAAAATGACGTCATAAGACATGTGTAAAAGCATGTCAGCTGTCACCTGTCATTTAAGATCTGTCAACTGTCACCTGTCACTTACGAAACGTCAAAATTAAAATTGAACATACGTCACGTATTCAGAATGACGTCATAAGACATGCGTAAAAGTATGGCAGCTGTCACCTGTCATTTAAGATATGTCAACTGTCACCTGTCACTTATGAAACGCCAAAATTAAAATTTAACGTAGGTCACGTGTTCAAAATGGCGTCAGAAGACATGCGTAAAAGTATGGCGGTTGTCACCTGTCATTTAAGATATGTCAACTGTCACCAGTCACGTGTTAAACGTCAAAAAAAAATTCAACATATGTCAGGTGTTCAGGGCGGTGTCCGAAAGCGTTGAAAAAAAGAATGGCGTCGATCGGCCCTTTGGTTCCGGAGATACAGTTTTTTGCTATTAGCGCTCTAATGGCTCAGGTTGGAGAGTTGAAATTTGGATGTAGGATAGTAGATGATGAGATCATTCGATTAGTGAAATTATTTTTCAAAAATCTCGACTTTGAGGAAAAAATTAGATTTCAAATTTTTACATCACCCTGTATAGCAAATTTTGGATTAATTATATAAGTTATGAATATTAGGGGATTTAGTAATAGAAAAATATGTATCAGGTCATTGGAACTAGTAAAAATTAGATCTCAAAATTTTTACATCACCCTGTATAGTTAATTTTCGATGAAAGATATAATTTAGGAATTTTATTTAAGTTAATAACAACTAAACAACCCACGTTAAAATCGCCAATGTTTAAACTGAGTTGTTTAAACACCCTTGTTTAAACAGCCCTGTTCAAACAGCCCTGTTTAAACTACCCTGTTAAAAACACCGCTGTTTAAACAGGGTTGTTTAAACACCCCTGTTTAAACAGTTCTGTTTAAACAGTCGACGGTAGAACTCCCGGTTGATGAAAAGGGGGCTCGAATATGATAAAATTCATGATGGGTATCAAAGAAAAGAGAAAAATTTAAATAAAGTAATAGCGCTATTAGGGTTTCTTAATTCCGAGAGGTAAGGGCATTAACAATTAAAGAAAATTAATGATTTAGTTTGAAATTGTTTGCAAGGAAATCAAAACGTATTTACATGTGTTTTAGTGGCAATAGAAAGGAATATACAGCGATAAGAACGTCGGAAGCCGTCAGCCTTCGCAACTTCCGTCCTTATCAGGAGAATATTAATTAGTTGAAAAAGCTATTTACTTGTAAAATAACAGTCGGTATGTGTGTTTAGATAGAAGCAAATATGTACGTAGAACCGATCGGTAAAAATTAAGATTTTAAAATGTTTGAAGAAATAGAATGTATTAATATTATTTCTAATACTATTATCCCATTAACTCTTATCATTTTTTTAATCAGCTAATTAATTCATAGTAATTTCTTATCTACTAATCACCTTCCCCGCTAAAAAAATATCCTTAATATTCTACCCCAACTCATCTAACACGACGGTGGACTGAACGGTGTCCGAAAAGTGCCACGCCTTAAAATGGTTATAAAAATGCAAATCGAACCTTAAATTTTCTTATGGAGATTTACGTGTAAAAATGATACTTTTCTAGGCAGTACAGACATTGCCTTTGAAATTATTTGTCAAAAATCTTGACTGATAGTAAAAATAATATTTTTAAATTTTTCGCATCACTCTGTATACGAAATTTTCGATGAAATATATAATTTAGGAATATTATTTAAGTTAATAACAACCCACGTTAAAATCACCAATGTTTAAACTGAGCTGTTTAAACACCCCTGTTTAAACAGCTCTGTTTAAACAGTCCTGTTTAAACTACCCTGTTTAAACAGCTCTGTTTAAACAACCCTGTTGAAACTACCCTGTTTAAACAGCTCTGTTTAAACAACCCTGTTTAAACTACCCTGTTTAAATACACCTCTGTTTAAACTAGGCGGTTTAAACACCCCTGTTTAAACATCTCTGTTTAAACAGCTCTGTTTAAACAGCCCTGTTTAAAAAACACCTCTGTTTAAACAGGGCTGTATAAACAGGGGTGTTAGAAATTATTAACTTTATTTTATTGTTAAAATATTATCTGTCGGATGATTATACCAAGTTAAAAGAGCCTAAAACAATAGTACATAAGAGAAAGATTGCATCATTAGTGGAAAATTCCCAACTCAAGCGAGCTAAAATGACTCAGCACGAGGTAAGGTTAATTTAGACGTGTTTTTCGAGGTACGAACATGTAAGAAAACTAGCAATTAGAAAAATTGGTGATTTAACCACAAGACATCGATATTGAGCAAATTTATATACAAAATTAGTGAATAATAGTAAACAAGTTAGGACTAGGAATACAAGTAAACGAGAAATACGGTTCAGAGTTTCGGATAAAGATGGGGTAGGGTAGAATTAGTACGAGGAAAAGATGTAAAAACTTTTCGAAATTCTCGACGAAGATCATCGATGCAGGTCTTTGGGGCTAAAATACGACTTTCAGATAAGAGCTCTAACGGTAGGAAGGGAAGGATTCCGAATGTGTGGGAGAGAGAGAGAGAGACTCGTTGAAATCGTAGGAAAAGAACCCAAAAACTATGAAAGATATACTTTGTAAGTACGAAAATACCCGTGGATGTATACTAGGGCTAGTCAAAACGGAGAAAGAGAGACAAAATATAAACAGACCCGGGTCGGGAAAAACAGCGAAAAACAAACCCAGTTCGGGAAAAAACAGCTAAAACAGGCCCTGTTCCGAAAAAACAGCGAAAAAAACAGACCCTGTTTCTAGAAAAACAGCTAAAAACAGATCCCCCCTGTTTCAGGGAGCCACTTAAACGTCTAACTGTCCAACATATAAACAACATACAGACTATTTTCTTCAAAAATATATGGGTACTAATGATGCTAATAAGCATCCAGTACATTCCCCCTTTCGGACTGAATTCCACATAAAAATTTCGTTCAAAGATCTTTAATAATTGCATACGTAGATATAGACGATTTTCTTTTGACAGAAAGCCGTCAATAGGACTTATACAACAGTACACAACAAGTTTGATACTCATATCAAACCCTAAACCCTCAAGATTCAGTATAACACTCGACGTCTGAAAGAACAGCGAAAAACAGCTAAAAACATACCAGGTTTAGGAAAACAACTAAGAAATAACCTCCTGGTTCTGGAAACAACTAGGAAACAGCTGAAAACAACGAAGAAACAGATCCTGGTTCAGGAAACTACTTAAACGCCTAACTGCTTAACTACTTAACTGCTAAAACAGATCCGGGTTCTGAAAACAACTAAAAAACAGACTTCTGTTCCCGAAAACAACTCCTGAACAGCTATGGGAAATAACTAGGAACCATCGAAAAACAACTACTACGAAACAAGCCCCCTGTTTCCGGGAACCAGTTAAACGTCTAACTGCCCAACCACTTAACCACCCAACCACTTAACATCTAAAAACATACCCTGTTTAGGAAACCAACTCCTGAACAGCTATGGAACAACTAAGAAATAGGGCTTGTTTCTGGAAACAGTAATTCGTAGTCGTACTTGCTAATAGAGAAACAATCTACAGACACTCAAACTCAGACTTTATCAATCAAGATCCGAAAATTGTTCCAGAAGACATATCGAAATATTGGAGAGTTAGCTGATAGTGATCTCACACAGGGTCTTAAGCAGGATATCGAAACTGATACATGGAAACAGGGAGAGCTACGGGTTGATTGTTTTTGAAAAATAGCGATATCCAAGTGGGTGATATTGAATACCGAAGAACTCATGGGCTCTACGATCGTCTGTGTTTTTTTTAAACCTATTTATCACAGAAAAGAAGATGAGGAACAATACAAAGATATTCTTTTACAAACAAACCTTTACCCGAAGGATAGTGGCTAGTTAAAAGGAAATAGATCTGACAAATATAAAAATATTGTTAAACCATTACTCTCAGTGTCGGCAGAAGTTTCGAAACTTAGAACGAAATCGGCAAAAACACCTCCAAGTACAACAAGAATCCCAACAAGGTCGAAGCCGACACCATCAAAATTGGGTCAAGCATTAATGGAATACAACGAAAACCCCAAAGAATATGTCTACTACGATGACGTAAATATTAAAAAAGCTAGACGCTTCCAATCAGGTTGGCAACAATAATAACATGAACGAGAGTTGGAGCATTTTGCATGAATTGGAACAACTTGTAGTAATTGAATTCTATAAATAAGAATGTATATTTGATTCGTAAATCTTATTACATACTGTAAGCTACGAGAACGAAGAAGGGAGCGATGTAGATGAAATTTGCAATCTAAATAGAAGAGCGTATAAGAAATGGTTAGTATACCGCTAACCGGCAGACAATTAACAGGGCAGAAATATTAAAAATTATTCTTGCCAACATTGAAGAAGTATTTAGTAGAAACCTGTATTGTGGGTCCTGTTTACCTTCAACTTTAATGGTTTGGGAACTTGCTAAAAAATATAATGTACATGTAGAGCCAAAATGCGGAAAGCTTTTCTATGGGGAACTAGGAGGCATCATTCATTTTTGGAACGTCTTTGAAGGAGAAATTTACGATCCCACCCGCAAAGTTATAAAACATATAATGCCATCCGTGGACCTTACGAAGTATGTGTACAAAGAAGAGCCTAGCATAGACACAGATATGGAGACAGCAGTCATGTTGGATATTTTTAATCAGTTCCAGAGAACAAGCACAACACGTCAATACTTTTACAACGCTCCCGATAAACTTAAAACTCTTAGAAAAATTATCCATAGAAATGTAGCTAGATGTATGAAATAAAAAGTTTGCATTATTTGTATTTATGTGTGATTTTATTAACCTGCTTGTGGAGAACCAGATCACCAATAAGCAAAGCTGCTAGAAACAGGGTTTATTTATTGGTTATCTGAAAGATGGCAGTAGCGTTCTATGGGGGCTCGGATAGTGTCCGATTGTCTATACGAGGAGATTTAGTGATGGGGTTTACCAAAACTGGCATCGAGGCGGTACTTACACAAATTCAGACATGCTAAACACCGATTTGGTTCCGAAATCTTAATGCATACATTAATCTACGAGGATGTCGATCATATACGTAAACGCATGCAGGGGGGGGGGGGGGCATGGGAATGGCACAGGTGAAATTTGTAACTTAAGTAGAGCCCCATTCTCAACAACGTCGTGTTGCGTTTGTGTTATGGTTGCGGGACGTTTGTCTTCTTGTTGTGTAGGTGTTTTGCGCTGTGTTGGTGTTGTGTAGGCGTAGTGTAGACGTTGTGTTGGCGTTGTGTGGGTGTAGTGTGGTCGTTGTGTACAAATAAAGGCATTAACATCTGTTAGCATCCCCCATTAGTACCGCATACGTCATAGCGATAAAGATGGCAAGTCGTAAAATTAAATTAAAACTAGCAGCAATGACCGGTGAAAACGTGTTTGGTTTTCGCGCAGATGGATCAAAGTGGCTTATTGGAAACACACCGGTTGAATTTGACGATAACATTTTATTGATTGAGAATGAAAAATATCCTCTATCAGATGGTCTGTTAAAGTTATTAACCGAAAAGAAGCCGGAAGAATATACGGAGAACGAGTTAGCGGATTACAAGGAACTACTCTTACTAACCAGTGCCCATCGGCGGGGATTCTATCGAAACGCACACACCAGCTCAAGCGGGAGTTGGAAATATAAACACATTGTATCAAAACTATTTCCACCTCAGAGAAGTTGTACATCCAATTTAAAGAATTTACCAACAGTCTCGAAAATGCCAAAAGAGAAGGTTCTACTTGGAGAACTTGGAAATAAAGAAGAATATCCATGGAAGGAAGAAATATTAAAGTACGAGGATGTGAATGAGTTAGTTGATAAGTTAAAATATTTAGAAGCAGAAAAGACTGAAAACAATAATAACCTTGGAAAAATAATATCGATTCTGAAAGAACTTGAAAAACTTGGTGTCATAGAATTTTATTAAAATAGTTTGTGTTTTAGTTGTTAGAAATATGCATCACTTACTCTAAAATAATCAGTCCAAGATACACCTTTCAACAAGACGGACTTATTAGTTTAGCCTTTTTGCAAGATGGAGCTGTTAATAATATTAACCCTAGTGCTTGGAAGTACTGTACACGCAGAATCAACATCAGGCGAAGAAGAAGGAATACCTACTACTACAGATGAAGTTAAATATGCCGAATATGAGTTAAAATCAGAAGAAGAACCGTTCACTCAAGCAGAGGCATGGAAATATTTAGTGCAATATGGGTACCTTAACAACACGAATACCAGCAACTCTTTGATGGCAATATCTCAAGGTTTGAAACAATTCCAAGAAAGCTATGAGTTGCCCGCAGATGGAACTTTAAACAAAAAAACTATAAACCTGATGCGCAAACCCCGATGTGGCGTTATAGATATAGCGCAGTTTCAAACACACCCTACAAAGTGGTCTAGCACAGATTTAACATGGAATATTTATCCTCCAACATATGCTACATCTCGTTATCCATATCGGAGAGCAGCAACGAATGCCTTTGGGATCTGGGAAGCAGCATCCAACCTTCGCTTTACCCGGACAGAACAGAAGGATGCAAACATAACTATCGCCTTTGAGTACGCAAACCACTCAATGACAAATGAAAATAGCTCCTGTCCATTCGAGCTATCCAAGCCAGTGTTAGGACATGCTTATTTCCCCGACGGTGGCAGTAATGTAGAAATTCATTTAAATAATCTCATTCCATGGAGTTTTATGACAACAATTTTTGATAACACACACTACAATTTATTGGGGGTAATGGTACATGAAATTGGCCATGCTCTAGGCTTAGAGCACTCAAGGGATCCGGATGAGATTATGCTTCCATGGTACCAAGAACGCAATAACCTATCTACGGATGATATATTTGGCATACAACAACTCTATGGACCAATCACAAGTCCTATACCATCTCTACCGATTCCCATACCTGCAAAGACACCTTTGGTGTCGTCTACAGAAAAACCTTCACCACCACGTACGAAACCAACGGAAAAACCTGTTCTACCACGTACGAAACCAACAGAAAAACCATTGGCGCCACGTACGAAACCAACAGAAAAACCGGTACCACCACCACCAAGTATGAAACCAACAGAAAAAAAGCCTGTGCCGCCACTGGAACCAACGGAAAAAACCCCGAGTTTGCAAACAACAACGCAGAAAATCGCGATACGACCAGAGTTATGTGATTTAAATTTGAAAACACTTAACACATTTTTAGTGGTAAAAAATAAGTTGTACATATTTTATGAAAAATATGTGTGGATGCTGAATTTAAATAACAAAGAAATTAATAACAAGCCTTTCCTGATAACTGATTACTTGTCATTCTTGCCAAAAGATTTAGAAAACATTACAGCTATTTATGAAAGACCCAATGGCGAAATTGTTACCATTGTGGGTGATACAATTTACTTTTTTGAATATGGAACCTTTAAATTAATACGCTCGGAAAATATTAATATGCTTGCTAGAAGAGGTGATAAAACGATAATTTCTGCAGCAGTTAACACTAATAAGGGACGAACCTATTTGTTTATCAATAACTTTGTGGTATGGGGCATGGATGAATGTAGCTTTAGACCGAAAGAAACACACCTAATATCAGAACTTTTTCCGGGCGTTCCTGCTCGAGTAGATGGCGTATTTCGATACACAAATGGTCGTTTATACTTCCTTCAAAACGGCACGTATTTCGAATATAATGAATTTACCAACAGCCTCGTTAGTTCAGGAAAGATGAATCTTAATTTCTTTGGTATTAAATGTCCTAATATAGGGCTTTTAGAACAACTCAAAGATTTACTAAGTAATATTATAACAAATAATGTAAAAGTATAGAGCGAAATAAATAGTTCTTTATACCTCATGACTTTTTTCTACCAGTATAAACAACAACTCCAAACCGTCAAGCGAGAAGCATGGCTGAAATAGTAAAAAGTAGTCGCGTCAACAACGAAGAAGGAGTTAGTCGAAACCAGTATTAGGGGTTCTGTTTACCTTCAACTAACGATTTGAGACTTGTCATTTGTTAAATGTGAAAATTAATATTTCGTTTGGAAAAAACCCGAAGTCAATCGATCAACTCGTTCCTGAGTTATCGCTTATTAAGTACATTGCCTTAATGCCTGAAAAGAACTGGATAAAATAGGTCACGTGCTAAAGATGACGTCTTAAGATATAAGTAAAAGTATATCAGTTGTCACTTGTCACGTGTCACGTGTACACGGTGTATATTTGTAGAAATTTAAACCACCCTCCGAAGATAGGGTGACTAAAAGGGCTCTAATATGATAAACGGCGTGTTGGGTATCAAATAAAAGAGAAAATTTTAAATAAATTAATGGTACTAGTATAGTTTCTTAATTCAGAGATGGAAAGGCATTAGCAATTATAGAAATTGGATGTTTTTCCTTTTTTCTTAATTTTTGCTACTAGAAGATGTATCTGCTGTCTCCACTAAAGCATGGTCGATGTCTGCGTGCTTTACCATACCTCTTAATCTGTTCTTGTCAGAATATCGCTGCCTTTCCCTCTTTTTCTTTTCTTCATATTCTTGCCGCTCGAGTTTTTTTCTTTTCTCATAAGCATTTTTTTCATTATTTTTAGCTTTCTCACTAATGAAGCAACGTCTAGTTGACATTTTGAGTTAGTTTCGCCATTCATTTTTGAAATAGAACAGAAATTGTCACTAGGACCCCAATCTGTCTTTAGTATCCCCGTTGCAAAATTGGGTCACTAATGACTGGAACCCTAATGACAATTTTGCGTTTTATCGCCGAAATTTAGTGGGGTTATCTATGATTGCCGCACAATCATCATGCAATTGGATAACTAGATATATTTTTATTGTAACCAAGTATTTAATCCCGTGCCTTTTGTATAATTATTCATGATCGAGTGCTCGAGTATCAGGCTTTAACAGGTCAAGTACGTGATCTGTTGTAATCAGTTACTATTCAACCCGCTCAACACGATGAAGTTTGTTGTGGCTGACGTTCAGGGATTCAGCGTTCCAGAATTTTAAGCTAAAGAATTGGCTATTTACGATGGAAAGCAAATACGGAACTATCTTTTCAACCCCGTTAAGCCGTTTTATGAGCTGTCCTATGATTGCCAGAAGCAAGTGATGTTTCTATATGGGAACCGACATGGTTTATACTACAATTCCGGCGAAACCGATTCCAATGAACTTCACCGCATTATCTACAACGATCTACGGGATGTTGATGTTGTCTGTGTGAAGGGACATGTAAAGAAGACCTTCTTACTGGAAACTTTTTCCACGATGAAATATCTTAAGAACGTACCCGATATTGTTAATTTAGAATTTACTAGCGGCGGTGTTAATGTACCGAAATTATCTCTAAGTAAAACCACTTGTTCTTATCATGGTTTAGAATATTGTATTTGTAGTGCTGAGAATTCAAAAATCCTGTATGAATATATTAATGATTTTTTACCTAAATAAAGAAGTTAAACTGTATTCCCTGTTTAATTTTATCCTGTATTATTAGACCCCCTTGAGAAATTTGATCATTTAGTCTCGAGCTTATGACAAAGACAGTCGACTTGTCAGTTAGATTAGACGAGCATTTGAAAAAAATACGCAAGCTGACAAGAGACATTAAGTTTTACCAAGAATATAAATCTGTGGTTAGATTGTTTTCGAAACTTACCATTTAAACTTACCAATGGCGGCCTCCTCCTCCTCCTCCTCTTCCGGCTGGGATAAGGTGTTTGAATCTTCCTCTAGATGTCCTGATGTTCCAGCGGTAGTTCTTAAGACTAAGCCTAACCGAGTTTACGAGATTGATGACTTTATAACTGTCATTTTTACTACGTCCGAAGAGGAACGCAAACAAGTAATTTTGGATACTATTGGTTATGGCAAAATTTCTTTCTCTAGTGAGGAATTTGAAGAATTTTTAAGCACTTTTGATTGTTTCAATACCCATTGGGTAGATATATTTATGATAATTGGACAGTACACGCTAGTGTTTCATCGCAATGGTGAGAAGAGAAGTCTCAAGTTTGAAGATGCCACAACAGACAAGTATCTATTTCGATGGACCGAGAAGCTAATACACCTATTTGCAAAACATGTTTATGAATTGTATAAGCTTAATATTGAATATTATACTGTTACTAAATAAATAGTCTAACGTTAATTTGTTTTTTCTTTGTTCTAACTAAGGAAATAAAACACCAATATAAACACAAAAATTTATTAAAGTGTAAAAAAAGTGAAAAAAAAAACACAAAATGTGACCGAACAGTGGTCTGTAAATAGAGTAAAATAATAAACAATAGAAAAATAAAAAAAGGTAAACTTTGGTAAAATAAGTTAAAAAGCACAAAATCTGACCGAACAATGGTCTGTAAATAGTAAATATAAATATAACTAAAAAAAATAATATAAACAAATAATAGAAAACTAAAAAACTAGGGTAAACTTCGGTAAAATATACATATAAAGTAAATAAATAGGGTAGACTAGGGTGAAATAAATTAATACAATAAATAGGGTAGAAATAAATGAATACAATAAATAATAAAATAAATAACATATATGCTTAATCTAATATCACAGCCTCTAAAGTCATACATTTAGCTACCAAAGGGGATTAAAGGAAAGTTAGCTGCCCGTGATCAGTCTTCGCTCATGGAATTTCCGATGATTCCTTATACTTTTTAATATCTCTATGACCCCAAGCAAGCGTGTTCTCCAAGTCGCCGGGAATAAGGTAACGCTTATCGTCCGCGTGTGATAGCGCTACTTTATTTTTAAGTTCGACATACATATCGTGTAAATGCGAACGGAAAGTGTTCATCTGACGATGAATCTGAGTTCCTTCTACGTCAACCGCCTCCCTATAATCGTCCAGAGTTAGTTCGGATTGGGTGACGTAGTCAGGAACTCCCTTAGCTTTTTTGGTTAACTTTCCCTCCACATTTACACAAAATGCCTTCGCCCCGGTACCGTAGAAATCCCAAATGATTTTTCCTGCATACTCATCTTTCATTTTGCCCAAAATTGACTGGTTTACAGGAACATCATGTGGATTTTCCTGTGAGAAATTAGACGTATCGAATCTATCTAAATTTTGTGTCATATCGCTATAGAAATTCTCGGTTGTAACTTTTAACACAAGGGAATCGGTGTCAGTGTAGAGTAATACCGCGTTGTTGCCGTATTTTGGCTTAATATACCCGTACAAAAAGTCATACATAATAGTCTTGGATATTTCCAAGATGCTGAAACCCACGTAAATCGGTTTATTATATGTGACTTTTTGTTTTTTCATCTGGATAGCTACCAGGTTCTCGTTAAAAATAGTGCGATCTTTAAAATGAGGTTTCGAGATTAACGCTTCGGCTCCCAACCTTCTACCAATATTTTCCCAATGAGAAACAAGTTTAACATCTACCCGTTTCTCCACATTTTCCATTGTTTTCCCAAACACGGCGTTGTTCATAAGTTTGAAAAAGTCTTTTTCAAACTTATTTTGCGCTTGATTGCGCATCGCTGTGTTTAGGTCAATGTATTTCTTTAGCCACGGTGATTGGTCAAAAGATATAACGCGATGAATTTTGGTGAGCTTAAGCCCATAATCTAAAGCCTGACGCAAATTTTGGTGATGAATTATATATTTACTTTTAGATTTAAAATTTGGAATTAATTTTTCAATGTCTTGGAATTTTGATTCTGGTGGAGCTATTGATTGTGGACAAAAGGGTAGTTCGTTGTGTAAATAATGCAACTGTTCGGGATATTCTAAATCTACCTCTAATACGTAGCCAGTTTTAGAATCATTCGCGACATTCATGTAATCTAAACTTTGAATTTCGGTCTCATCCAACCACTTAAAATTCCCCGTTGGTAAATATTGTGACATAGCCGCACCATATAGATTGGTAGCGTCCAAATACATGATGTAGGAAGTAGGTTTGGAAGCGTCATAATGAGGTATAAATTTATTGTTAGCAAAAGCTTTTCTAACACTACACTGACTGACCCCGCCGCGAATACCGTGTTTAAAGAAGTGTACCATGTCTAGATCCGTCAGTAATTCCAAGGAAATTGATGTGGACTTGAGTGCGGCGTCCATCGCAAGAGAGGGCGCCGTGAAGTACTGCGCAGGATCTAGACCGTAAGTGTTAAGGCACACGTCTCTAAAACTTTCAAAAACATCTGTTAACAATAAAACGTCGGATTTTAAATAAATATCTGAATATTCGCCTAAAGTTTTACATTCAAATAAATTCCATACAGCCCCAGCACGCTTGTAATCCTCGTTACTGATGTCTTCTTTTTTCAGTTGGTTATAAAAGTCTTTCTGTGATGGCAGTTTACTCTCATTCAATTTCGCGAAACTATCCACGTAATTATATGGGAAGACACCCTTCTGTCGAATAAGATGATACTTATTTTCTTCCGCGAAATATTTTCTCACTTCTCGACATTGTTCTGGTTTTAAATTTTGACTGAGTTTATCGAGACTGCTGGCCATGAAACGAAAACTGTCGAGGAAGCGTAATTTTAAAAATACCTGATGTTGTTTACCATCTCGGTTCTCGATGTTATCCACCAAAACATGTTTAGTAAAGGAGATATACTTTTCCTTGTTTTGGGGGATAACATCCAACTTTTCTTCGTTGGAAGCCAATTCCTTAACAAACAGGTGGGAATCAAAGTTGGACATATTATGGAAAAATATGGGTATAAATTGTGGGATTTTGTAATTTAGGTTGCATACAGAGTGCGCGGGGCCTCGATAGGAGCCGTCTGTATGATTATGTTCGTGCACACGATCGTTTAACGCTACATCAAATGGCTTTTCGCAAATATGACACACCCTAGCTTCTTGATGCTCCCTCTCTTGTTCCACAGAAATAGGTGTCATGGTTACTACTTCCTTCATAAAGCGATTATAGATTGATTTATAATCAATCTCTAAGCGTTTTACGAATTCTTTGTAAGCATCCGGACCTCTATAACTTTGGTAAATCGAATGAGCATCGTCAAAGTCACATTTGATGTAGTAACCGAACGAGTACGGAACATGTTTGTGCGTTCTCACCGTGTATGACGTATCGGGATCCTGCGCATTTTCCTCTGTATCCAGGGGCTCAAGGATCGTTTCGAAATCGGCATAAACAACAAAAGGTACTTTTAATTTTTTTTCAAAGTTTGTAAATTTCAAAATATTCTCGGGAATCTCTTCACCATATTTATTTTTTTTTTAATTTGTCGTAGGGACTTTAGCTAAAACGTGCCCGCAATCATGCTCCTGATGAGTCTTTAATTTTTGTTCTGAATAAAAATACGATAAACAACCGTCACATAAATACTTTGTACCACAGCGTGAGGATAATTGACTTGAGATCAGGCGCGATAAGCTTCTTACTAAGCAGTAATGACTATTTCCATAGTCATCACTGATTACTAACAAATTTACGTGTCGCTCTCTATTACGAGATTTTGTAAAGTATAAGGGACCCACGACTTCAATAATATTTTTACCATTGTCAAAAACCCTTTCAAGTCCATAGACATTAATAGAAATATTATTGAGTCGTTCAAACTTTGAGATGTCGGTAAGTTTAATCGGAAATTCTATACCTGTAAAGTCCAGTTCGTTCTCAAAAGGCAGATAGTTCGCGACTCTCTCTGCATGTTGAGTTCGATCCAAAGGATGTAAGGCAGCTAGGACTGACCACATGAAACATTTTTGATCCGTGTTCTGGATGTTCAGAACAGCTTTCTTTGCTTCAATCTCCTTTGGCAGCGGGATGTAGGAAGATGGTTTTAGAGGCTGGATCTTATTGATACCTAATTCTAAGTGGAGGAGTTGTTGGAGCGCCCACCCTGTAACAATAGAAATAGGTATTAGTAAGAAATATTGAAGTTTTAAAAAAAATTTGCAATAGTTTTACACTTACCACTATCCTTTTCCATAAATTCTCCATACTTTCGGTCCAGGATAGCGATAAACTGGTCAAACAGCTCCTCCAAGTCCGTAGCCCTGCTCACCAGCTGGTATTTGGTGTTGAAGGACTTCACCTCCTCTGACTCGTTCGACTGCAGGAGGAAGCGGCCGAAAAGCTCCAGTCCGACCTTAAGCTGCTCATACTTCGCGCAGATGTCTCCCACCAACTTGACGAATTTTTGTTTTAGCTGTTGTAGATACTGCTTTACGTTGGTGGGATCCTGGCTTGAAGTCAGTCGGTACGTCGCAATTCGGCTCCTGAACGATGTTCTTATCAGCTCTACTCCTTCCTCCTCCTGCATCACGCAGCATTTCTCCCGATGTCCCAGGGTCCTGAGATGACCGCCCCATCGGTTCGCTGGGACATCTATCCGGCATGTTGTGCAATGCTGCGTGGACGATGTTGTGGGTTCTGAAAATCGGAAAAAAATACTTAGCACCTAAGTTATATAAAGACAAATTTATTATTTCGATCATCAAAAATTTCAATTTTAACTACTCACCATCTGTCGAAACGAGTCTTGCTCTTTTCGCCATGGATGTCTGCGTGGTCTTCGCTGGTCTTTTGGGGGCCGGGTGCTTCTCCTTCTGGTGACGAAGAGCCCCCTCCGACTTGAAAATCCCACTGCAGACGTCGCAGATCTTGACTGCTAAGCGGCAATCTCCACGACGTTTGAGGTGATCCTTGCTGGTGAATGCACGGCTACAGAATTCGCACACAAACATTTTCTGGAAAATAAAATATTTTGACTGAGGAAAATGTTTCCGAACCCTTGTTGGTATACTCCTACTATTATGTGACTCCGAGATGTGAGTGGAAACCGAACATACATCATCTTTCCCTACTCGCCGTTTGATTCATTTTTTTTTCTGGCACTAAATTTCCAGTTTTTAGCATAACTTCAAGCAAAACTGTAGTTTATACATACCCGATAGAGAAATTATTTTTTAAAACACTATTACATGCATAAAGACTACTTCGTCCGGTTCTAGTTTCAAAGATTTATTGTTTGGGCGTTACGTCGCTCTACTTCTAAGGTAAATTAATATTTTAAAAATAATAAGTCCCTGCGTTTAAACAAAAAACAAATAGTGAAAAAAGAAATGTTTTGAACACTGTCAGCGACTTTAAAATTTTTTCAAACAATATTACATGTATGAAGACTACGAGTGCTTTGTTAGGTTCTAGTTTAAAAGATTTATTGTTTGGAAGCTATGTCACTCTACTGCTAAGGTAAAATATTTTAAAAAATATTTTAAAAATACTCAAAGTCACTACGTTTAAACAGCAAACAACTAATGAAAAAAGAAATGTTTTGAACACTGTCAGCGACTTTTAATTCTAAAAAGTATGTTTGATCTTAATCTATATAGTTTAAAAAATAAAAAAAGGGTTTCAGACAAAAATACTTTTCTATTACTCAATCCCGATTCTAATATTACTGTAAATAATTGAAGATTTCCATGCTGTTACTTAAACGCGAAATTAAAATCATAATTTTGTACACTAAAGTTGTAAGACAGGCACATAGACAGACTATTTTTGATTTTCCCTGACAAGACGGCATTCGATTGTAAGACAGACACGTCGACAGACTATTTTTTATTTTCCCTGACAAAACGGCACTAATATTCTTGTAAATATTCGACATTTCATTTTTGTTCATACATGCAGACTACAAAACTTTAAGCTAATATGAATCGGTACTTACCCAAAAATTTCACAGTACACTTCCTTCACACAAAAAAAACAAAGAACAAAGAACACTCTGACTGGCTGGCAACGAACTTAATACACACACACGGAGCTTCAGACGTCGACTGTGCTTTGCAAATTGTCACATTCCCCCTTTTATGCTTTCCCTTATCAGCCGAAAACTGACGGGTCATAACAAGTTAACGACGCAGTTTGCTGCTTAAAATAAAGTTAATAATTTCTAATTGTGTGTTTTATTTATCAGTATCAGGTTCCTAATTTGCAATTCTTTCCGCTATTACCACGTTCGAACCAGCCGTATCACCGGAAATGTTAACCGCAACTTCCTGAGTTACACACGGCACTAATACATATTTTTTGCTGTTATTATTCACTTAAATAATATTAATACATTCTATTTCTTCAAACATTTTAAAATCTTAATTTTTACCGATCGGTTCTACGTACATATTTGCTTCTATCTAAACACACATACCGACTGTTATTTTACAAGTAAATAGCTTTTTCAACTAATTAATATTCTCCTGATAAGGACGGAAGTTGCGAAGGCTGACGGCTTCCGCCGTCCTTATCGCTGTATACTCATTTCTATTGCCACTAAAACACATGTAAATACGTTTTGATTTCCTTGCAAACAATTTCAAACTAAATCATTAATTTTCTTTAATTGTTAATGCCCTTACCTCTCGGAATTAAGAAACCCTAATAGCGCTATTACTTTATTTCAATTTTTCTCTTTTCTTTGATACCCATCATGAATTTTATCATATTCGAGCCCCCTTTTCATCGACCGGGAGTTCTACCGTCGACTGTTTAAACAGGGGTGTTTAAACAACCCTGTTTAAACAGCGGTGTTTTTAACAGGGTAGTTTAAACAGAGGTGTTTAAACAGCTCAGTTTAAACATTGGTGATTTTAACGTGGGTTGTTTAGTTGTTATTAACTTAAATAAAATTCCTAAATTATATATTTCATCGAAAATTTACTATACAGGGTGATGTAAAAATTTTGAAATCTAATTTTTTCCTCAAAGTCGAGATTTTTGAAAAATAATTTCACTAATCGAATGATCCCGTCATCTACTATCCTACATCCAAATTTCAACTCTCCGACCTGAGCCATTAGAGCGCTAATAGCAAAAAACTGTATCTCCGGAACCAAAGGGCCGATCGACGCCATTCTTTTTTTAAACGCTTTCGGACACCGCCCTGAACACGTGACATATGTTGAATTTTTCTTTTGACGTTTAACACGTGACTGGTGACAGTTGACATGTCTTAAATGACAGGTGACAGCCGCCATATTTTTTTTAACAATGTCCGACGTCATCCTGAACCCGTTCCCTCTGCTAGTTTTTACTTTTACCCTTTGGCGAGCGAGCGGCGACCAGTGACAGGTGACAGTTGACAGGTGACAAGTGACATTTCTCTTGCTGATGGAAGCCCTACTAACGTAGACTTCGACGACCTACTTCAAATTCGCCCCCTTTATTAGCACGGCCGACGTTCGAATTTTTTTATTGTCCTTACCCACTTAGCGGTATTCTAACGGGAGCTCGACTGGTTCGGTGGTAATGCATTGGACCGTCACACGGATGGCTCGGGTTCTAATCCCACCGATGGCAGGACTTTTTTTCAGATTTATACTTATGTAGCAGATGGATCGTTGCAGATTTTAGGTTTGGAATAGTTGGATCAGGTTCTTAGGGATTTAGGAGTGACAGCTGATTGGTGAAAGGTGACATCTCAAGTAGTTAATGCCCAAGTAGTTAGCGTCCTAGGTAGCCAAGTCCAAAGTAGCTGGAGTAGAAGAGTGTGACAGTTGACAGTTGACAGTTGACAGATGACGTATGACATAATATATGACGTATGACATATGACAGATGACCTCTGACAGATGACAGTTGACAGATGACGTATGCGCGCGCAGGTTGGGTTTGATGCTGACGCATGCGGTATGGTTGGGTTTGATATGACGTCATAGATCTCAAGATAAGATCCACCCGGGTGGCGGGTGGGGCACAACATATCAGTGACAACTACTCATATTTTTTATTTTTATATTGTTTGTTTATTGTACTCTATTTACTATTTACAGACCACTGTTCGGTCACTTTTCTTACTTTTTAAAATTTTTTACACGTTAATAAATGCTTGTTTTTTGTGTTTATATTGGCGTCTTATTTCCTTAGTTAGAACAAAGAAAAAACAAATTAAAGTTAGACTATTTATTTAGTAACAGTATAATATTCAATAGTAAGCTTATACAATTCATAAACATGCTGTGCAAATAGGTGTATTAGCTTCTCCGTCCATCGAAATAGATACTTGTCTGTTGTGGCATCTTCAAACTTGAGACTTCTCTTATCACCATTGCGGTGAAACACTAGCGTATACTGTCCATAGAGAAAATATATAGTAGAGAAATAATGTCAATTACGAATGCGGCAAATTTACCGAGCTGAATCCGTAAACAAAGACGGTCCTCTGCGGGCTTGCGCATTGTCGAACGTTTGCCTTGTGATAGACAGGACCGTACTTCAAAATTTATTGCACATGACGTGAATCTTTTATCGAGTAATAAATGCTAAATATATTACTTGTAATTATTCTTTTTATTAATGATAAAAATGTAACCATTAGTGAGATTTTAACAAAAAGTGTACAGTTTGTTGGCTTAAATCTGAGTTTTCCTGCTATACAAAACTGTCGATAATTCCTCGAAAATAGCTCAGTTTATATACATATATATATATATATATATATATATATATATATATATATATATATATATATATATATATATATATATATATACATATATACAGTGCGTCTCTTTAATGCCCCCCCCCTCTTAATTTTTTACACGTTACATTTACAAAATTGAAAGTTGAAATAAAATATAAACATAGTATTCTAACCAATAGAAATAAAATATGCAACAGTTTTAAGAAGTAAAACAGTAAATCAAAAAAATTACATGTGTATATTTTATTGGATTGGCATCCCATCCTGTATAATTATTGAACAAACCAAGTTCTAGGGTAAGATGTAAATATTTTTACACCTATTTACAGTGTGTGCACTTGATACTTTGCTGAAAGCGCTACTACTTACGGCCCCATGTCAATCTAATCCACCGATATCTTAGCGATCCTTTGGCGAAAGCGCTTTTTTCTTTCGCCATCCCTTTTAAAATACTCCCCTCTACCCTAATCCACTAGTATTTTTAGTGTCCCTTTGACGAAAGCGCAAATATGCCTTTTGGATACACCCTTCTAATCCACTGATATCTTAGCGATCCTTTGGCGAAAGCGCTTCTTTCTTTCGCCATCCGTTTTAAAATACTCCCCTCTACCCCAATCCACTAGTATTTTTAGTGCCCCTTTGGCGAAAGCGCAAATATGCCTTTTGGACACACCCTTCTAATCCACCGATATCTTAGCGATCCTTTGGCGAAAGCACTTTTTTCTTTCGCCATCCCTTTTAAAATACTCCCCTTTACCCTAATCCACTAGTATTTTTAGTGCCCCTTTGGCGAAAGCGCAAATATGCCTTTTGGTCACACTCACCCTTATGCAATATAGGGGAAGGAGGCATTGCCACTATATATGACCTTCTTACACCATCTTACCCCTTATACAATGCCCCTAATACACACACACCCCATCAGTGCCTTTCTGACACCTTGACCACACTCAATATACGTCACTGACAAATATTTCTACTTCTCCGTGTGTGTATTCACTTCAACACCGGAGTGCATTTAAGATAAATTATATTTTTTACCTCCTATTCTTTCACATATTGATATAATTTAAATTTTGAATTAAACTATTTGTATTTATGCACTACTTGTAACAAATAGACTACGAAATAATTCCTTATATTTAAAAGTTGGATACATAATTGGCGAAACATATGAAATGTCTGTAACACTTTGTAAAGACTATTTTTGTATCGAAATAACAAGCTTCAGAGGTTCGCTATATTCGCCACCCCAACCAAAAATACCATAACATACAAATGACTGAGATTTTTTCGGCCCGGTTCTGATCGCCGCGTTGCGTCATTGAGTTCAACAACCACTTTTACGAAACGTCCCGAGTGCGCATGCTTCGAGTGGACCGTCGTTTAAAAATCTGACTGGCGCCCAATGCGTACAAACGCACTTTTTCGCCCATACATTGGACGGATCCAGCTGGTGTCGCGAATACGTTGTGATGGTCTAAATATATCTTGTCTATGATACTGTCCAATTATCATAAATATATCTACCCAATGGGTATTGAAACAATCAAAAGTGCTTAAAAATTCTTCAAATTCATCACCACAGAAAGAAATTTTGCCATAACCAATAGTATCCAAAATTACTTGTTTGCGTTCCTCTTCGGACGTAGTAAAAATGACAGTTATAAAGTCGTCAATCTCCTAAACTCGGTTAGGCTTAGTCTTAAGCACTATCGCTGGAACATCAGGACATCTAGAAGGAGATTCAAACACCTTATCCCAGCTGGAAGAGGAGGAGGTAGCTATTGGTAAGTTTCAAAAATATTCTAACCAAAGATTTCTTTTCTTTGTAAAACTTGATGTCTCTTTTTAGCTTGCGTATTTTTTAAAATGCTCGTCTAATTTAACCGACAAGTCGACTGTCTTTGTCATGTGCTCGAGACTAAATGCCTAAATTTCTCAAGGGGTTCTAGTAATATAGGATAAAATTAAACATGTAATACAATTTAACTTCTTTATTTAGATAAAAAATCATAAATATGTTCATACAAGATCTGTGAATTCTCAGCACTACAAGCACAATATTGTCGCGCTAGGGGTCGTCAGGGTTGATAAATTAGGCTGCGGTTTACCAAAACACTTATATTGATATCAGGTACAAGCACAATAATACACTTACGTAACTAAGTTGGGTAGCGTAGGGGGCAGCTTCTAGCCGAGTACTTTGTCAGCCTAAAGGGCTGGCGCTATTCGTACTATGCGTACTATTCGTGCGGCACCACAGTGACGCCTCCCCGTCGGGACACGACGCCCTCCTTTGCATCTCGCTGGTACGCTTTTTATATGAACCCCTCAAGAACAGTTTATACTCACAGTTCAAACTGGTCAGGGTTCATAAAATAAAGGCGAGGCCAGCGATATGCAATCGCAGCACGTAGAGTGGTTTCCGAAATGTTAAATAAATAATATGAAAAATGTATAGAAATTTGGAAAAAATGATGAATATCTGGGGAAATATGACATTTCCCCCGCGCCTGTAAAAGCTAGCCCCTAGCTTTAAAAATTTACACAATACATATATACAAAATATCACATATTTACAAAATACAAATATACAAAACGGAGATAAATAAAATATACAATAAACAAACATAAAAACATTATTAATAAACAAACAATTGGAGCTCGCAGGCTCGGTACACTCCGTATTTATTTGGGTGAAATGAGGAATGGTAAAACTAGCTTAAAAATGAAGAATAAAAATGGTTACTGTCCTGGTAGTCTGGTTCACATTTACACACTTTCTTTACAAAGTTCTATTATTATTATTATTAGGGAGTTCCAACACGTTACTGATCGAATAGCCTACACACCGACAAAACCCGACACATCCTAGGCGTTGAGGCTCCTTGTCATCTGCTTCTTGCTCAGACGCAGCGGTCACGGTTCCTGTGTCCTGGGGGTGGGATCGGCTAGTTTTGTTGCCGACTCCCAGTGCAGCAGGGGTCTCCCTCCTCCAAAGAGTTCGGCCACCCGGACTTTGGGTGTCGTTGAGTGCCGTTACTAAGCCGTGATTGACGGGAACTTTGCAGGGCTAATCCTAAGGGTAGTTGTGATCAACCAGTGTCGTCACGGCTCGTTGTGCAGAAGTTCGGCGTTTGTGAGGGAAGACCAGGCTGGCGAGCCATGGTGGACCGTGCGTGGCTGATGCATGACGCTGGCTCTGTGGATGCGAGCGGCGACTGGCCTTTGGGTTTTTGGTGTGTTTTGTGGCTCTCGATCCAGGTCGTGTGGTCTCCCAATGGTACATGGAAAAAAAAGACTACCGGCAGTTAAAAGGAAAAAACAGTTTATAAATAATGAAAAAAAAATAATGAAAACCTACATGATACTATGATGTTTAAGTAAAAGTAGACAGGCTAAGAACATTCACCCGGTTTTTACATAGAACTTTTATTGGTGTCTAAGTATTACTCTTTTGGAGACAGAGAGACATCGGTCTCTAATTCATCAGGGAAAAACAAAATTATACACATTTACATAACAATTTAAAACCCAAATATAGCGTAATCACATCATCAAATATTTACCATATTTACCATCCTATTTGTTCATCAATAAAGTCACATAAACTTCAAATACAATTTGCATATAACTCTTAATATTTCACATAAGTCACATAAACTTCAAATGCTACTTGCATATAACTCTTAATATTTCGCATAGGCAGACATTCAACCCTATATGAAGGTCCTCTTCCATGTCTCCCTATACTCACATAATGACTCTTAGCCATTTAAATAACGGTATACATACCACCATCGAGTAGGCGAACATTCAACTCTATATGAAGGTCCTCTTCCATGTTCCCCTACTCGGAAAACATGACTTTTAGTCATTTAAATAAATAATCATAACACATAATACATATCACCATCAAATAGGCGGACATTCAACTCCGTGTTCAAAGTCATCCTCCATGTCCCCCTATTTGGAAAACATATGACTTTCAGTCATATAAACAAATAAACACCCGATTACAAAATGCATATGGTAATCATTATTGTACGCTATATTTAAATTTACTTAATAATAATAATAATATTCGACTTAAAAGTATAAAAGAAGTTGGATTTATAAAAAAATTCTGACCCTGATTTATTTTTCAATGTCTCAGTCATAAAATACACCCTTGTTTTTGTTTAACTTATTTTCATTAGACACCGTATATTACAATTTAACTTTAACAACAATAACTGGGTGAATGGCATTATATAACAATTGTTTACTTTTCTGCTGATTAAATAAAATAATGAACTGTCTACCTTTACCTTCATGGTTTATTTATAATAATGAACTTAATAATATTTCTACCTGCTAATTTGTATGTTTATTAAAAACGCAAAACATTAAATAAAATAGAATAAATGGTATTCTAAATGATTGCACTGACAATCTAAAATTTACTACCGTAATTGATAAATAAGCATATAGTACAAATATGTAAAATATTCTTAAAATTTCCCAAGCATAAAACACTCAAACCAATACATTTTGGGTATACCCTCTTTCATACTAACACAAAACACATATTTAAATACTAACCATTTGTTTGTACCCAACTATAAAAACAAATTTGAAAACTTTATAATTATAATTTTTAAAATTGAATTCATAAAAAAACTGAAAAAATAAAATTCAGTCAAGAATAGCTTGTTCTTTCTTACCATCTTACCATACATCAATTCCCAAAATTCTTTTATCCAGTTGAGCTCCCTTATATATTTTTGAAATTAAATAGATTATTCTTGTTCTTAATTCTCAAGTCCCTTTTTAAAAGAAAAAGTACCTTACATTTAGCCCAGATTGTATGAATAAAGACCATGTATAAAATACTAAGTATCCCTTTCGATGATTTCCCAAAAGGGTACTAGTTCCATTTTTTCCACAGCTTTTAAAACTTTTTGAAAAAAAAATCCATTATTTTATTTTTTGGAAGGTCGTCCTATAAAATAAAAAAGAGATTAGTCAGAAAATAAAAAGTAAAAAATGAACATGCTCCTAAAAACAGGTATAAAGTTTTGTATTTGCTGCTACGGGACCTCGTTACCGGCAATGGCGGCTGCTCATTAAACATCAGAGGCGAAATATACATATGTACTGTTATTATATTAAGTATCAAACCTAAAAATGATAAAAATATAAATATCTCTATGGTACCTTATCAAAAATTGCGTTAAAAAGGCAGTAAAAATATACCTACAAGATAATAATAATAAAAAAAAAAATATTTAAAAAATTGGAAATCTTTATATTTGAATGGCGCTTAGATATGAAAATATGTTTATAAAAATATCGATACTATTTGTATAACACTTTGTTAATAATATTACATGCTTAATTGATAACATAACAAGCCCGTGAACCTTGTGTATTGAATTTCAAAATACACTTTAAGTTCATGAGCGACGACCTCAATGTCAAAACAAAATATTATATTTCATTGTCGCCAAATAAATTTAAAAATTTCCTTTTTAATCTCAGAGCCCTTAATTGTTGCTCGTTTGAAATAAAAATTTTTACGGGTAGTGTATTTGGTAAACCTAACGATGTGCCGTTATTAACAACCCTTAACTTCTCTTGCCTTTTTCGTTCTCTTTGAATCTTGTTAAGCTTCCTACGGGCCATAAAAATTAAATAAAAGGGATAACAGGAATAAAAGGGTTGAGGGCAGTTTAGTGATTAACCCCAATATATAATAATTCTGGCCTCGCCAGCGTTAACGGGCACGAGGTGGAACTATTTCTATATTTAGCAGTCTATGTAATCTAATCTCGCCAGCGTTAACGGGCACAAGACAGGACTACAGTAGACGCTTTGAGGTGGGATTTATAGTAAACCTAGCCTCGCCAGCGTTAACGGGCACGAGGTGGGTTTTCCTATAGGTTCTGTTTGGATAATTTTAATCTCGCCAGCGTTAACGGGCACAAGACAAAATTATGTCAAACGTTTTTTGGGATGAGAATGGGGTAGGAAAATTATATAGACGTAAAAAGCACTGTAAAAATTCCCCTTAAAACCACTGTAAAATAAATACCCTTTAAAAACCAATGTAAAAAAAACCCTGAAAAAAACACTGTAAAAATGCCCTTTAAAAAAAAATCACTGTAAAAAGTAATTTGACAAAAAAAATGCACTATAACGCCCTGCAAAAAAACACTTTAAAAATGCACTGAAAAACACTAAAATGACCTGAAAGAGATAGTAAAAAATTATAAAACACAAAAGGCCCTTGGCAAGTTAGGAAGAACTTACCAACGAGAACGAACCAGGCACCTCCACCAAATGTCGCGCTAGGGGTCGTCAGGGTTGATAAATTAGGCTGCGGTTTACCAAAACACTTATATTGATATCAGGTACAAGCACAATAATACACTTACGTAACTAAGTTGGGTAGCGTAGGGGGCAGCTTCTAGCCGAGTACTTTGTCAGCCTAAAGGGCTGGCGCTATTCGTACTATGCGTACTATTCGTGCGGCACCACAGTGACGCCTCCCCGTCGGGACACGACGCCCTCCTTTGCATCTCGCTGGTACGCTTTTTATATGAACCCCTCAAGAACAGTTTATACTCACAGTTCAAACTGGTCAGGGTTCATAAAATAAAGGCGAGGCCAGCGATATGCAATCGCAGCACGTAGAGTGGTTTCCGAAATGTTAAATAAATAATATGAAAAATGTATAGAAATTTGGAAAAAATGATGAATATCTGGGGAAATATGACAATATTCTAAACCATGATAAGAACAAGTGGTTTTACTTAGCTATTGCAGTATAGTTTGCATTTCATCGTAGTGCGATATAGACTACGTAGTGTATTAGTAGTAGTTTAAGATTAGGACTACTTAGTGACCACTTGGTAATGAGAAGGGTTTGGTTACACATAAAGTTGAAGTACTGTCGAGTCATAGAGATGCAGGAAGTGTAGTGTTGTACCGTAGAGGTTCCCTATTGTTGGTAGATTGTAGTTCGTAGAAATTCATTTGTGATAACTTAGTGGGAAAAATAGTTGTTTTTATTTTGTGCTTGTGTTTTAAGTATTGATCGATAGTCGTTGTGTTTGACGAGGTCAAAACATAGTGGTTATTTTCAATTTTCTCTTGAATAACAATCTTCGTTCTTAAAGGGGGACTAATGTGACAAAACGATTACATACGTTAAAATGTTAAATAACTTTTGAGACTAATATATTTTAAGAAAAGCTATAAAATTAAGAGCCACATGTTTGCTTCAGGTTAGTTTAGGGAAATTAGAAATTCATTTGTGATAACTTAGTGGGAAAAATAGTTGTTTTTATTTTGTGCTTGTGTTTTAAGTATTGATCGATAGTCGTTGTGTTTGACGAGGTCAAAACATAGTGGTTATTTTCAATTTTCTCTTGAATAACAATCTTCGTTCTTAAAGGGGGACTAATGTGACAAAACGATTACATACGTTAAAATGTTAAATAACTTTTGAGACTAATATATTTTAAGAAAAGCTATAAAATTAAGAGCCACATGTTTGCTTCAGGTTAGTTTAGGGAAATTAGTTAAAAGCTATTTCTTAGGAACCTTGCACATGTGTTTGTCATCAGGGAGACTATAAGGGCTTAAGACCGAGTATTGAAAATGAGAACCAATATTTATATTTCCCTATTGTAAAAAGGGTCAGTTTACGGCAAATAGAAACGTGGTAATAAAACCCCGATTCTCGATTAGGTAAAGGAATATACCAGAGTACAGGGACGTATCTAGAAACGTTTTGTCGATTTATTAATTATCGCGAGATAACGAATATTCTTCTTTATAGAAGAGGATGAAATGAAATTACGGATATAAGTAACTGCTAGATTTATAAAAATTCGAAGTCTATAATGGAAAGGTCTATTGGATGTGATTTTTTACCTTTCGAAAGTGACAATAAAGGAGGTTTTTTCGATCACGTATCCAAGAGCCTTAGCGTAGATTAGTATAGTGTTTTACCTGTATACAATGGATAAATCATCCATTAAACAAAGAACTATTTATTTAATTTTTCTTTTGTACGAAATTCGGCGTTATTCCGCCTCTGGTACCGACTAGAGACAGACCCGTGAGGGGGTGTAAAGGGAAATATTTAGAAGTGTCTAGGTACAAAGGAAAACACAAAAATGAGAGTCCTCAACTGGTCGTTATCGAAGTAAGTTGAGTTTGTGTAAGAGATGAAGATTCGGTAACTTCCTTTAAAGACGCGTTCGCGTGTTTCGCGCCGGGGGGAGAACTTAATTAATATGTAGTCAGGGAACTTGTGTAACTTAACGGGGTTAACTATTGTAAGGGTGAATTTTTAACGTTATTTTTATGAGTAATTGGGGAATTAATAGATCACAGAACAATGATTTTTATTTTTATATCTTTTGTAATTCGAGTATTAGTAAACGCTTGTCCAGACCATTGTTCAGTTCATTATTTAACATTCGTTAAATTGTTCTTTGTTGTTTTATATCTTTATTATTAATATTTTTTTTTGTCAATTATTATATCTTTCCTTGTACAGTAAATTTTCATTTATTCCGATAATATATATCTATGTGTTACAAAGTGAGGGGTTTTATTTAATGGCAAGATTGACATTAATTATTAAGTTCAAACTTCGTTGACCGTCGGTGTCAAGAGGGATACGGCGCGACAGGAGAGATCTGGAGATGGCGACCACTTCCAGAACTTCTATCTTCAATCGGTGACAACTTGAGTCTACTAGAGCCACTACAAGATTTAGGTTTGAGTAACGTAGAGTCATGTACTAATATTCACTAACTTTAGCTTTCTTTCATTTCAAAATATTACTCCGACTACAAGAAGGCGTCTCTGTCAAATGCGTAATTCAATTTAGATAATTTATAAGAACCCTTTTATTGTAGAATACTGTCATGGTTCTTTTGACTTTATCTGACATAGATAAGAAAAATGTTTCAATCTATGACACTAGGATTGTATAATACAAATAAATAATAATAAAAGTTAGTTACCTTCATATATTCTTCTTTTAAAATATCGTTTATAACTTTGCATGTTTCCGGAATTGAAATACTTTATGCCGGAGCAGATATTCAAGTGGAAAATCTTAGATCCTCATACGAACGCCCAGTAGCAAGAAATCTTAAAGTAGCTGCTAGCTTTTCTTCAGCGCTAATAGCTCGCCTCATTACTGTATCACTTTTCGTAATTTTGTCGTTTATTACGTATAGCAAATGGTCAAACGAGCTATTCATTCTCAGATAATTCTTATACTCGTCAGGATAATTTTTTCTTAAATGCCGAATTAATGGCATATGCTTATGAAGGTTCCTGTAAGAAACATTTTAATTTTATGATACTAGTACTAGTACAATAATGAACCACCTTATGTTCGCAAAATTTTACAATCAAGATAATTTTATAATAAAATTGTACATAAAATAAATATAACTTGTATTCTAATTCAGAGAAAAGCTCAAACTGTATGTTTTTACTATGTATATCAGATCAAATACAATATAATTAACTAGGTAATCCAAAAAAGAAAACTTACCGATAGTCCTTAACCCAAACTTTTCGATTGCGTTTTTTCTGTTGTTTTTTTTTGGCATCATTGTTAAACCTGAGTAGGTTATACATAGGGAAATTACTCTACTCCTCCTAATTTAAATATTAAAATTAATGAGTTTTACTCCATATATTATAATTAATTAGTTTTACTCCATATATTAAAATAATAATTTTTTTACCTCCGCCTCTGAACTGAGAGACCCAATTAGCATATCATAATTAGTTTAACACCCTATAATTAGTTTACCTCATAATAATTTTACTCCACCTAAAATTTTCCTCCGCCTCTGAACTGAGAGACCCAGTTAGC
This sequence comes from Philopedon plagiatum, assembly GCA_963971165.1. Lineage (NCBI taxonomy): Eukaryota > Metazoa > Arthropoda > Insecta > Coleoptera > Curculionidae > Philopedon > Philopedon plagiatum. The sequence continues at coordinate 51,212,028 of OZ020194.1, forward strand.
ATATCATAATTAGTGTAACTCCCTATAATTAGTTTACCTCATAATAATTTTACTCCGCCTAAAATTTTACCTCCGCAAGACATTGGTCACATACACAATAAAAACCAAGGTTAAATCCCACTCTAACCATCAAAGTAGAGGGACAGGAGATGTATAAGTTGTGCATAGAGGTGCTACTTTAATTTAGTTTTAGTATTCAGTAAGGCTAAAATGTCTGTGAATGAAGAAGTGTTGCAAAAAGTTCAACGAATAGAAGAAGAGTTTATTAAAGAAAGTGCTTGGTATCGAAGATTTGCTACGCACAGTAGAGCAGAATGGATTCCTTATTACATGGATACGGTGGAATATTTTGAAAATGGTATAGATATTAAATTTGTCGTGCTTTTTATATAAATGAAGATATTCTACAATTAATAAGAAATTTTTTAAGTAACGGATTTTCTAGTAAGGTGCTTACTTTTAAAAAATATATCTCAGATAGTGAATCGGAGGTGTTGAATTTAATAAAGAAAGTTGAGCAAGAATGTGACGAACTTTCTTCTCAGTGATTTTGTGATTTTTGAGTGTAAATATGGAGACTTTAGTCAGTGAAATGTATGAAGACTTTATTATGTCAGAAGCATGTTCGAAATATTATGCTCTTGGAGCTGAAGAGGATACGGAAGCGCAAGATGTAATATTATACCTAAAATATATGGAACATGCATCAATATGTCAAGAAGCAGCGCAAGCTTGTTTATACTTTTTAAAGACAAAGAATTTTGTAAAGTTAGTGATTAAATTTTATCGATTAGAATTATATGACAATATTTCTGTATTAAAATATAAATATGAACAATAATATTTTTATTGATTTACTAACTTGTGAAAATAATTTAGTCCCCTGTAAATGAAAATTTTTAATGGGGGTTGTTTAAGAGGTTATTATACTTGTAATCACTTTATTAGAATATGGAGAAATAAAACAGTAATATATTTAATCAGTCTTTTTATTCATTCATGAAAAAATTATCATACATATACAATACATTTGAAAGTGCACACATGGACGGTGACTTAATATGGAAAAAACATTTAGGTGTTGATGGATGTAGAATTGGTTGTTCGTCTAGTTCAATTATAGGTTTCTTACAATATTTTCTAATATAGTTAGCCTTTTCACTTCCTTTAACATAAACAAATTGGGCTTCTTCAGTCATTTTTTGAACAATATTGGAAAAATAGTGGAGTGGTGTATATCCAACATTCCAATTGATGCAGTGATGATTCTTCATTAACCATGTAGCTTGCTTGTGTAAATCAGGAGAAAGAAAACTTAATGGATAGGGTTGTTTAAAGACATAATGACTAATTCTGCTTCCATCATACGTAGCCAATTCTTTGGGAATAAATTTGTTTCGCTCATCCTTAAATCCTTGTATATCCAAAACTAGTCGCATATTTTTAGCAACGAAAATTGCTGGCAGATATATTTTTTTAGAGAGTATTCTCTTATTTGTTTTTTTAGAATTTCTATGTTTTTAATAAAAATTTCAATGCGTATCATTTGAGATGAAGTCATTAGTGTATCACCTTTGAATACATAATTATTACTAGAACTATAGAATAATGTGATTGAAATAAATTTAGTCTATAAACTGGAGTGGGGATAATTATTATAGTTGTTTTACTATTTTAGTTAGTGGATTATAAGTAAATACTTTATCGTGAATTATTAGGCAATATGCTGAGGTTTTTGCTGGAACTGTTTCTTTTGTCTCAAACTCAATTCTCATTGTTACTGGACCGGTCTGAAGTAAGTCTCTTTGATGGGAACAGTTAATATAAACTATAGGTGCGTTGTCTTTAAAATCATTTGGACTGAAGATTGGTTCTACCGGATGGTTATAATACATTTGACGAAATTCGGAAAACATTTCATATAATGTGGCAAATTTATTATTTGTAAAATCTAACTGAAGATCGTTGTAAGGATACCTTTCAGAATTTAAATAAACATTTATATTTCTTAGTTCACAATGATCAAATTTACTCATATCCATTTTAAGGTTGTTACGTTTATCTTTTTGAAAAGCGATTAAAACATGGCGTGGCGTCTCAACTTTTGTAGAAGTTTTAACAGGCCAGTTGTGCCTCGTGGTTTCTAATAATTCAGGATATTCAACTAATTCCCAACTACGGAAAGTAATAATAATATCACTGTTCCTGTCAATAATTTTGGTAAGTGCTAATTCTTGTGGAATGCCTACAGTAAGATGGGGAACTCGCCAACAAAGTTTTGTTAATGTGATTTTTGGTTTTTCATTACCGCTCGTTGATATTAACGCGTTTGAATCATTATTACTCCTTATCAAAATTAATTCTTGTTGTGAATTTAAAATAATTTTATTATAATCTTCAAAAAATCCAGAATACATTTTTAGAGGAATACACAGAGAAACATTTCCTTGTTCATCAGTCATAATCTTGTCCCCTTTTTTAGATTTCGGATACCAACCACCATTTTGAAGTTTTACACTTTCATTTTCATTAAATGATGCATAACCTTTTAATGTAGAAGTTATTCCAATATCCCGTACAGAATCAATAGTAACTCCATTTAAAACATATCTCAGTTCCTTGAATAAAAATGCTGGTGCATTATTAATTAATAAGGTATTTTTTAACGGTTCATTATTTTCATTTAAGACTTTTAGTTCTAAGTATAATTCACTTTTACAGGGTAAAGGATATTTTCCTGTTTGTTGCAAAGAAATTCTTATTTCATCATTTGGTCCTAGTTTATTTGGATTAAATGGATCGAAAGAAAGTAATTCCCAACTCATTATTGATTCATCTACAAGAATGTTTTCTTTCACATTTAAGTGTTCCATTTTATTGTTTTGTTTTAAGCTTGAAACCTATAGATACGAGAAATTTGCGGTTAGAAGATGTTAACGCCTTAGAGTTTACCCTCTTACTGATTGAATTTTGCTTGACTTTACTTATATTAAACTTTTGTTGATGAGCGAAATTTGTCTTTTTGTTATATAAAAAAACCATTATTCTTCTATTTTCTTAAGATGTAGTCTTACCGTCACGGTTTCTCCTCTGAAATTGACGATGTCACCTTCTTGGTCGAGTATTTTAAGTGTAATTTTGTCTATAATTTTAACTGTTACAGGTAAATAAATAATGTGTTGAGGTGACTCTATTATTTTATAACCAGGACCTACACTGGGGAAAAACTGGTGAAGTATATGAACTGGTTTTCCATTTAAATAAGATCCTTCTGCAACACTACAATCTATATTTAGGGAGTTTACCCGAATAATTTCAGCGGGTCGATCTGATATATATTCTTGATTTGCATTCAATTCTTTATTATCAAATCCAAGTATTTTTCCTATCGTGCCTTCTCGAAAAGTTATTGGAAAAGTTGTTTTAATGTGAGTTCGTAAAGTATTATTATTGGGGAAAAGATGAAAACTTAAGCCTTCTTTATCAAGATGTTTTTGTAACAATGTATTTAAGTCATCTATTTCATAGCTTCCAAATGGTATTCTAAATTCATTCGTCTGATTATAAATAAACAAATTATTTGTTGCATCAATATTCGGAATAGCATTGAAAGTTTCAAAATTAATAAGACCGATAACATATTCAAAATTTTCGTCTAAATATATTGGCGGGTTAAACTCTACTGTTAGTGTAGAAGAATTACCACTAATTACAAAACTATATGACATGTTTCTTTAGACTTCTATTAATGAATAAATTTGAAAATATTCGTTACATGTTTTTATAAAGAAATTTTAAACATAGTTGTCCACAATTGGTTGCATTATACCTTTGATACTGATCATGATTATATTGTATTATGTTGTTTTTACCATCACTATAAAAGTATTTAATTAATTCAAGCGGAGGACGTAAATTTCCATAACTATCAAAATATATTATATTTGTTCCTTTTTTAACATAAGCTGTCCAGTGACTTCCTACCGCAATAGATTCCATAGTTTGATTATGTCTTTTCTCTTCTTCTAATTTTTGTTTTGCAGCTTTCGCATCATTAACAGCTTTAGCAATTCCAGCTGCACGTCCACCTAGAGCGCCTAAAGCAGATAATCCTGCGAATAATGGTATAAGTGGTAAGAATCCACCAGATTTTGGAATTGGTAGGATTCTCCTTTTTGGAGTAGATACCCTACCATATTTTTTTATAGATGCTAACGCTATTTTAGCACCTGCTTTTAAACTGTTAATATTTTTTCCTTGAATTCCCTTTCTGGCTAGTGAAATAGCTTTGTTTAATGAAATTCCACGTCCTTTATGACCCCTTGTTCTCCTTTTCCTTCTTTTCATCCCCATTCCTAATTTCGTTTTAACTTTCATTGCTCCACTTATTCCTAAAGCAGCAGCTTTCTCACCAAAACTTGAGTCTTTTGCTTTGAACCGTTCCAAAGCTTTCTGAGCTAATAAACTATCAGCAACATGTCTACCTTTTATATCTTTTGAAGCTGAATATGCAATATCATGCACTTTACACGCCTCATCTAAGGGATTTATTCCTTTGTCACCTCGTGCAAGTCTCTTTTCTAATTTGGTTCCCGGACCACAAAAGTTATAACCTGGAAGATGCAGTTCGAAAGGAATTTTATTAATTAGTGTATTTAAGACACCACTTCCTCTCTTTTTAAATGTCCTTTTGCGTTTAATGCGATTTGGATAAGATATAGTCATGTTATAAATCTTTGGATGAAATGAAAAATTTTCTGACACCAAGTTGCTTATATATAAAAACCTGTAAGTTTAAAATCATTTAGTTAATGTCTAAGATGCGGATCGAAAAACAATCCTATACAATCAATATTCGAGATCATGATGTCGCAGAAAATAATTTTCGAAAACATGGACAATTATTTGATGGAAATAGTAAAAGGGGATTAGTGGTTGGACCATCTGGATGTGGAAAAACTAATGTTCTTATTAGTATTATAGAGGACCCTAATGGTTTGCGATTTGAACATATATATATTTATTCAAAATCCTTGTATCAACCAAAGTATGAATATCTGAGAAAACTCTTCACGCCTCTCAAAGAAATTGGTTTTTACGAATCCGAAGATGAAGAAAATATTATTTCACCAAAAGATATCAATCCAAATTCTATTATAATATTTGACGATATTGTTTGTTGTAATCAAAATATAGTTAAAGATTACTTTTGTTTCGGAAGACATAAAAATACAGATTGTTTTTATTTATGTCAAACGTATTCATCTATACCTAAACAATTAATTCGTGATAATGCAAATTTATTAATAATATTCCAACAAGATTCAACTAATCTGAAACATATTTATGATGATCATGTTAATATTGATATGTCATTTAAACAATTTAGAGAGTTATGTTTATTGTGTTGGAGAGACAAATATGGATTCTTGGTTGTGGATAAAGACTCAAATATAAATTCTGGAAGATATCGTAAAGGATTTGATTCCTTTATTCATTTATAAATAGCTTGCCAATATCAAGTTTGTATAGTATGTGACAAAAACTCAGATGAACAAGATGGATGAAAAAGCGGCAAAAGAATTAGTTAAAATTAGAAAGGCAGTTAAACGAAAATTCCAGACATTAAAAGCTGACATACTTCAATCTCAGGTTCAAAAGGAAAGAGAATTAGAACCCATTATAAAGCCTTTGAAGGAATTATTGACAGATAAGTTAAAGAAGGAAAAAATCAAAGAAGAATCGTTGGAAAATTTAAGTTTCTTAACTACAAAGCAGCCATTTTTAACACAACCTTATTTTTCTTCTACACCAACTAAACAAAAAAGAGTATCATCATATGATAAACATTTATTACCAATGGGACTTTCTTTTTTAGAAGAGGAAGAGGTTTTTGAAGGAACACCAGTTAATCTTAGCAACGAATCCGACGAAGGAATTAGACAACAACTTGAAGAAAGCAGATCATATATCCAGAATTTACCTTCAACAAAAACATATAAAATATATTTGGATCAATTTGATCCACTGCCTAGAAAGTATGTAGATGAAATGATAAGAGATACGAAGAGCTTATTCGATCACAAATATGGAATTAGACATAATATAAAAGATGAATCTTTTTTTATTGGCGATTCAAGAATAAATTTTCAAGGAAAAGATGTATTAGTAAAAGGTCTTACATACGAAGGCACGCCTGGGTTATTTGAATTGTTATTTAAAAAACATCCTCTGGGATACAAAGCTAAAGATGTGGACGACTACATGGATATTTTAAAAAGAACTAATGCCTATCGAAAAAACTATAAAGAGAACGAACAAATTCACGGAACAGTTTCAGATAAATATGTTACTCTTATTCATCCATACCTTGTCGATAAGGAGATTTTAAAAGATCCTCTTAGAGGTAGAACCCGCTCATTCTCCAAACCTCTAGCGCCTGTTACAAGGGCTAGAACTAGAGCTTCTTCCATTGCTCAAACATCACAAATACAACAATATTTTAAAAATTTAACAAAAAAAGGGACAGGTTTCATGGATTTATCTAATAATAAAGTAGATTTTGTTTATTTCGATGATCCCAATGAATTAGTTGAAAGGTTAAAATTATTATTAGCTTCAAAAGCAGCTGGCCACACCGGGCACAATAATGAAATTAACTCTATTATTGAAGAATTAAAAGAGGCTAATATAATTGTATAAAAGGAAAGGTTGTAATTATTTTGCTACACATTCAAAATGACTCTCGACAAATTTGGTAGACACATTTCAAAACGTTTTAATATTAATGTCACATTAGAACCTCTAAAAAGAGAAGTTAATGAACTAAAGGAAAATTATAAAATTGAAAAAATTCAGAATGATCATTTCAGAAGTATATACAGTGACCGGCAAAAAGTTCGCAACATATGGGAAAATTTTTTATTAGGAGAGTATTGGAAAAACTTTTCCGGGGGATCGGTTCTGCATGTCCGATAACCTAAAAATCAATTTTGACATACGTCACGTGACCACTGGTATAGCGTCAAATTAAAAAAAAAATTGTTAATTTACAAAAAGTGAGGTTAGTTGACGAGATATCAAAAAAAGTTATTTGAAAAAATTGCTTAGAATTAAATTCTAGGTCCTTGTGCAAAATTTTAAGATTTTATTTAAAAAAATTGGAAAACTCAATTTTTTTTAAATATTTTTTTATCGATTTACAAATTTCCAGTTTTTTTCGTTTAGATAGCTTGGCTAATGTAAAGCCCATGTATCGGGATGAAAATAAACGAATGTAGTAGTTTTTTCTACAATTGACAGGACAAAATTAAAAAAAACAGGGTTTCGCCAGACGCTAGCTGTTGCAATGATTTGTATCTAGCAGCAGTGTCAAAATTTTAGAGACATTTCAATGAGATTACATTGAGAAAACCTTAATCGTCTTAAATATATCTGAAGTTCGACTTTTTGTAAAGTTAAGGGGATTAAAATAGATAATAAACAAAAAAGTACCTGTTTATTTAATCGAAATTTCATAAACGAAAACCAATGTAAGAAAAACTTAAAAGTAGTCAAATTCTGTACTAACAACATAAAAAATCATTGTTTTTCCTTGGGTGCACAAAATTTAAAACTCAGTATGACCACCATTTCTCTCCATACATACTATTGTTCTCGAGCGCAACTCTCGATTAACATTTCGGAGCATTTTACGATTTATTTGCAATACACAATTTCTAATGACATTCTCTAGATTTTGTATATTCCTAAAGGGTCGATGTTTGTACACAGAGTTCTTTAGGTATGCCCACATAAAGAAATCTAACGGAGTCAGATCTGGTGATCTCGCAGGCCACGGATTTTCAGAAAACCGTCCTATCCACTGGTTTCCAAATTCTTGATCCAGCCATCTCTTCACCTCATTTGTGGAATGAATGCTAGCTCCGTCTTGTTGAAAGTATAAATTTCTTCTTTCGGCTAATGACAAATTGTCTAAAAAGTCAGATATCTCAGTTTGTAGAAATTCTAAATATCGTTCTGAATTTAAATTGTCTCTAAAGAAAAACGGTCCCACTATTCTGAGGTTGAAAATTCCGCACCACACATTAACCTTAAAACTATATTGGTCTTTACTCTGAATTACAAAGTCTGGGTTTTCGGTGGCCCACCATCTACAGTTTTGTGAACTGACGGTTCCGTTAGAGGTAAATGTAGCTTCATCCGAGAAAAGAACGTTCTTTAGGAAATTAAAATCTTCCTCAATCATACCCTGGAACCAGACACAAAAATCGAAGCGGGCGTCATAATCCCTATCTTTTAATACTTGTACAAATTTAGGTTTGTACGGATGAAATTTGTTTCTTTTTAATATCCTCCGCACAGATCTTTCGTGAATTTTAGTGATCTCCGATATTTGACTAACTGCTAATTGGGGTGTTTCTGTGATCGACAAACACACATCCAGAGAACCTTCGTCACCTGTTACCGGTTTTTCATGGGAAACTTTATACTGATTTTCTACCGATCCCGTTTCTTTAAATTTATTGACTAGACGAGATACTGTGGAATAATGGAGGGATTTATCGGGGTGCCTCTCATTAAAAATTGCTGCTGTTTCTCTATGGCTTTTGTAATTATCTCCAGAAATTAAAATAATTTCTATCTTCTCCTGAAGAAGTAGTGTGGGTGCCATTTTAAGGAATAAAATATTAATAAACTTATGTAAAATATCAAACTTAGTAAGATGCGAGACATAAACCAATGACATAGGTTGAAATCAAACAAATTATAATTTGTTTGACATTTTCTGTTGTTTTTAACCTACTAGATTATTTGGTCGTTTTAATTTCAGAGCCTGCTTTGGTAGTTTTAAGTACAACTAAATAGACCTGGTTGTTAAATTTATGTGTGAAAAATCTTAATAAAATCTTGATACAGTCATTTCATTAGATTCAAACCATTGCAACAGCGAGCGTCCGGCGAACACCTATTTTTTCGATTTTGTCCTGTCAATTGTAGAATTGTAGATCTGACTCCGTTAGATTTTTTTATGTGGGGATACCTAAAGAACCCTGTGTACAAACATCGACCCTTTAGGAATATACAAAATTTAGAGGATGTCATTATAAATTGTGTATTGCAAATAAATCGTAAAATGCTCCGAAATGTTAATCGAGAGTTGCGCTCGAGAACAACAGTATGTATGGAGAGAAATGGTGGTCATACTGAGTTTTAAATTTTGTGCACCCAAGGAAAAACAATGATTTTTTGTGTTGTTAGTACAGAATTTGACTACTTTTAAGTTTTTCTTACATTGGTTTTCGTTTATAAAATTTCGATTAAATAAACAGGTAATTTTTTGTTTATTATCTATTTTAATCCCCTTAACTTTACAAAAAGTCGAACTTCAGATATATTTAAGACGATTAAGGTTTTCTCAATGTAATCTCATTGAAATGTCTCTAAAATTTTGACACTGCTGCTAGATACAAATCATTGCAACAGCTAGCGTCCGGCGAAACCCTATTTTTTTAATTTTGTCCTGTCAATTGTAGAAAAAACTACTACATTCGTTTATTTTCATCCAGATACATGGGCTTTACATTAGGCAAGCTATCTAAACGGCAAAAACTGGAAATTTGTAAATCGTTAAAAAAATATTTAAAAAAAATTGAGTTTTCCAATTTTTTTAAATAAAATTTTAAAACTTTGCACAAGGACCTAGAATTTAATTCTAAGCAATTTTTTCAAATAACTTTTTTTGATATCTCGTCAACTAACCTCACTTTTTGTAAATTAACAATTTTTTTTTTAATTTGACGCTATACCAGTGGTCACGTGACGTATGTCAAAATCGATTTTTAGGTTATCGGACATGCAGAACCGATCCCCTGGGAAAGTTTTTCCGATACTCTCCTAATAAAAATTTTTCCCATATGTTGCGAACTTTTTGCCGGTCACTGTATAACACAAAATATGAGGAATTTAGAGAAAAACTAGAATACAATGTTCAAGCAATTGAAAATATAGAAAAAGTATTTCAATTATTACAGGCGGGTTTGAAAACAACAGTGGAGGATTTTGAAAAACGATTTGCTAAACTACAACAAAATGTTGGCAAAAGCATCCAAGATCTAGAGGATTTTAAAAAATACACAAAAGCCTTTTCTTTGGAAAAAATTGTAGAAGATTTAAATGATTTTAAAACTTTTGCTAAGGAGGCTCATCATACTGCATTTTTTAATCGAAAAAATATAATAGCAGCTGAAGTTAAGATTTCAGACATAGAGTCAAAATTGACACAAAGCCAGCAACATATTTCAGACAGTCACAACTAAAACATAAACAAAATATAAAAAACTAAAATGAGTGAAAATATTAAAGAAACTGTAGTGAATGAACTTCATAAACCCGCTAGAAGAAATTACAAAAGAGTTAAAGAGTTAAACGATTTATGGCAAGCAGATCTGGTTGAAATGCTACCATACGCAAAATTTAATAGAGGATATCGATATATTTTAGTGGTGATCAACGCATTTTCCAAATATGCTTGGGCTGAACCTATTAAGACTAAACAAGGAAATGATGTTGTGGAAGCTATGGACAAAATTTTAAAAAGTGCTACAAGACCAAAAAACTTGCAAACGGATTTGGGTAAAGAATTTTATAATCAACATTTTCAAAAACTTATGAAAAATTACAATATAAATCATTATAGTACTTTTTCAAATTTAAAAGCAAGTATTGTTGAAAGAGTAAATCGTACCTTGAAAGGTATGATGTGGAAGCATTTTAGCAATCAAGGTAATTACAAGTGGTTGAATATTTTACCAGAAATTTTAAAAAAGTATAATAATAAAAAACATCAAACAACAGGGTTCAAACCTGCTAATGTTAATGAGAAGAACGCAAATGTAATTATGAAAAAATCATTTACACATAAGAAAACGATTGATCCCAAACAAAATAAATTTATATTAAATGATATTGTTCGAATTTCTAAACATAGGGAAGCATTCTATAAAGGATATACACCAAACTGGTATACTGAAAATTTTCAAATTAGGGAAGTGCAATTAACAAATCCAACCACTTATCTCTTAAAAGATATTAAAAACGAAAATATTGAAGGTGGATTTTATGAAGAAGAGTTACAGAAGGTAAAACATCCTGATGTATATTTGGTTGAAAAAATACTAAGAAAAAAAGGAAATAAGGTATATGTTAAATGGTTAGGATTGGATAAATCACATAATTCATGGATATTAAAAAAGGATGTATTGTAATATGATTTCTATATATCTTTATTGTAATATAATTTTTAATATATAAATATTAGCAAGAAACACAGTTTTTTAATTAAAACACCATTATTTTAAACTAAATTTCTTTATTAAATCTTTCATTATAAATTACATTTCTGTGATTTACATCTAATATTTTAGAAAACATTTTTTCACAATTTTGTATTCTTTTTTCAAAACGAAGTCGGTCCAGATAGTACTGATAATAATCACTTTTGCGTGCTTGTCTTGAGGCATAATTCCAGACAACTAATAAGTGAAATTTGTTTTTGTCTTCATTAATATTCACTGATTTCTTCATAATATTTTCTTTTCGGAGCAATTCTTCTCAATTTATTTTCCAACACGTTCGGATACATCAATAACATCTCCAACATGGTACTAACATTTTCACTGTTAGCATTTTGACTGGGATTTAAAACATTATAAACACTTGTTAACAAGTCCACTGAATTATTGACGAGTGTAGTTTGGAACACATCGAAATATTTTTCAAATTCCTGCTTTTTTATAATTTGAATTCTATAATTAATTAATTCTTGTATTTCCCACAATTTATCAGTAGTGTCTCTAGCGAAATACAAATAATCACCATCACATCTATGAAGTTTTATAATAGGATTTTGATTAATTTTTTCAAATGACAAAGTAAGATCATTAATCTTGATTGGAAAGGGTTCGTTGTTAGATGAATAGAAATAATTTACTACTACTCCCTGATATTTCAAAAGACTTTTCCACTCTTCTTCACTTAAAGTAATACTGAATCCATTTTGGCTTCTAATTTTTATTTTAGCCGAGAAATCTTCCAAACTTATTCCAACTTGTATTAATTTTGATAAGGAATTATTCAAGCAAAACATTTTGTTGTTTAAAAGTTTTTCTTCATTTACTTTTTTTATGTCACTACTATAATAATTTGATTTTGGATCGTTAGAAAAATACTGATTTTTCGAATAATAGGTCATTTTGAGAGACCCAAGTAGACTGTTATCATTTTATGTCACATTTATTCTTATATTAACATCCCTTCCATAATGAAAACGCAAGGTTAAAATTTTTTACCTTATTTAACATGAAGAGTAAACTTAATAATTAAATTTATAAAACATTATTGACATAATCGACAAGACACAAAGTATAAATATTGATAATGATAAGTTTAAAATTCCGATTATTTTACAAGATTCATTTTTTAAAGATTTCTTAATACTTTCATATTCTGTATTATTTGAACATTCTTCCGTCTGCAAATTCTGAATCCAATTAGTGTCCAAAATAGTATTATTAGGATAATAATATAATATTTTAAAATATTTACTATTTTTTTCATCGTTTTGCATTAAGTGAGAAAAAGCTGAAGTAAAATTATTATTAATTAGTTTGTATTTCATATAGTGACAATGCTTACTTAAAGCAGAATCTGTTTTATTTCCAAAACACGCCATAGCATGTGTTACTCTATTTGGATTATGCACATACAATATATTGTTAGCAATGTAATATAAAAGGATATATGGATTAAGGGTTATAATTAAAAATCCAATATAGTTTAAAAAATATATTAAACAAGAAAAGGCCTTCACAAGACAAAATAATTCTAAGGACTGACTGTTACATAGTTTAGCAAGGGTTTAAATATATTTGGTTACAATATTTGAACTAACAAATGAAGAAAGGAAGAAAAAATTTATTTTCAAAAACTACAAATTGTCTAACTGCGGATAGATTCAATACTCTGGTGGATGTTGACCGCTACAATTATGATGTCGATAATAGGATATCAACCCTTCACATACAAGCTATATTTTTACTAACATAATTTTTATTTTGGCGATAAAAAGGAAATGAAAAGTAAAATTTTATTAGTAACAATTCTTATAATTGTATAATAGTTTTACATTCTCCAATGCACAATGCCAAACTTCTACCGATTTATGAAAATAATACCCAGGAACCTTCTTATATTTACTTAATTTTGGTGCATTAGAAGTCGGAATGCTAATAATGCTTGCACTGTCTAAAACTTTTTGTAAACATTTTGTCTTTTCAACTCCTTTTACATATACTTTTGGTTTATTATATAAAAAAATATATATTTGTAAGAATTGTATCGATCTCGTTTAAGTCAATGTATCCAGATTCCCAGTCTAAGCCATGATATCTTTCACACCATGTAATAATTTTAGTATCTTCAGGAGACAGAATGTTTCTTTTAAATGGAGGTTTAAATAAAAAATTAGAAAGACGAAATCCATCGTAGAGTGCCATTTCTTTAGGAATGTAACCAAAGGAACAATTATACCCTTGAATGTCAATAAAAATGTGTGCGGTACACTCTTCCATGGTGTGCGAGCAAGTGAGGTATTGCTAATAAAAAAATTCGCTTTTTAAAAAGCACGTTGTGCAGTATGATTTAGTATAATTATGAAGAAAAAGAATCAATAAAAGAGAAATGTTGGTGAGAATATATATTGATAAATAGGAAGTACAAACTAAAAATTGTACTTATAATTAAACATGCGTTTACATAACCTTTTTGGTTGTTTCCGGTGCACTGGTGAACATTCCAAAGAGTGCATCGGAATAGCACACGGTTGAGAATTGTAATTGAAATTAGGAACACTGTCACTGCTGGGGCACTTTTTGATGTGAGACCCTTTGACTGTCGGAAGCAGGGTTGCTGTGTCGGTGGCGTTGTTTGACATTGGTGGTGGTGTTGGGCAGGGGATGGATTCTGGATGTCCACTGGGCGAATTTGGCGTTGTGGGAATATCACAAATCCATAAATCCAATAATAGCGCTTCTGCATCTGAATGAAACGTGTCGCAAAACGCACTGAACTCTGTAAAATTCATTTTTGACACTTTGTGGCGCAAAGCTTCATTAATTGATAATTTCATCGTACTATAGCGTGATACTCAAAGGAAAGTATGGTTAAAAGGCGACTGTTGTACTACTGAAGGAAAACAGTACGCGGTTAAATATGGTTTGAAGCAAGCTCCTCCCATATGTAGAAGAAGGCGGTAGAAATACCCCAACCAAAGAGAAAGTCTTTTGAGTGTAGCTTTACTATTGCAGAGATATTCTTAAAAGTGGGTGGATTCGAATGTAGACACCAAAGTACATCCCCTGAAAGTCCGTGCGCATGTCTAGCTTGCTCGGTATGCGCGTGGTACACATTTTGATCTTCTGCGCAGAAAAACAAAAAAGGGGCGCATAAGTGGCTTATACAAGCGAAAATATACCGAATAAAAACAATTTAATTAATTAAAACTATTTTTTGTTAAACTACAAAACCAGTAAGCGTGGGTTTTGAAATAGTATACTTAATATCAATAAGACCTATTCTACTTATACATAAAAGCCAATATCTCGCCAATAAGCTTCGTAATAAAAATAAGCAAGTTAATTCCACAGCGTTGTTTTTTTTAAATAATTACAATCTCCAATAGAGATTTTCAATTTCAAAAGATTCTTTATGCGGAAATATTGCTATTTGAACCCTTAATAGAACTAAAGAAACTGTTTAATAGCAGAAATATTTGGTAATCATTTTTTTATTTAATTATCCGTATATCTGCGAAAATTTAAAATTATGTTTTATTTAAATCCATTAAAAATAAATAAATGCTGCTATCGTTCTTGTAAATCTTCGTACTACTCCATTCTCCGCCGTACTTTTTAGTAATTTAATTAGATTTAGAATTTTATTGCGAGTGTTTTCCAATCTTCACTGATAATATTTTTGTGGTTCAGGTTTCCAATAGCCAATGTATATTTTAATTTTCTATTTCGAGCGCCTAGGGGGAGAGGACGCTTCCCCATTCCCCTATGAATGCGCCCTCGATAAAAAAATGCATTCTATTACTTTTTATCTCAAATAAATAGCCACAACAGCGTTACTATCAATATTTGCAACACCCATTTTCTTTAATGCTCTTCATAAAAAAAATAGACATTCAAGAAAAAAGAATGGCGATAGCGATTTTTTTTATCCATCAAAATTTATATTTTAAAATTAATTAAATAATTAATAAAATGTTTATGTTAAATTATCTAAAAAATAATATACTATACAGCATTTTTTTAATTCACTTGTTTGCCTCTCACCACACCCCTGTAATATTCTTTAACATCTGTTAGACAAAATTAAATAATTATCTGACCTCAATAACTCAATATCTTATAGTTAATATTTTGGAAAAAAATCCCTGCCCTTGTCCCTTCTTAAACCTCCCTATATTATTTTGTATAACCAAGATACAAATAAGACCACAGTAAACGAAAAAATTGTCCATTTTCATGATTTTTTTTAATTATGTATAATTGTTTACAGCTTTGTCTCATTTTTGCTAGAAAATAAAAAATCGGTCAAGTGGAAGCTATACTTGCACAATTAGTGTTCCGTGCCACAAGCCCCCACCTGAGCAAACCACACCGCGTATCACATCGCTTATGCGCGGAGCATTGAAAATCGTGCAAGGTCAAAAGTTGATTCTTACATCGTGAGAAATATTTTTTTATCGAAAAACTTTTTCTCTTAAACCAATGGTTCAGCAGTTACAAGGGAATAAACAATCGAATTATTTATAACAATTGATCGCGATAGAATTTTTCAATCCTGATAATTTTGGTTTAATCTACAGCTAATTTTTAATGTTAATGATTTTTTTCACATTTTTCTGAGCGATCCTTTTGGTGATAAGGGTGGGGACAACAATTTTTAAGCGTTTTTCCCCAAAAATGTTTAAAAAAAAATGCATAAAAAATATATAATATATATTGTTGAATTCATGCTTCAATAAGCTTTCATTTGACAACCTACAGAATGCAATTTTTTTTCCATTTCCCCTAAATTAAGTCCCAGAATCAAAACTTTTTATACTCAAGTCTGTAACTGGGTCACTCTATCTATGTGCTAAATTTCATTTTTTTTTTACGTCGAATGGTTTGAGAGAAAATCGTCTGTGACAGACGGACGGACGGACACCGAAGTGATTCCATAAGTTTCACGGAACACTAAAAACTGGTACAGCGGAACCATCCAGGAGAAATATTCTACAAAAAATTATGGAAATTGCTTAATCCGTTCAAGAATTATGCGCGAACATACATAAAAAAATAGAAAATATTGGTGGCTTGAGAATCTCTTCTTTTGAAGGCGGTAAAAATGACTAATTTCTAATGCTTTACTAACATCTACACATCAGGATTTCTTCCCTTAAATACGTCACTTCTAGAATAATATATAAGTAGAAATAGCAAAATTTTTTTCTTTTAGCGTGTAAATAAGAATCAGATTTTCATAAAATATATTCTTATTTGTAATTTTATGCAGTTTAGAGAATCTTAAGAAAAATCATTTTAAAACTATGTATAGAGTTTTCCAGCGCATTCACCCTTTTAACAAAATACTTGCCAATATTTTTATTCTGCACAATACATGAACACAATCGAAATCATTTTATTACATTAATTATTTATTTTGCCTTTAACTCAGTTCACTATATCCTAATTTTCGGACGACTTTCAAACTGCGATCAAACGTATACGAACCTCTGTCTGTGCTAATATAGTAAAAATAAATTAATTTAAAAAATGAAAATATCTTAAGTGACTTATTTACTGTGGTAGTGCCATAGTTCCGTGGTCCCTTATGGCTATCCACCAGTGGTACAAAAAGTAGTTTGGGTAGACCGCCTAATCGCCTAAGGAAGATATCACACTCCTTCGGTTGCAGACTAGACCGCTCTTCGTAACCGTGTCGCTATACACATACAAACACCTACACAGAAAAATAGGATAGGAAAAGATATTGAGTGATTCGAATGTCAATCATCAAAAAATGGGTTAAAAACCAAAATTTAATCGTCGATTGCTCCCTTCCTATAAAAAACGAAGAAACCTAAAAATATGGCAATTACGTATTTCGGCGACCTCTTTCCGACCAGGTATATCAGATTTTGATTTGGATCCAGTCTGACCACGAAAAAAATTCCGTCAAAAATATTCATCAAAAATCGTAATTTTCAGTTTTTCCCAAATTTCCACTGGTTTTAGGTATAGGTAAATGTATTGCAGGAAGAAAGTATTTGAGATTCTAAAGTTTGACGTGTCATACCGATTTTCTGTCCGACGTTTCGTTTTCGAGCAATGTAGAACTCAATATGGGTCTGCAAGCGACTTTTTCGATCTAAAAAAAATTCTAAAGTGTGACTTCCCATTTTTCCGAATACCGCCAGTTTCAATAGGATTCGGAAGCTTCCAGTCCTCTACAAACTCCGAAAATTTAAATCGATTTAATTAAGTTTTGCGACCTGTAATCGATCCAATATGAATTCGCGGAAATTTCGATTTTGACGTTTAATAACTCCGAAACGAAACACCCTGTATAACTGAATTTTTTATCGAAACTAGACGCACTATCCCTCTATTAACCCAGAAAATTTAGTCGCTCCCGCACTAATCGTTTTCGAGAAAAAAAATTGAAAATGTGAAAATGTCCAAGTCTGCGACAACCAACGGACATTTTTTTCACCAAGCAAGGGGTATATAGACCGCTTCGCGGTCTAATGTAAAGATCACTAAGAAAAAATATAGTGACTTTCTTGCTAAACTTTCCTTATTTTCTACCAGTCTTACTTACATATTTTTTAAACCCTTTATTTAACTTATTGCAATAATTTTATTGAGATTTTGTTGACAATATTAATATTTTCTTAATCCGTGCAGAAAGAAATCTTTGAAAAAAGTCACACGAGTGGGTGGAATAAGATAACATCTGAATAAGGTTGGTATTTGCCTACCGAATGCTTTATTTACCCACAGGTATATTTTTACTGGTTCTATTACAAGATTAAATAATTTACCGATATTATTAAATTATTTAGTGTAGATATGGAACCCACGGAGGGTGAGGCTCTTATTTTGTAGAACTTGTCTAATTGTTTGGCATTCTGACATATTTCTCATAGCGTAGGAAACGAATTTACGTTGTTGTGCCCCGGAAACAATTTTTGTCATAATTACATTTAATTTTAATAATAAATCAGCACACTATTGTTTACAAAAATAAATCCATATTGTATTAAATTTTTTAGCCTATTTTGTGGTTATAGAATTATAGAGAAAGTGTTAAAAGTATGAAAACACCTCATATTTGGTCTACATTTTATTTGAAATATCTTACGGTAAATCACTGACGGCAACGCTCACGATATTTTATAATCTCGAATGAAAAAAGCGTGGTATACCAAAAAACAGGTATGAAATCTTTAAAAGGGAAATAAGATAAGCAGCGAAATTGTTGTGACTATGGCAAAGCTGCTAGTCCAGAAGAACAAACCATTTTTCCATTCGTTATCAAGAGAGTTATAGTGAAAATACTGTAATGAGTGCCGAAGCATGTCACTGTTCCTAGCATTACGCGTAATGAACTTACTATTTTGTGAACATTGATATAGAAGTCATATTTAAAAGTATTCTGCACTTTAAGCCACTTTAGTGCTTTAAACCTAAGGTTAAAAATATATCTGACAATTATGTTGCATAATTTAAATTCTTCTTCGTGAAACAAAGGAGACAAGCATGTAATAAATATCGGCTTCGTCGCCTGGGGCTATGATCGGGATAATATAGTAACGGTTTAATCTTTCTTATTCGATACATTGCAATTTGTAGGACAGACTGCGCTATTTACAAAAGAGAAAACTCTGGTCATGGGCGTCCACAAGGGGTGTTTTTTAATAATTACAATAAATAAAATATTTTTTACAATTATTCAAGTAATTCAATTGAAGCAAGACTAATTTATATTCTATAATAAATATTAAAAAGCATAGGCCGGTCGATCAAGAGCAATGTATAAGTCAGGGTCGAAGTGGGTATGAAATTTATTTTTATTGTATTCTGTATTTCATATTTAAAAAAGTATTGAATAGTTAGCTTTAATACTCGTCGCCGCTCGTATTTTTTTAAGCTTTCGATAAGGATTGCTCGTGACTGTCTGTGGCAGTGTATTAAAAATGCTATTGGTAGTTAATAGGTTTGTTTCTGCAGCAGTTTGAAACTAGTCAGAGACAATCTTCTAGGAAAACAGTTTGCTAATCGAAACCGGACAATCTCATTGGCTCTAATTGATTTGAAACTGCTGCAGAAACAAACCCAATAGTAGCGATGTTAAAATATGTTTTTGTTATGAACTATAAAATAATAATTAGAGCGTCGCGTTCTAATCGGATTTTTAATACCATTACGTATAGTAATGTATGTACATACTCAGAGTTAACATAATCAAAGTTATCTTAAAATATATAGCAAGTTTGTTGTTAGCTACCTACTTTAAAAATTTATTCACGAATAAAATATTTGGGAAATATATTTATATTGTTACAAATACAGTAAAGAAGTGTAGTCCCTCGCTGAAATAACGGTTCAGTGCTCTTTATTTGCCGGGGTAATAAATATTTATTTAAAAAATATTTATCTCCCGCTCGTCTAATATTTAAATAGCCGGGATTCAGTGCACCCCCTTGCACCCTCGTTGAGGTGCCCATTTTAAAAGTATATTTTTTACTTTGTGTGAGCTGTGGCGTCTTAACTGCATCATGACAGAGCTTTAATTTATTTTAGGCCACGTAAATTAAAAAAAGGTGTAAAGTTGACGATTAAAAGTGAAAAGTTCGCTCTAAAATTTTAGAATTAAATCCTGCAGGAACATTTTAATTTATTCCCATTAAAGAGGCGAATTGAAAAAAATAAATAAAGTAAATAGATAATTGGGATGTTCAAGTTGACTGGCGCAAAAATTATATTCATATGACCCCAAATCAACAATATTAACTACAAGTAATGTAATGTTTAATGTCTTATCTGGAGACGCCGCTGCGCTGGTCGAAATTTTGAGGTCATACTCCGCTCTGCAAAAGTGAAATCTGATTTTTAAGGTCTCTCCGTATATTTTCAAGTATACATAAGCTATCTGTTAACCATTTAGTCAAGTCCATTCGTATAAAACATTTTAAAAATATTCTTTGAAGCTTAAAAAAATTTAAGTTATTTTTTAAACTTTTTTTTAACATATTAGTCCTATTTATAATGTGATCAGAGATAAGAACATCAACCCTGATATTGGATGGGTGTGTCCTCCGATTATAAGGCAACAATTGTAGCTGGACGTCCGTTGGTTTCACAACATCACATACCAGGGAACCCTGATAATTTGGAAAGGGACTCTCCTTCCTAGTCAACAAGGTGACTAGCACAACATCCAGATGGATTGGATGGGATATATCGGGACTAGATGTGTAAAGTGCTTAGAGACAATTTTAGTAACAGTGTTAGTTAAATATTCAGAGAAAATTTTAAATATAGCGTTAAGTTAAGAAGTAAGTTTTTCCAATTTTGCTTAGTTAAAAATATTTTTTATGTGCTTTATGCATAAATCTTCTAACCCCTAAAATAATTTCTTTTTTTGATTGATTGGCTGGGTATCGAGGTGAAAAGTGCTTAGAGACACTTTTAGGGATATTGTTTTTCCATTTTTGTTTCATTAAAAATATTTTAAACATGCTCTATGCATACATTTCATTTTTTTTTTAAGATTTTGTAACTATGAAAACAAACTGTCTAACCATTTTATTCTGCCAAATAAAGTGTAGTAATGAATTATTTTTAGTTAAACTTTATGGTGCAGTGCAGTGTTTTGTAGAAAATAAAAACATTTTATTATTTTTAAGTTTGATTGGATTCGTTGGGATATACTGAGACTAGGCATAGTGTTTAGAGATAATTTTGGGGACAATTTTAGTTCAATGGTGTTTAGATAAGTAGTTTAAAGTTAATAAGTTTTAAACATGCTTTATGATATAATTCTTTAAAACTTTTTACCGCTATTATTTTATTTTGGTAAATATTATGTTTAATTGTATAGTAATTAAATGTATTATTTTTGATTACACTTTACATATGTTGCTAATGTGCAATGTTTTGTAGAAAATAAATTTAATATGGTATAATTGGGATACTTGTATCCCTATCGATGGTAATTATTTCATTTCCACTATTACAAATCCGACAAGTTTATGACAAAATTATTAGATATAGTGATCGCCTACAAATATAGCAATGTAAGCCCATTTTTCGAGTGTCTTAGTTTTCTTTTTATGTGCGTGTTTACGTTATTGTAGGATCGCATGTCAAAAAAGAATATTGATGAATGTAGAAGCAAAAATAACTGGCGAAGTTGTTACCATCTTCGTGATTTATTACTTTTTACAAAGGGATCTGGATCTAGTTCTGGAGAGTCCTTGTAGTCGAACTGTGGAATAATTTCTTCTACATCAACACATGATTTCTAATTCTTCTTCCATTTCAAATTTTTAATTAGTAAATAGGGAGTTAAACTAATTATGATGTGCTAATTGGGGTCACAAATTCAGTAAAATTTAACTTTCACTCTTAACTTCGCTTTTAATCTCGTCATATGCGGTAGAGGCGGAGGAAAATTTTAGGCGGAGTAAATAGGGAGTTAAACTAATTATGATATGCTAATTGGGGTCACAAATTCAGTAAAATTTAACTTTCACTCTTAACTTCGCTTTTAATCTCGTCATATACGGTAGAGGCGGAGGAAAATTTTAGGCGGAGTAAAATTATGAGGTAAACTAATTATAGGGAGTTAAACTAATTATGATATGCTAATTGGGTCTCTCAGTTCAGAGGCGGAGGTAAAAAAAAATTATTATTTTAAAATATGGAGTAAAACTAATTAATTTTAATATATGGAGTAAAACTCGTTAATTTTAATATGCAAATTAGGAGGAGTAGAGTAATTTCCCTATGTATAACCTACTAACCTGCTGCAATTATTGCAAGAACATGATGATTTCCTAAAAAATCAGACATTTTTATTTAATTTAAAAAAAAAACTACAAATTTCACAAATTCAACGCGCCAAGCTGATCGCAAACGATTAAACACAGTTTTTCCTTTGCACGTGCACTTTTGCTAGCGCGATAAATTTTTACACATTCTTAACCGCACGACTGGAGCACAACGTAATTTTTCAAGTTTGCGGCAGGGCGGTTTTACTCGTCCTAATTTGCACGCGTTCGTTCGCACGCATTATCGCGCGTCTCTCTATAACGCGAGTAATCCCTCTCGTGTAAGGGCCGCTATTAAAACTAAAAGAAAAAAGAAAATTAAAAAAAGATGCTTTTATTCAAAATTAATACCTAGGTTTATAAATTTAAAAGTTATTGATAGAAAAATTCTTGATTGTAAGCTGGTTGCTCGTAATTATTTCGCGCATCCGTTAGTACGGGTTTATTGAAGCAACCGTTTTCGATTTCTTGTTTTAATAAATTCTTCTAGAACATCATCTAGAAGTAGAGATTTTGTAATACCATTTTCAATACTTGCAAGAGCTAAAGAACTGAATCGGTCTTGACTGACGTCCCACTGTTGACCTTAGCCAATTTTTGATTCTTCTTATTGTTAAAAAGGATCTTTCACATGAAGCAGAGGAAATTGGCAATGTTAACGCAATTAGCATCTGTATGAATTTGGAAATGTGTCTTTTCTGACAACAGATGTGTGATAACGTTCGAATATTTAATATTTTTGGGGGACTAATTTGGTTGTGGCGAGGGGCTTAGCCCGCCTAAGCCCCCCCTAACTTCGCCCATGGACGGGCGTTACTAAATGCCAGCAAGATGACGTTCTTCCTCATTAAGAATTAGGTACCTGTACGACAGTGTTTGGACTGGGAAGCGGATTAGAAAAGTGAATTTATCAAAGATCACTTGACCTGTCTTTACTGATTTTTTCTATGGGTACATTTAACGACAAATATTTACAGACAGATTCTTGGCAAGATTTGCTGATTTGAATCATTAATGGATATATTTCATTATGAAGTATTTTAGGCATTCTTCGCAATGACCAACATGTTAAACAACTGTTGTATGGAGATGAATGGTGTATGTTCTGAATATTTAATAAATTAACACGTACCTACTAACCAATTTCTTTGATTTACTTTTTAATACGCATTTGCTCTAAAACCAGTGAGTGGCTCAAATTCAAAACGTAAAGCGCCGTTTTACAAGGAATTAATATCCTCCTTGTCATTTAAAAATTTTAGGATAGACGTTTTGCATCGACGGTATCTTTCTTTTCCCTTTTAGTCTTTTCATAAAGTTCAAAATTTCATTTAATTTTTCCGCATCTTGTTCCTTTAGTTTCCTTTCCGTTTGTTTAATCATACTTTCAGACGCAATTACTCATATCAATCACTGCTATGGATTGGATAGTCTTAATGGTTGGTAATGATGTCCATGGAAATTACACAAACATTTTTAGAAATTGTTTCCTTACTGCTAACTTTAAACAAAACTGTATTACATGATGGATGCTCTTTGTAAACTCCAGATTATATTAATTTTTGAAATTTTACACGTAAATTGAAAGCTTGTCAAGGTCCTGTCCTCATGGTAATGATACATTAAAAAAATAAGCGCCTTATTTCCGTTTATCAAACTTTCATAAGACAACACAAAGTTTTCATACTAGTACTGACTTACAGCTAACACAACCGCGAAACTACTTTCCTGATTTAACAGGGCCTAATAGCGCCCCTTTGTGTATTTTTAATGCAAAATAGGGTTGTTCACAGCAAAAGCATGTAGTTCTGAAAAACGAACCTGTGCATAACGGTATTTTTATATAACAAAGTCGCATGGGTTACAGTCCATGATAATGATAAATTGGTGTAAATTTTTTAAGTTTGAGTTTAAATAAAACTAATTTTAATAAGCGTAAAGCGCATTTTCCTGATTTTGCTTAGGATTTAGGTTTTGAGTTACGACAAAGAATTTCGTAATTCTAGGTGGTTACAACAAACTTCAACAATTCGCTAGAATCACTCAGGTGGTATCAAAGTTGATGATATAAGCAGAAAAATGACACCGGGTAATACACTATAGTCCAAGTAAAGTCAGATAAGCACTACCTCAATTAGAAGTTAAACTATTTACACTGAAATGAATGTCGCATAAATAAAATACGACATTCCACTACTAATTAACACATTTAATAGATTGAAACAATTACAAATCAAACTAAATATTAGGACAATATTACAATATATAGGGCATACAATGCAAAAAAAGGAATTAAAGATTCTACCATAAGCAAAAAATTACTAACTATTTTATATGTAAATAAACTTTCGAAATAACAATAAAAAGTAGCATGAATATAACAAAAAAATGAACACGATACTAACATAATTAGATCTAATAATAAAATATACAATTCAATGGATACTTGTCGACTTACTCTTAATTTTTTTATTGTGATTTCAAGCATCTCGGTTATGCTGCTTATGGTTGAAAATTAAACAATATACGTATTTTATCTACGATATATATGATTTTTGGTTATTACAACTTTGGGAATAAACAGAATTATCTAGCTTGAAACCATGTTACAAGTAATGCCACTAACTACACTTAAATTATTTTTAAATTGTCCAAAACCAAAAAATAATGACGTCATACACGTCAGAGGGTCGATGATGGATATTAGTTTTTGTCTGAGCAGCCAAGAGTAAAAAATGCAGTCTTTTCCGTTAGGTATAAGAATATCCCCATTGATTTATCACGGCTTTCTAATAAGCTCCGTCCCAACGAGTAGTGTAATTTATTATAAAAATAAGTATTTAGATGCATCATACTGGGCCCATTATTTGCCGAGACTAGTTTTTAATTTTGCAAACAGACCGCCAAATAAGGTCAGAGAATTACTAGGGAGTTTTTGCCACCACTTAGCATAATCGCAAAAACCCAATAACTACTTGAATACAAGGACACAATGCTTATGACTTAACGTTATGTGACGTCATCACCCGAAGTCATTACATATACGGATATCTATGCAACAACTCCTAATCTATGGCCATACGCAAAAACTCCTTTCAGGTCCAGCCGCCCGAGCCGTATTCGATTGACAAAAATTTGGACCGATCCGGATCACTTTCCGACACATTTCATCTCTTTCTACTACCCTTCCTAATTCAATTACGTATTCCTCTAACTTAATGTTTGTAACCTGATCCGGATCGATTAGATTTTGTCAATCGAATACGCTTTACGTCCAGCATAGTCAGCTGTGCGTCCAGACATGTGCTTGAAACAATATTGTCAGATTATCTATAATTCTTAATTAGGATAAGCTTAGAAATAACTTTTCTTTGTGTAATGTGTTTATAACTACGTTAACTTAGTTATTAACACAGGCCTAATATAATTTTACAGCAGTATTTTATTGGGAGTATTTTGAAGTTAAATAAAAAAATAACAATAATAATAAGTTTTAGTAAACGTGCAGTCAGCAGACAAAACGCTACCGTCGATCTGGCAACGTTGTACCATATGACATGCAGTTTTCCTTTTCGTGTTAACAATCTACAAGTGTTTTGTGTATTTAGTGAAAAAACAAAGTGTATTACCGGTTTCAATAGTGTTTTAAATAATTATTAAAATGCCTTATAGATGTTGTGTAGTCGGTTGTAAGGGTAATTACCCAAACGGACCAACAGTACGAGTATTTCGTTTTCCTAAGAGTGTGGAAGGGCAAGTGAAATGGCAGAACGCCGTACATCGTGAAAATTTTATTCCAAATGCTAGTAGCCGAGTATGTGAGCTTCATTTTACAGAAGATGATTTTATCAGGCAGTATAGTCAGCAAGACACGAGAACCGGTGAGGTCGTTTCTGTAAAGTTAAATATACCAAGATTAAAAGAGCACAGCGTACCTAGTAAATTTCCCAATTGTCCAAAATACTTATCAAAAACTTTAACGCATCGAAAAAGCAGAGAAGAAAAACTTAAAGAACTAGACGAATTACGATTTCAAAAAGGTATTGAAGAAAGCAAGCGTGAAATTTTAATACATAAAGAACTTACAAATTATAAAACTTTTGAAGAATTTAATAATTTGTTTAAAACATTTAGTTTAAATGAAGGGTGGTTTATTATTAATGAAAAAACTTCAAAGACTCTCTTTAAGATTAAGCATATTCCGGGGCCTTCAATTACGTGGGCTGTTAAAATAAATAATAATTTAGAAATAAGTACATACTTGTACGGACAGCCAGTAAGTAAACAAATTGATAAACTAAAAACGCCCTTTTTGTCAAGTAGTTTGGATGAATTGCGAAATTTACTTGATACCATTGATTGTTCGATGAATATTCTTCCTTTAGATTCCGAACAAGACAATAATAACTCTGAAAATAACTCGAATCCTGACCGCGATCCCGAATATGACTACAGAAAAAATAACATGGATATGTCAAAAATTAATGAAATTTTGAACTTTGTTTCAGATTTGCTAAAAAACTTAAAAGTAGACAATGATATTTTAGCACAAGCTGTGCAATTTATCTCCGAACAAATAAAATTAAGAACTTTGCCAAAAGAACGATACAGATATTCCACTACAACTATGGTATTTTGTTCAATTGTATATACAATCAGTCCTCATGCGTACAGATATTTAAGAAATCACTGGCCAATAATTTTACCCCATCCTGAAACTATCAAAGGCGTCTGTAATAATTTTTTAACTGATCCCCATATTGATGAGAAAAAAAAATTTTTGACTTACGCACAAAATATTTTTAAATATTTAAATGATCAAGACAAAAATGTTTGTCTGCTAATGGATGAAATTCATATTAACCCTTATTTAGACTATAAAGGGGGAAACCTGGTGGGGGCATCAGTAAATAATAACGAATTGTTAGCAACATCTGCATATACTTTCATGATTACAAGTATTTGTTCAGATTTGGAAGAAGTTGTTCACATTGCCCCTATATCTAAAATTAACCATGAATTGCTTTTTCATTTTATCAAAACAATAACAACTCATTTAGAGGCTATCGGTTATATAGTTTTTTGTGTACTCAGTGACAACAATGCCATTAATGGAAAAGCTATGTCAAATTTTTCACCAAAAAAAGAACTTAATATAGTGTTCCCACACCCTGTCGATGCTAAAAGACCTTTATTTTACTTGTTTGATTCTGTCCATCTCTTAAAATGTATATTCAATGCCTGGCTAAACTCAAAACCTGATCAGACATTTACATATCCCGACTTTTTTACTGGCGAAGAAAAAGTTGCATGTTTTGCATCTCTTAAAAAATTGCATGACTTGGAACACAACATGTTACTAAAATTTGGCTTCTCTTTAAATTTAAAAGCTCTGTATCCGTCTAGCATGGAAAGACAAAATGTAAAACTGGCATTAAAAGTTTTTAATCCTTTTGTAATTGAGGGCTTACAAAATTTTGACAAAAATATCCCCAATGCTCAGGACACAGCCGAGTTTTTGAAAATAATAGTAAAGTGGTGGAATATAATAAACGTCAAAACACCATTAAAAGGAAAGCGTTTGCGTGATATTTTCCAGGAACCTATTGTAAAAGGTAAAATAGTAAACGACCCAAAACTTGACTTTTTGAAACAAATGTTGATTTGGTTAGATAACTGGAAATCAGAAAATTTTTTTAAAAAAATGAACACGCCAAACTCACACAGCTTTGTCCCATACAATTTATGGTGTGCTGGAAATTGTGAAATATTGTTTTGAGGAATTAAATTTAAATTATATTTTGTTAGGAAAATTGCAAACTGATCCCTTAGAAAATCGCTTTGGAAAGTATAGACAGTTAGCGGGTGGACATTATCACATCTCAATTCGACAACTTTATGAATCTGAAAAACGACTACGAATTCAATCAATATTGACACTAAAATCCCATAATTTTGGAGAGTTAAGAATTGAAAAATTCTACGAATCACCTGATTGTGACGAACAGGACAGTGCTGAAGAAATTGACGAAATTCTTAAAAATATTATTATTCAAAAATCTGATATGGGCAACTTTAAACCAGAAATGCCTATGATTACGTATCTGGGGGGATATTGCAGCCATATTGCTTTAAAGAAGCTGAAATGCAATTATTGCAAAAATTCTTTGATATGCAATAAAGAACTTATTGTTGAAGATAATTTTAATCTCATAACTAACTTAAGCAGAGGTGCCCTGCAATATCCTAGAGATCATGTAATTGAAATAGTTATTGTTTCATATATTTTATTCCAGAAAATACTTAGTGACCATGAGAATACATTCTTAAACATTTTTTCTCAAAAATCATTTCTGACTAATCTCGTATTTAAATATATCCTTAAACAAGAATTTTTAATATACTTTGATGGCTGCAATACACACTCAGCAAAAACAATTATTGATATTTTACTTAGCAGTATTACCAACACTCTGCTCAAAAATTACTGTGCCAAGAAAAATAACCGATTAGGTAAAGGTCATAAAAGGAAATTAAATACATATACAAAATAATTGGACATACATTAACTTTAACTTTAAAGTGGCTAGGTAATCCAATGATGATTTTCAGTAAATTTTTCTCAGTACTTAGTTACTCGTAAATCCTCGAGTACCTAAATTTTTGGAAAATTTTGCTATCTGAGGATACACAATATCTGAGGCAAAATCTTTAGGATTTCTTAGTTTAATAGAAGATATTATTTTTTATAATTGGTATTAATACTCACCTTAAAATATGTACCTAAAAAACTGCAGTAAAACATTTTACACAAAGTAGTTCTTTTTAAAATCATTATAGTTTTTATCACTTATACATATTTTAGATCTTATTAACGCATAATTTGCCCAAATGCAAGTTTAAATATTTAAATAATGATGGTCTAAAGTGCAAATTTATAAGTCACACAAAAACATAAATCCAAAAAAAGCATATAATATAATATTGTATTCATTTATTCATATGACCACGGCTGATGACGTCACAGATAAGCATTGTGTCCTTGTATTCAAGTAGTTATTGAAAAACCTCGGTACTGGCTGGTCCTGAAAACAAGATTTTGGGCTCGCTGCGCAGAACAGCGTTTATTTTTAAAAATGGCAAACATGTTTACAATATGTTAACAATTATTTGACAATAATTTTTGTTTTAAATATTACACTAACCGTAGCAAAAAGTCCCCATTATTAATAGAGATGACTATAACTTTTGAACTGATATTTTTAGGTTTGTTCATAATATACAGTCGTAAAAAATGTATAGACATCTAAGTAATCTACAATATTAACAATATTACAAGAACTAATTGTTTTCACTTAACAGGTTCCGGCCAATTAGGATACGAAATTTCAATAAAGCATGCCATGACAGTAAGGACTGATCAAACTGATCAAGGACAAGTCTTAAAACAAAAATGGATTTTTTCATATTTCATAAGTTAATTTTCTTTTACGGCCCAACTTATTTACAAGCAAGTTTTATCTATTAGGATTAGGTACTTCTTTTATTACTATTGTCTTCTTTTCTATTAACCCTACCCATTTTACAAGCCGCGTGCAGGGACTGCAACAGGCTGCTTAGAAGCCGTTCTGCAGCAACTTAAAACACTTAAAAAGTATCAAGTTAACGTCAAATCAAGCCTTTTGACGCTTACCTGACCCAGTTTTGGTTTCAGTATTTTACTTTGCGGTGTCTTTGATAGATGCATTTTAATATTTAAAAATGAATACAAGCAGTGCAAATAATCAAATATGGTCTGAACCGACTCATCGGGAAAAAATAACAACTATAAAATAAATGTGTTTCAGAAAAATGACACGAAGCTTGATAGATCTGGTGTTAAAGTCATAGAGCATACACAAAATAAATATACTAACCAGAATGATATTTCTCAGGCGGTACGTTTGATCTAAGCATCTAATGCCGAGGGACCTTGAGTCAGCGTTGAATCAAAATTATATGATATTGCCATAGGCGTACCTAGGAAATAATATATGTTATAAATATTGTTTCTAATGTAACTGACATCGGTTGTTGTAAGTGAAGCTGGTAAGTGAGATGCTAATGCTTAACAAATAATTTTAGAAGGCCTTTCGGATATATCTTCTTCAGCTTTCCTTTTACACGCATTAGAAACAGTTTTTCTATTTAATTTTTGTTCATGTGCCTCATGATTGTGAGCGCCACGTTTCTTAATATTGCGTTATCAGGACCAACAGCATAAACTTTGGCTTTACAGTTTAACCTTTTTTTGGCTACACCTCCAGGAAATTTCTCCACTTTTTAAAACTCTTGTCTTTTGAAAATATAAAATTTTCCATGACAAGCAAATATTTTCCACGTTCACTTTTTATTACTGAAACCGAATCAAAATGCCAATGCAATGTCTATAATTTCTCAGAATATTACCAACTATCTATTATATTGCATTTAACTACCTGAAGAGAAGCTCCCGCCCAATATACCTGGACGATTAAAAGACCCTTTTATGAAAACAGGTACAGGAGTTATTTTTGGGCCCAATTGGCCCCCGCCGTAACCTATTACATAATGCAATTACCCCAAGCCTTTATTACCTGCCTTATCTTTTTACAATTAGGACTTTTCGGAAATGTTTACTGAATATAAAGAAGCACATAAATTAACATTTGCCTTTATTACCTATCTTCACCGTTTTTACAGTTTACAACTGAAATTTATATTTTAGGAAATGTTAATTTTATTGTAATTAGAATTTCTTCTTAGATTTCGAATTTTGTAGCTTTATGTGAATATATTATACAAAGTATTTTAAGGAAGCATGGGATTATATCGAGAGTCTATACAAGGTTATATTGTTACACCCCCATTAACTTTTTTATTTTGAAGGTTAAAAAAATTGTTATAAATATAATCAACGAAATCTATTACTTTATTTATTTTTAGCATCTAGTTACAGGTGTTCCAATGTCACTGTATCGATATCAACTAAAAATGTAAAAAACTCCTTTATTTTAAACCGTTTTGAAATATCTTACGTGTGTGTTGAAAAGTGTTTCCAAAGAAATGATGTTTATATATTTACAAATGTTTGCTAAAATTTTTACTACTTAATAAACCCTAAGAAAAGTTAATTAATGGGTTCTCGTTGATTCTTCTTGTATTTGATTTTTCAACCCTTAAAATTAAAAAGTTAAAGGGAGTGTACAAATATGCACCCTGTACGACATTGAGAGGGTTACTGTTTAAATTTTTGCCATTAAAAAAAGTAGCAACTAAAGTTTAAAATTAATATGGGGGGTTCTATTAAAAAAGTCATAAGTTTTGGTAGTATTTCAAAAACAGCACATAAAAATTGTTTTTAACAAGATATTCTACTTACAAAATCTATACAGTTTAAACCTTATCCATATATTAAATTGTTTTTGTAAGCAACCCTTAAAATTAATAATTCTGTATCTCAAAAACGAATACTGTGAAAACGGCAACTTTCTATGTCTAACAGTTACTGGGATATCCCGTAGTAACAATGAATTCGGAACACCCTGTACTTTACCTACATATGTATTATATTACCTTTCAACCTCTTGCGGAAATCTATAAAATTTATCGCACCATTTTGATACCTCTTGACGTGAAAGTCGCTACTGCACTGGCATTTTCGGGCTAGAATTTCGGGTTAGATGCGCTCGAAGGCAGCAGGTGGCGATCACGGGACAGGAGATATCCTTCTGGTTAGTATACTTATTTTGTGGAGCATAAGTACATCGTGAAATCCTAAACCGATGGAACCGAGCGAATGCTTTTCAGTCAATCCCATGTTTATCGTAAAGCTTTACGTCCGATTCAGCAATAATCTTCTCAATTTCATAAAATAGAAGAGACAAAGCATGATAGGACT
This sequence comes from Philopedon plagiatum, assembly GCA_963971165.1. Taxonomy (NCBI): domain Eukaryota; kingdom Metazoa; phylum Arthropoda; class Insecta; order Coleoptera; family Curculionidae; genus Philopedon; species Philopedon plagiatum. Next base: position 51,244,118 of record OZ020194.1, read on the forward strand.
TTTTAATGTTTTTCGGCTCAGTTTTCAGTTGTTATTTAAGACATTTTTATTTAAGAAACTTAGTTCCGTCCAATACGGCAGATCGTAACTTTTATCGCGACCATGCAGATGTGATTTTCAAATGGACAGAGCTGAATCCGATCGGTTCCATCCACTCGAAAGTGACGATGTACAGTTGAAAACTAATTGTAAAACAGTCTAAAAATATATATATCCCCTATAACACACAAGTTAATACAGAAACTCCATTTACTGATAGTTTATGAGCGGTATGCTTTCTTAGTTCAATTTATAATTATACATACTATCATAATTGTTACAATTCATTGAGCAAAACGTAGCTCTTGGCTACATCACCCAGCAAGTTGTCTGCAGTCAGTTCTTAACAAATATAAGAAGAAATATCAGAATCTCAACTATATTTCCCAATACAATGCACCATATCTTGTTAAATGATTAGTATATTACAAAATTACTTATACCTATTCTAAATAGAGAAAAGAAGCTAGAATGTCTCGTTTTTGTAGGTAGTTAAAAACACATAGGTACATATAACATAACGTATATTTTTAGAACAAAAATACCATCTCATAGTTATTTTTGACTTTTGCCGCAGGCAGAAATCTATTTTAGGTCAAAAATAGACTAAAAAATTATATTAGATTTATAATATGTATATATTTTGATACCAATTATACAGGGTGTTTTCTAATTGAATGTCAATATTTAAGGGGGCGATTTTTGGGTCCATTTTAAAAAGAAAACTTCATATGAACGTATGTCCTAAACGTCTTAGCTTTTGAGATACAGGGTGGTAAAGTTTTCAAAAATAAATAGTTTTTTATTAATATCTGTAGTACCACTTTAGATATTTTAATTAAGTTAGGCAAACATGTACTATGTATCAAGAGCCATTATTTAGTGTACCACAATTTTTTTTATTTCCACCAGTGGCATTCGTACGGAATTTCACCTGCCTATTTTGGCAGACATTGATGGTACGCCACTGATTTCTCGTAATATTAAAATTATTCCTGAAATTCCCAATCGTTTCTAAGCAAATTTGAACTCTTGAATTTTTCAATCCGAAGCACGGTTTTCTCTTATAAAAATAAAAGCATTTTCTCTGCATGATCATAACAATATCGTTAATATGACAATATCACCATGCAGAGAAATAGATTTTATTTTTTAGATCAAATTTGCTTCGAAGTGAATAAGGAAGTTAATTTTTGAGATCCTTATTCATTTCGATGCAAATTTGATCTAAAAAATAAAATCTACTTCTCTGCATGGTGATATTGTCATATTAACGATATTGTTATGATCATGCAGAGAAAAAGTTTTTATTTTTTTAAGCGAAAACCGTGCATCGGATTGACAAAATTCAAGAGATCAAATTTGCTTAGAAATGATTGGGGATTTCAGGAATAATTTTAATTTTACGAGAAATCAGTGGCGTACCAACAATGTCTGCCAAAATATGCCGGTGAAATTCCGTACGAACGCCACTGGTGGAAATAAAAAAAATTGTGGTACACTAAATAATGCCTCTTGATACATAGTACATGTATGCCAAATTTAATTAAAATATCTAAAGTGGTATTACAGATATTAATAAAAAACTATTTATTTTTGAAAACTTTACCACCCTGTATCTCAAAAGTTAAGACGTTTAGGACATACGTTCATATGAAGTTTTCTTTTTAAAATGGACCCAAAAATCGCCCCCTTAAATTTTGACATTCAATTAGAAAACACCCTGTATACTAAAAATGCAACAGATACAACCACCCTACCCATATAAAAAATAGCCTTCTTTCTTTTGGCCAAACGAATATACCTGTTTAAAATAATTCCTTTAAAATGTATTTTCTGTAAAACAATATTTTATAATATATAATATTTGGTGAGTTTAGACTTGGTTATCTGATATCTATTTGCCTCTAATAAACATAAGTTGCAGATAAGTGTATTTTTGTTTGGTGTGACAATATCATATTTTAAAGCATAAAGGTTTCACAAAAAAGTTAAAAAGGTTGTGGTTTCGCCAACGTGTCTGCTGTCACTATCAAATAAAATAAGAAATTTCCTTTTAAGAGTAAAAATTTCTGTTAAATTCCAGTGTTGGCAATAATAAATACCAGAAAATAGTAAATTTCACATTGCATGTTGGTAAAATTGTTTTTTTTTAATTTTGACATTACCAAATGATTTTTAAGAACTAAAAGATTTATAAATAATTGTAAGTTCTTTCTCAGTTTTACTTAGTTTTTGACAAAATTATTTAAACTTTTATGCTTCCACATTATAAAGACCGGTTTGACCCAATATAATTTAAATATTCTATCCCTGTGTGCTGTTTGCCTTTGGCAATAATGTATTTATTTCTCAGCATTCATTTGATACATTATGTTTCTTTATGATAATTTGGTGTTTTTTGTCATCATTAATGTGATTTCATAATTTTTGACATGATAGGAGTGTTCACCAATGACATTATTTGACAAAATTAATTTTTAGCGTGATATGGTATCTAATATTGAGTTACTAGGGACACTAGTAGCAGTGTTCCTCAAAAGTTGACCTAAATTGGAAAAATGGAAAAAAATTAAGTGTATTTACACTGATAAAAACAGAAACTTATTGATCGTATTTTTATGTATCTATGTACTTTATTCCTATAGTCAGAAATTATTTTAGAAACCTTTAATAGTATGGAGGACGTGTTTTAACAGTAATTGTAACTATAAAAAAATGTTTGGTAGGTGTTATAGCGGTAGCAACAGTTTGTTAAATGTTTATCCATTTGTCTTCTTGTCTGTTCCCGCATCACACAAAAACCATTGAAAACTTACAATTAATTAGTTTCATAGCTGGGCTAACACCTGCGGTATATACAATTTTGGTGGATTTTGGAAAAGCACATTGAAAAAGATACTCATAAGTATGCTTCACATTTTTTCACATTTTTGTTGTTAAAATGGACCCATTTTGAGACGTCTTCCGGTGGTATTTTTAAACTGAAGTTCACAAACCTAACCGTTTTGAAAGGCACTAAAACCTAAAATGAATTAGTTTTAACTTTATATGTAACCTTTTTCTTTTGACAGTAGTGCCAAATTCTTAAAAAGGAAAATTAAGTTTAAAAACTTGTTTTTTTTTAATTTGGGCTAGCATTTAAACTATAAGCTCGTAACGGACAAACAATATTAATTAAAAGCTTCTTGTTACTTTAAACTTATTCAAACTGGCCGTATTTTATTTAAATTTGATTTGGCTCCAATCTGAAAACTATATTTCTTAGCATTTCAACTATCTAAGAATTGAATACAAGCATGCTTTTGAATTGTACTTTTAATTTGGTTTTGACAGCCTCCTATCTGTCTAGTCTGATAAATTTGTTCTTTTTCCTTAATCATCTTTATAGCTCTACAGGGGGTCCCAGAATTTCCTTAACAAGCATATATCAGTTATTATAAAAGCTAAAAAAGTGATCTAACCGGGGTTGGTTAGAATATCGAATGGACTTTCACAAAATATCCTGGAAACCATTTTTCATTATGGTAACCCCTACGCCTAGCTTTTCAAGTTAGACACCCAATTTTTTTCACAAAAATAGAAATCTTACTTTGTTTTATATCTGGTAATAAAGTTATCTGGGATATGTATTCCTATCTTTTATGGAAATTTCATGGAAATATCACGAAAAGAATAAGAAAATATTTTTTAAAAGTATTGTTTCACAAACTATTGACCAAATTTCATATTTATAGCTTCAGCGGTTTCGGCTCGGCGATGATGAATCAGTCATATATATATATATATATATATATATATATATATATATATATATATATATATATATATATATATATATATATATATATATATATATATATATATATATATATATATATATATATATATATATATATATATATATGTATATATTATATATATATATATATATATATATATATATATATATATATATATATATATGTGTGTATATATATATATATATATATATATATATATATATATATATATACATATATATATATATATATATATATATATATATATATATATATATATATATATATATATATATATATATATATATAGTTACACCATATAACTATGGGAAATGGTTAAAGGAGGAAGCAATAAAAGATGTTGGGTGCTTCTAAAGTATTGCTATTTATTCCACGTTCAAGCTTTCGTCTATGATTATAGACTTCATCAGGACTACAAAACAAGAGAAAATTATGTTACAAGTCTTTCTAACGGCTACAGTCGGTAACACCTACCAGAATACAGCATTAAAGCTCCCTGTAGCCGTTAGAAAGACTTGTAACAGAATTTTCTCTTGTTTTGTAGTCCTGATGAAGTCTATAATCATAGACGAAAGCTTGAACGTGGAATAAATAGCAATACTTTAGAAGCACCCAACATCTTTTATTGCTTCCTCCTTTAACCACTGGGGTATTCCCATAGTTATATAGTGTAACTTTGTTACCAGTACCCCGTTAATGTCCTTCCTCTATATATATATATATATATATATATATATATATATATATATATATATATATATATATATATATATATATATATATATATACAGGGTGTTTCATTAAGGGTGATGAGGTACCATATCTCAGGAATTGATACTCCAGGAGCTTTGGAAAAAAAATCCTAAGGAAAGCGGCCAAGAGAAATTGCTGGAAATAATTTTTAAGTTCCTAACTCTGCCGCTAGGGGGCGTAATTGCTGTGGTCATGTAAGAAAAGACATTTTTCTGGAAATTATCCCTATAAAAGCTATCAAAAAAATATTACACTGATAATTCTACTAGAATTCTACATCTTTTTGGTTTAACACTTTTTGCTGTAAGATGTAAAATTAGGGCGGAAGGGGAGGGGAAAGTCTACTGATAAAAGTGTCCATAACTTTGGTTTGACTCAACCGAATTTGATGAACTTGGTCTCGTTTAAGAAAGGAAGGCTTGCTAATTTAAACAAAATAATGGCTGTGTTACATTGATTTTCGCGGCACTCGCTAGAGGGCGTTATTTGAGAAACTCTTTGTTTTTCCAATTTTTCTCCAAAATTTTAAATGGAATGACATAGTTATTATATCATAATCGAAAAGTAGAATAAATTTGCAAGAGAAAATGTAAAAAATTCGATTCGATATCTTCATTAGTTTCGGAGTTATAGCCAAAAGAATAATTAATATCATGTTAATTGAAAAAAGCAATTGTTTTTATAGGTCCGTGGTCAAGCGTGCTATGGAAAATAAAAAAAAATTTAAACTTTTTATTAAGTGTTTTTTTTTCACTTTTTACTCCATTACTATTGCCTTTAATTTACTAACCTGACGTATTATTAAAAAATTACCTAGTAAGCCATGAAACAAAATCGGCAGGTTGTCAGGGAAACAAACAAATTGAAATGTCACTTTAATCAATCTTTAAGTATCTCTCAAGATTTTATCTTGGATTTTCTGTGAATTTTGAGTTCATCGTTATTCAACTTTTGTGCTGCATCTTTCAAAAATTTAGAGAAAAATTAATGGTTGGTCTTGCAGACCAGTTTTAATAACAGTAAACGCCGCAGGCTTTATCAATAAAAAAAAAAAAAAAAAAAATCTTTCAAAAATGGCATATACCAACGCCGAGGCTTACGATATGCTTGCCGTATATTTTCAGTGTTTTGAAAATGCTCCTCTTGCGGAACGTGAATATGCTCTCAGGTATCCTGAGCGAAGACCCCATAGTAGAAATGTGTTTCGGCGGTTGGCAATACGTCTTAGAACAACGGGTAGTGTACGTCCCATTCCAGTGCCCAACAGGAGACGTTCAGTAAGGAATGAAGACAATATTATAAACGTTCTCGCGTACGTGCAACAGGATCCGCACTTGAGTATCAGAAACATTTCTTTAGACTTAGGTATAAGTTGCACTACAGTGTTCCGAATTTTAAAGGATTTTAAGCTGCATCCCTATCATGTAGTTTTACACCAGGCCCTTTCAGATACTGATTTTGACAGGCGGCGGGATTATTGTTATTGGTTAAGAGGTATGTGCAACGGAAATTGCCAGTTCCTCTCCTTGATTTTATGGACAGATGAAGCAACTTTTACTAGTTGTGGTAGAGTCAATTTGCACAATATGCACTACTGGTAAGAAACAAATCCTCATTGGATGCGGGAAGTTGATCACCAAAACAGGTGGAGTGTCAACGTGTGGTGCGGAATTTTAGGAAACAGAATTATCGGACCGTTTTTCTTTCATGGCCACCTAAATGGCGACTCATACTTAAACTTTTTACGACATATCCTGCCTATCCTTTTAGAAGATGTGCCTCTTGATATAAGAAGATCCCTATGGTATCAACATGATGGATGCCCGGCCCACTTTTCATGAAGGGTCCGTGACTTTTTAGATGCTAGTTACCCAAATCGTTGGATTGGAAGGGGTAGTTTGTTTCCGTGGCCACCTAGATCCCCCGATTTAACCGTGCTAGATTTCTACTTGTGGGGAAGACTAAAAGAGATTGTTTATCAAACACGACCAACCACACGGGAAAATATGATTGAGAGAATTCAAAATTCCATAATTACGATTTCACGAGCTGAAATTGAAACTACCGTTTCCAGCACTAGAGAAAAATGTAACACTTGCATTTTGCAAAACGGTGGTCATTTTGAACATTTATAAAGTATTTGTTTGTTGTTTTGTTTTTAACAAGATTTCTATGGCTTGATAAAGAATGTGAAGGTGGTTGTGGTTTTTATTGTTGTTTTGGCCCGTTGGCGTTTAAACACGCTTCAAATCTTGCGTTTCGCATGGTTTGGACCAGTCCTAAGCCTGAAGGAAGGTAAACAAAAACAAAACAATAAATAAAAATCATGAGTGTGAAATAATAAAATCAGTTTAAAAATTAAATAAAAAGAGAAAAACACACTTAATAAAAAGTTTTAAAATATTTTTTTATTTTCCATGGCACGCTTGACCACGGACCTATAAAAACAATTACTTTTTTCAATTAACATGATATTAATTATTCTTTTGAGTAGAGTGTTTGTGTGCGCATCAGACCAATCCAATCCATGGATATATATCCATTTTACATGGTTATATATGGATATACTGCATTCAATTCCAGGAAATGCCATCAAATCCATACACCAATTCCCCCCACTCTTCACCCCACCAAATCCCCCACTCTTCACCCCACCAAAATCCCCCCACTCTTCACCCCACCAAAATCCCCCCACTCTTCACACTATCAAAATCCCCCCACTCTTCACCCCACCAAAATCCCCCCACTCTTTACCCTATCAAAATCCCCCCACTCTTCACACTACCAAAATCCCCCACTCTTCACCCCACCAAAATCCCGCCACTCTTCACACCACTCCTCTCCCCTCTCCGCTCCCCTCTCCCCTCTCCGCTCCCCTCTCCTCTCCCCTCTCCTCTCCCCGCTCCAAATCAAAAAACAAAAACAAAAACCATTCCACAACACGCACTCTTCACACTACCAAATCCTACCACTCGTATATCAAATCCATTCCTCCTATCCCCCACACCACTCTTATTGCTATAAATTCTCAATATTTGCAGTATTTAACACAATTCACAACGATGTCTGTAGCAGTCCCTATTGATTATTCATGGGACACAGAACATTGCGAAAGCTATAATCCACAAGACTACATACAAAATAATTTAATTTTACGAAAACCTCCACGTAATCTATCTAAGAGTGCTAAAAAAAGTTTCGAACTGAACAGAGAAAGAAAGTTCAAGAATTGGAAGCAGAAAACTATGTCTTGTCCAACAGCAAATGTAATGTTTAGTCATGTAAGCGGAAAGAAAACCTTGATAGATTTTACTACAGAAGAACTAGAAATGTTACCTTTGGACTATCTAATTAATTATGCAGATCCTTTGGAGCTCTTGGATGTATGGGGAAAATTACCAATGTCTTATAAATCGAGTTTTGATCTTCAAATTAAATTACCATGTTTTTTTCATTATAATCGTCCTGACTGGAGCACACAATTCGATGGTCCTCCTGTATCCCAGAAATCATGTTTCGTGTGCTATAGAAACATAAAGTAGACTAATGTAGATAAACTCACTGTTATTTTTGTTCAAAAGTAAACCTGTATTTTAATATCTGTTTTATAAATGTCAAACAAATAATTAGAAGTATTATTCATTAATCCATGGATTTACAGCATCCCACCACTCTTCACCCACCAAATCCCCCCACTCAAAATCGTTAAACATCATTACGCAAAGCTTCACTCATTTCATCGTAATACAGCGCGTTACTGAAAAGGGTAAGTGCGGTTAAAACGCAAGTGTTGTACTAATTCGAACAATACACAGGTCAATACAGACCCCATATGTAGAGCGGTAGACCCGCCCAAACAACAAATTTTTTTATTTGTAGCTTCACTATTGGAGTTATATTCTTAAAAGTGGGTGGGTTGGAATGTACACACCAAAGTACATCTCCTAACACTCCGTGCGCATGTCTAGCAAGCTCGGTGTACGCGTGGTACGCATTTTGGTCTACTGCGCATATAAAAAAATGGCGGATCAAAAAAAAAATATGGCGGCTCAAAAAAAAAAAAAAAAAAAAAAAAATGGCGGATATAAAAAAAAAATGGCGGCTCAAAAAAAAAAAAGGCGGATCAAAAAAAAAAAAATAAAAAAATAAAAAAAAAATAAAATAAAACATAAGAACCCTGGAAAAATATTTTATTTTGAAAATGGCTCTGCTACCAGTAGGAGTTCTATTTCTATCAGCATTCGTTAACAATACTTTGTTCATACAAGTTGATCATAATGTTCGAGAAGCATTTATTTGTCTATCTGTTAATAATGTAAATAATGATAGTTGGCCTTCAACATGGAAAAGAATGAATATAAATAATGGTTTATTTACCCACAAAATAGATGATAATATTATAAATGATTCTACCATTGTACAGTATAAGTTAAGATTATATTATTTCAATAAAACTTCAATAGTGACACAGGAATGGAATCAGTTGTATAGAAAATCTTGTATAGAAGAAGAATGTAATTCAAATGTGTGTCTAGTATTATTAAGTATATTGTTAGTAGTGTTTTTATGTTCAATAGGATATATATTATTCAAAGTATATTTGTATTATAAATAAAATTCAATAATAATAAAAACATATATATAATAATGGTTTTTATTCATAACAATACCTATAATTATATAACAATTTTACGTTTGCTAATGCACAATGCCATGGATTCACATTTTTGTGAAAATAACATTCTGGAATTTTCTTAAATTTACTTAATTTTGGTTCTTGGGCAATGGGAATAGCGTATATGAAATCTTCATCCAAAAACTTTTTTAAGAAGTTGATTTTTTCATTCCCTTTCACGTAAATTTTGGGCGATTGGTAAACTTCTAACACATGCTTTAAAATATTATCAATTTCATTAAGTTCTATATTTCCAAATTCCCATTTTAGTCCATGATACTCTTCGCCCCATTTAACCATTTTGAGACCGAGAGCAGATAACATATTTTTTTGAAATGGTGATTTAAACAGATAATTTGAGCAACGAATACCATCATAAATCGCTAATTCTTTTGGAATGTATCCAAAGGAACTGTTATATCCTTGAATGTCGATAAAAAGTTCTGTCTTACACTCATTCATGGTTAGTCGCTAAATGATGTTTAAATCTATAAGATTAGTGTTTAAATCCCCACACCACTCTTACTACTCCCCACTACCACGCTTATTATCCCCACTACCACGCTTGCTTATTTAAGCACTCACCCACAGTTCTACAACCATTATTTCAAGCAAGCATCTGAAAATGTATCAACCAACAAGCCAACAAGAGTTTAGTAAGAAGCGCAATGCAGCTCTCATCAATGAAACCATCTACTACATAAACAAATCCAAATCCAAATGGGTCAGCATTGGATTTTCCTTAGAGAGAAAATATATTCCTGTTGTTAAAATCTGTGGCTACAAATATAATCAAAATGTGATTTTTAATGAAGATCAATGGATTTCCTTCCTTAATAATCAAGGAATTATGTTAAGTTTCATTTATTCCAACAGCACCGGGTGGCAACCCATGAAGGGAAATGGTTATGAGATTCACTTTGTGTTTATTGGTGATGCAAGAATAATTAAGATTACACAAGATGGAGGTAATGAAGTATTCCTTGCTGGTGATACCATAAATGAATTAGTGAACTTGGCAAATTTAATCAAATATCGTGTTGATATCTTAAAAAACCAGGAATTTTCCAAATATTACAATATTTTAGTTAGTGGAATCTCTATGAAAAATGGCGATTTGTTAAAAAATGTATATGATGTTATTTCACCTATGGAAAATAGTTTAAATGCTTGCTGTGTTTTAGAATTATTAAACTTTTACTCAGATTGTGTTCTGGAGGATGTAGAAACATTCGTATGTAATGAATTTGTAAAAAGTTGTATTGAAAATAAAAATGTATAGGTATATTTTTCTTTTTATTCCGCCCACCTCCTAAATTAATTTTTAAAGCTCTGAACTTACTTTAAGTGTCACATACTCATACAAGATGTGGTTAGCATACATCTCAACGAGTAGCATATAACCTAACAAGCGCTATAGATAATCTATCACAACACTTTAGTAACTTAAAATTTGATGCTGTCCATGATGCCGAGTATGGATTCGAAAGATTTTATACATATGATATGGAAAGAAAGTATGAAAAAGCTGCAGAAGCCTGTAACATATATTTTCATACTTCTGATCTCTCTCTTATGTTAACCGGGTGGCAACCCATGAAGGGAAATGGTTATGAGAATCACTTTGTGTTTATTGGTGTTGCAAGAATAATTAAGATTACACAAGATGTTGGTAATGAAGTATTCCTAGCTGGTGATACTATAAATGAATTAGTGAACTTGTCAAATTTAATCAAATATCGTTTTGATATCTTAAAAACCAGGAATTTTCCAAATATTTCAATATTTTAGTTAGTGGAATCTCTATGAAAAAATGGTGATTTGTTAAAAAATGTATATGATGTTATTTCACCTATGGAAAATAGTTTAAATGTTTGTAATGTTTTAGAATTATTAAACGTTTATTCTGATTGCGTTGTGGAGGATGTAGAAACGTTCGCATGTAGTGAATTTGTAAAGACTTGTATTGAAAAATAAAATTTTAAAATATATTTTTCCTTTTTATTCCTCCCACCTCCTATTCCTCCCACCTCCTATCCTAAATTATTATTTAAAGCTCTGAACTTATTTTAAGTCTCACATACTCATACAAGATGTGGTTAGCATATACATCTCAACGAGTAGCATATAACCTAACAAGCGCTATAGAGAATCTATCACATGACTTTAGTAACTTAAAATTTGATGCTGCCCATGAAGCCGAGTATGGATTCGAACGATTTTATACATATGATGAATGCATGGATATGGAAAGAAAGTATGAAAAAGCTGCAGAAGCCTGTAACATATATTTACATACTTTTGATATAAGAACTTTTCTGCAAACCATAAAGGAAATGGGATTTGAGGAGCATTTGGGTGAAGTAAAACAGTTTATTCCACAAGACATCATTGAAGAAATATTTGAAACCTAATTTATATCAAATAAAAAACTTTATTTCATTTATGTGTTTTATTCAATCATTAAATAATTATTATATAAATTGTATACATTAGTAAGTGCACATATACATGGTGATTTAGAATGATAAAAACAATGAGCTTCTCCTTCTTGTAACGATGGATTTTCATCAAGTTCCATGACTGGTTTTAATGAATATTTTCGAATGTATTCGGATTTCTCTCTCCTTTTTACTACCTCTCCTATGCCACCTCTCTCTTATGCTACCTCTCTCTTATGCTACCTCTCTCTTATGCCACCTCTCCCTACCACTCCTCTCTCTTATGCTACCTCTCTCTCGCTTTTACTAGCTCTCTCCTCTCTCTTATGATACATACCACCTCTCTCTCTTATGTTAATTTCTCGCTCTCTCCCTATGCTACTTCTTGCATACAAGCTGCCGTTTTACCATTTGTTTCAAACATTACATAGTTCTAACGTATAAAAAAGAATGTACAAGAAGGTATAAAATGTCTATTTTTTCTGAATTTGGTTTCAGATTTTTCCAATTTATCTTTATAATATTGTTTATTACCTATACCAAATTTAAATTAGATTTATCAGCCACATCGCCAGCTAAAAGCTTGGTTTTTCTCTTCCGAGCCAGAAAACGATTTCTTCCATGCCTAATTACACACTCTTTATGTTTCCCAACTAATACGTCCAAATGAGCGCCATTCGACTTATCATTAACTCAGTCCTCCCAAGAAAACTCTCTTATTTATTTTCTATCGATACTTGCACGGATTTTGCTTTGAAGACCTCACCGCTATAATTATCATCCTTAATTGTTTATAATAGAACAACAAAAGGCGTGTTACGTATGCAAGGAACTCCAGATTATGGATCAAAATTGTCTGCAGACGTTTTTCCCTGCCCCATCCCAATCTTCAATCCTTTAAATCCTGTGTCAATAGATCACATTTTCCTTCTCTCTTCAGACTCCCACGACACATTAGTACTTAGGCTTGAAGTTTTCGTGGACTGTCTCAGATAAAAAAGCCAAGTGTTTCACCTTTATTTGTGAAAAGACAATATTTTGATGTGGAATAAATAATGCATTTTTGAGCTTTTTCTAAGACCGATATCTTTCAAAAATCTTGCTCTTGATGGTAGTTTTCGACTGAACAAACTCCTGGCAACGCATAACTGGTCAACTAGAGCACCTTACTTTAAACCAATACTAAATCTAAACTTTCCTAGTGAATCTGAACGTTTATGTCGACAACACCAAAAAAGTATTAATCCAGTACACTTTGACGCTAAGAAATGAAACATCCTTTGAAGCTATTTTTAATAAATTTGATCTTAGATCGGTACACTTAATTGTAGCAGCTCGAAAAGGCGGATTAAAACTTTGTTCTTTAACTTGATGCATTCCAGAATAATATAATGACAACTTGTGTTACTATCTTTATTTAACCCATCAGTGTACATCTTACCTAGTAAAAACATTATTGCATTCACAACTAAAACTATTAATAAAACTCAATTCCAAGTTGCTCCAGTTCTCTTAAAATACTCATAATTTCAGGTGTATTAATGCCATCCGTATTATTCTCTTCCAAACATCGAAATTGGTCTATCATGTCATTGACATCTGTGTACTCTAGGATAGGACTCTCCGTCTAACTTCCTGAAGCCCTCCTCCCCATTTTTCTACTTCGTAGTTCCCATCGCTAGTGTCTTCGATTAATTTTCTCCTTTGGATTTCGTTTTGAAATTTTAAAAATTTTAAATATTTCGTATTTTTCTTTTTAGCCACTATATTATTCAATTCTTTATAAGTGCTTCGGGGAGGAAATAGCTTTTTAATAATATTTACATACTTCCAACCAGACGATGAACTAATGCGTTCACACCGTTTAAAGTTTCTTTTGTGGGCATTTGTTAGAACTAAAATGTTTCTATATTGTAAGAGGTCGTTATCGGTGTACTCTACAGGGTGTTCCTCAGTCAGGAGATTTAGGAGGCCATCTGTTAACTTAAACTCTTTCTCACTAATAATTAGAGTATTTCCTTTAAAAACAGCTGGCACATTTCCAAGAAACCAACTGGAGCACACCTCCCGAAAACCAAACACGTTTTTATTTGACATTTCCATCAACTTTAAAGTTATTTTGCTGATAGCCATCTTATCTCTTTGACATCTAACTTGATAATGAAGCTTTCTTAGTGATAGTAGGATATTTCTTAACACGTAATGGCGTCGTAAAATAGACGTAACATAGACGTAACATAGACGTAACATAGACGTAACATAGACCTAACATAGACGTAACATAAACGTAAAATGGTATATGGCCTGTTTTTACCTGGTTTTCAGCTGGTTTTAGCTGTTTTAGCTGGTTTTTAGCTGTTTTTAGCTGTTTTAGGAAGAGTCTTTTCTATCAGTTAAAAAAATAGAATATTTCGTAACGAGGGAAAAAACACAATTTACACTCGTGTGGCGTTCGATCACCCCTCGCCTTCGGCTCGGGATGATGTCACACGAGTGTGACGTTCGATCATCCCTCGCCTTCGGCTCGGGATGATGACACACGAGTGTGGCGTTCGATCATCCCTCACCTTCGGCTCGGGATGATGCCACACGAGTGTAAATTGTGTTTTTTCCCTCGTTACGAAATATTCTATTTTTTTAACTGATAGAAAAGACTCTTCCTAAAACAGCTAAAAACAGCTAAAAACCAGCTAAAACAGCTAAAACCAGCTGAAAACCAGGTAAAAACAGGCCATATACCATTTTACGTTTATGTTACGTCTATGTTAGGTCTATGTTACGTCTATGTTACGTCTATGTTACGTCTATGTTACGTCTATTTTACGACGCCATTACGTGTTAATAAATATCCTACTATCACTAAGAAAGCTTCATTATCAAGTTAGATGTCAAAGAGATAAGATGGCTATCAGCAAAATAACTTTAAAGTTGATGGAAATGTCAAATAAAAACGTGTTTGGTTTTCGGGAGGTGTGCTCCAGTTGGTTTCTTGGAAATGTGCCAGCTGTTTTTAAAGGAAATACTCTAATTATTAGTGAGAAAGAGTTTAAGTTAACAGATGGCCTCCTAAATCTCCTGACTGAGGAACACCCTGTAGAGTACACCGATAACGACCTCTTACAATATAGAAACATTTTAGTTCTAACAAATGCCCACAAAAGAAACTTTAAACGGTGTGAACGCATTAGTTCATCGTCTGGTTGGAAGTATGTAAATATTATTAAAAAGCTATTTCCTCCCCGAAGCACTTATAAAGAATTGAATAATATAGTGGCTAAAAAGAAAAATACGAAATATTTAAAATTTTTAAAATTTCAAAACGAAATCCAAAGGAGAAAATTAATCGAAGACACTAGCGATGGGAACTACGAAGTAGAAAAATGGGGAGGAGGGCTTCAGGAAGTTAGACGGAGAGTCCTATCCTAGAGTACACAGATGTCAATGACATGATAGACCAATTTCGATGTTTGGAAGAGAATAATACGGATGGCATTAATACACCTGAAATTATGAGTATTTTAAGAGAACTGGAGCAACTTGGAATTGAGTTTTATTAATAGTTTTAGTTGTGAATGCAATAATGTTTTTACTAGGTAAGATGTACACTGATGGGTTAAATAAAGATAGTAACACAAGTTGTCATTATATTATTCTGGAATGCATCAAGTTAAAGAACAAAGTTTTAATCCGCCTTTTCGAGCTGCTACAATTAAGTGTACCGATCTAAGATCAAATTTATTAAAAATAGCTTCAAAGGATGTTTCATTTCTTAGCGTCAAAGTGTACTGGATTAATACTTTTTTGGTGTTGTCGACATAAACGTTCAGATTCACTAGGAAAGTTTAGATTTAGTATTGGTTTAAAGTAAGGTGCTCTAGTTGACCAGTTATGCGTTGCCAGGAGTTTGTTCAGTCGAAAACTACCATCAAGAGCAAGATTTTTGAAAGATATCGGTCTTAGAAAAAGCTCAAAAATGCATTATTTATTCCACATCAAAATATTGTCTTTTCACAAATAAAGGTGAAACACTTGGCTTTTTTATCTGAGACAGTCCACGAAAACTTCAAGCCTAAGTACTAATGTGTCGTGGGAGTCTGAAGAGAGAAGGAAAATGTGATCTATTGACACAGGATTTAAAGGATTGAAGATTGGGATGGGGCAGGGAAAAACGTCTGCAGACAATTTTGATCCATAATCTGGAGTTCCTTGCATACGTAACACGCCTTTTGTTGTTCTATTATAAACAATTAAGGATGATAATTATAGCGGTGAGGTCTTCAAAGCAAAATCCGTGCAAGTATCGATAGAAAATAAATAAGAGAGTTTTCTTGGGAGGACTGAGTTAATGATAAGTCGAATGGCGCTCATTTGGACGTATTAGTTGGGAAACATAAAGAGTGTGTAATTAGGCATGGAAGAAATCGTTTTCTGGCTCGGAAGAGAAAAACCAAGCTTTTAGCTGGCGATGTGGCTGATAAATCTAATTTAAATTTGGTATAGGTAATAAACAATATTATAAAGATAAATTGGAAAAATCTGAAACCAAATTCAGAAAAAATAGACATTTTATACCTTCTTGTACATTCTTTTTTATACGTTAGAACTATGTAATGTTTGAAACAAATGGTAAAACGGCAGCTTGTATGCAAGAAGTAGCATAGGGAGAGAGCGAGAAATTAACATAAGAGAGAGAGGTGGTATGTATCATAAGAGAGAGGAGAGAGCTAGTAAAAGCGAGAGAGAGGTAGCATAAGAGAGAGGAGTGGTAGGGAGAGGTGGCATAAGAGAGAGGTAGCATAAGAGAGAGGTAGCATAAGAGAGAGGTGGCATAGGAGAGGTAGTAAAAAGGAGAGAGAAATCCGAATACATTCGAAAATATTCATTAAAACCAGTCATGGAACTTGATGAAAATCCATCGTTACAAGAAGGAGAAGCTCATTGTTTTTATCATTCTAAATCACCATGTATATGTGCACTTACTAATGTATACAATTTATATAATAATTATTTAATGATTGAATAAAACACATAAATGAAATAAAGTTTTTTATTTGATATAAATTAGGTTTCAAATATTTCTTCAATGATGTCTTGTGGAATAAACTGTTTTACTTCACCCAAATGCTCCTCAAATCCCATTTCCTTTATGGTTTGCAGAAAAGTTCTTATATCAAAAGTATGTAAATATATGTTACAGGCTTCTGCAGCTTTTTCATACTTTCTTTCCATATCCATGCATTCATCATATGTATAAAATCGTTCGAATCCATACTCGGCTTCATGGGCAGCATCAAATTTTAAGTTACTAAAGTCATGTGATAGATTCTCTATAGCGCTTGTTAGGTTATATGCTACTCGTTGAGATGTATATGCTAACCACATCTTGTATGAGTATGTGAGACTTAAAATAAGTTCAGAGCTTTAAATAATAATTTAGGATAGGAGGTGGGAGGAATAGGAGGTGGGAGGAATAAAAAGGAAAAATATATTTTAAAATTTTATTTTTCAATACAAGTCTTTACAAATTCACTACATGCGAACGTTTCTACATCCTCCACAACGCAATCAGAATAAACGTTTAATAATTCTAAAACATTACAAACATTTAAACTATTTTCCATAGGTGAAATAACATCATATACATTTTTTAACAAATCACCATTTTTTCATAGAGATTCCACTAACTAAAATATTGAAATATTTGGAAAATTCCTGGTTTTTAAGATATCAAAACGATATTTGATTAAATTTGACAAGTTCACTAATTCATTTATAGTATCACCAGCTAGGAATACTTCATTACCAACATCTTGTGTAATCTTAATTATTCTTGCAACACCAATAAACACAAAGTGATTCTCATAACCATTTCCCTTCATGGGTTGCCACCCGGTTAACATAAGAGAGAGATCAGAAGTATGAAAATATATGTTACAGGCTTCTGCAGCTTTTTCATACTTTCTTTCCATATCATATGTATAAAATCTTTCGAATCCATACTCGGCATCATGGACAGCATCAAATTTTAAGTTACTAAAGTGTTGTGATAGATTATCTATAGCGCTTGTTAGGTTATATGCTACTCGTTGAGATGTATGCTAACCACATCTTGTATGAGTATGTGACACTTAAAGTAAGTTCAGAGCTTTAAAAATTAATTTAGGAGGTGGGCGGAATAAAAAGAAAAATATACCTATACATTTTTATTTTCAATACAACTTTTTACAAATTCATTACATACGAATGTTTCTACATCCTCCAGAACACAATCTGAGTAAAAGTTTAATAATTCTAAAACACAGCAAGCATTTAAACTATTTTCCATAGGTGAAATAACATCATATACATTTTTTAACAAATCGCCATTTTTCATAGAGATTCCACTAACTAAAATATTGTAATATTTGGAAAATTCCTGGTTTTTTAAGATATCAACACGATATTTGATTAAATTTGCCAAGTTCACTAATTCATTTATGGTATCACCAGCAAGGAATACTTCATTACCTCCATCTTGTGTAATCTTAATTATTCTTGCATCACCAATAAACACAAAGTGAATCTCATAACCATTTCCCTTCATGGGTTGCCACCCGGTGCTGTTGGAATAAATGAAACTTAACATAATTCCTTGATTATTAAGGAAGGAAATCCATTGATCTTCATTAAAAATCACATTTTGATTATATTTGTAGCCACAGATTTTAACAACAGGAATATATTTTCTCTCTAAGGAAAATCCAATGCTGACCCATTTGGATTTGGATTTGTTTATGTAGTAGATGGTTTCATTGATGAGAGCTGCATTGCGCTTCTTACTAAACTCTTGTTGGCTTGTTGGTTGATACATTTTCAGATGCTTGCTTGAAATAATGGTTGTAGAACTGTGGGTGAGTGCTTAAATAAGCAAGCGTGGTAGTGGGGATAATAAGCGTGGTAGTGGGGAGTAGTAAGAGTGGTGTGGGGATTTAAACACTAATCTTATAGATTTAAACATCATTTAGCGACTAACCATGAATGAGTGTAAGACAGAACTTTTTATCGACATTCAAGGATATAACAGTTCCTTTGGATACATTCCAAAAGAATTAGCGATTTATGATGGTATTCGTTGCTCAAATTATCTGTTTAAATCACCATTTCAAAAAAATATGTTATCTGCTCTCGATCTCAAAATGGTTAAATGGGGCGAAGAGTATCATGGACTAAAATGGGAATTTGGAAATATAGAACTTAATGAAATTGATAATATTTTAAAGCATGTGTTAGAAGTTTACCAATCGCCCAAAATTTACGTGAAAGGGAATGAAAAAATCAACTTCTTAAAAAAGTTTTTGGATGAAGATTTCATATACGCTATTCCCATTGCCCAAGAACCAAAATTAAGTAAATTTAAGAAAATTCCAGAATGTTATTTTCACAAAAATGTGAATCCATGGCATTGTGCATTAGCAAACGTAAAATTGTTATATAATTATAGGTATTGTTATGAATAAAAACCATTATTATATATATGTTTTTATTATTATTGAATTTTATTTATAATACAAATATACTTTGAATAATATATATCCTATTGAACATAAAAACACTACTAACAATATACTTAATAATACTAGACACACATTTGAATTACATTCTTCTTCTATACAAGATTTTCTATACAACTGATTCCATTCCTGTGTCACTATTGAAGTTTTATTGAAATAATATATCTTAACTTATACTGTACAATGGTAGAATCATTTATAATATTATCATCTATTTTGTGGGTAAATAAACCATTATTTATATTCATTCTTTTCCATGTTGAAGGCCAACTATCATTATTTACATTATTAACAGATAGACAAATAAATGCTTCTCGAACATTATGATCAACTTGTATGAACAAAGTATTGTTAACGAATGCTGATAGAAATAGAACTCCTACTGGTAGCAGAGCCATTTTCAAAATAAAATATTTTTCCAGGGTTCTTATGTTTTATATTCGTCACGAACTAAATCTTTTAGAATATCAATTACATTATTAACTTGATCATCATCAGTCTTGGATTTCTCTTCCAAAATACTTATATGTTTGTGCCCCCAAGCTATGAAGCTCTAAATTGGATTAAATTTATTTATATTAAGCTCCAAATGTAATATTTTTTCCAATGCCCAACCTGATCCATTTTCTGTGAATATTGACACCTTTTCTTTAATTTCAGACAAAAATTGTTTGTAAATATCAGATAAATCTGTTGTTGTTGAAGTTATGACCTTATTTTTTGTGTTAAACGATTTAGTTTCGATTGCCTCTTTTGTTTGTAAGAGATATTGTCCAAATAGTTCTACATTAATCTTAACACTTTTATGCTTAACTAACTGTTCGGAAAGTAAACTTACAAACTTTTGTTGTACTTCATCAAAAAACTCTTCAATGTCCACGTACTTTTTCGATGGAAGCAGCATGTAAGACACAATCCTGTTTTTAAACGCGGAAGTTAAAATTTTTACATTATCGTCACTTTTAAGTGCACTTTTATGTAGGTTTGACCGTAAATGCGCAGCAAGTTTATTTTTCACATACCAAGTATCACAATCTTTACATCGTGATAAAGTAAGTTTAGGTATTGGAGGTCTGTCTTCTATTTTAGCTTTTTTCATGGATACATCACATACCTGGGTATTAGCCTTTCTTTTTTTGCGAGAACAAGATGGCCTCATGGCACACGATTCTTTTTTATGTCTATACACGTTCGATTGATGAATAAAACTCTTGTTGCATTCACTGCACTGATACATCTTGAGAACTGAACAAAAAAGCAGAAAAGACTGATACTTATTCAACAGTTCTTGGGATATTTTCACCGGTCTCACAACACTTTGTACAATACTGTTTTTGCAAACTAAACAATTAATATAATATCAACGCTAACTAACCGCTGAGGATATATAGGTAACAAGGAGAAGACACAACTGTCGAGCTGAAGATGCGACTGCAGAACGAGAAGCGAAGAGAGAATATAAAGAGAATCCGTCTGGGCGGGGCATGCCCATGCGCATCTCTATTGCGCAGTTGTAAAAAACGAAAAATATAAAAAACGTGTTTTTTTTTTTTTTTTTTGATCCGCCATTTTTTGTTTTTTTTTTTTTTTGAGCCGCCATTTTTTTTTTTGAGCCGCCATTTTTTTTATATCCGCCATTTTTTTTTTTTTTTTTTTTGAGCCGCCATATATTTTTTTTTTTGATCCGCCATTTTTTTATATGCGCAGTAGATCAAAATGCGTACCACGCGCACACCGAGCTTGCTAGACATGCGCACGGAGTGTTAGGAGATGTACTTTGGTGTGTACATTCCAACCCACCCACTTTTAAGAATATAACTCCAATAGTGAAGCTACAAATAAAAAAATTTGTTGTTTGGGCGGGTCTACCGCTCTACATATGGGGTCTGTATTGACCTGTGTATTGTTCGAATTAGTACAACACTTGCGTTTTAACCGCACTTACCCTTTTAAGTAACGCGCTGTATTACGATGAAATGAGTGAAGCTTTGCGTAATGATGTTTAACGATTTTGAGTGGGGGGATTTGGTGGGTGAAGAGTGGTGGGATGCTGTAAATCCATGGATTAATGAATAATACTTCTAATTATTTGTTTGACATTTATAAAACAGATATTAAAATACAGGTTTACTTTTGAACAAAAATAACAGTGAGTTTATCTACATTAGTCTACTTTATGTTTCTATAGCACACGAAACATGATTTCTGGGATACAGGAGGACCATCGAATTGTGTGCTCCAGTCAGGACGATTATAATGAAAAAAACATGGTAATTTAATTTGAAGATCAAAACTCGATTTATAAGACATTGGTAATTTTCCCCATACATCCAAGAGCTCCAAAGGATCTGCATAATTAATTAGATATTCCAAAGGTAACATTTCTAGTTCTTCTGTAGTAAAATCTATCAAGGTTTTCTTTCCGCTTACATGACTAAACATTACATTTGCTGTTGGACAAGACATAGTTTTCTGCTTCCAATTCTTGAACTTTCTTTCTCTGTTCAGTTCGAAACTTTTTTTAGCACTCTTAGATAGATTAGGTGGAGGTTTTCGTAAAATTAAATTATTTTGTATGTAGTCTTGTGGATTATAGCTTTCGCAATGTTCTGTGTCCCATGAATAATCAATAGGGACTGCTACAGACATCGTTGTGAATTGTGTTAAATACTGCAAATATTGAGAATTTATAGCAATAAAAGTGGTGTGGGGGATAGGAGGAATGGATTTGATATACGAGTGGTAGGATTTGGTAGTGTGAAGAGTGCGTGTTGTGGAATGGTTTTTGTTTTTGTTTTTTGATTTGGAGCGGGGAGAGGAGAGGGGAGAGGAGAGGGGAGCGGAGAGGGGAGAGGGGAGCGGAGAGGGGAGAGGAGTGGTGTGAAGAGTGGCGGGATTTTGGTGGGGTGAAGAGTGGGGGATTTTGGTAGTGTGAAGAGTGGGGGGATTTTGATAGGGTAAAGAGTGGGGGGATTTTGGTGGGGTGAAGAGTGGGGGGATTTTGGTAGTGTGAAGAGTGGGGGGATTTTGGTGGGGTGAAGAGTGGGGGGATTTTGGTGGGGTGAAGAGTGGGGGGATTTGGTGTATGGATTTGATGGCATTTCCTGGAATTGAATGCAGTATATCCATATATAACCATGTAAAATGGATATATATCCATGGATTGGATTGGTCTGATGCGCACACAAACACTCTACTCTTTTGGCTATAACTCCGAAACTAATGAAGATATCGAATCGAATTTTTTACATTTTCTCTTGCAAATTTATTCTACTTTTCGGTTATGATATAATAACTATGTCATTCCATTTAAAATTTTGGAGAAAAATTGGAAAAACAAAGAGTTTCTCAAATAACGCCCTCTAGCGAGTGCCGCGAAAATCAATGTAACACAGCCATTATTTTGTTTAAATTAGCAAGCCTTCCTTTCTTAAACGATACCAAGTTCATCAAATTCGGTTGAGTCAAACCAAAGTTATGGACACTTTTATCAGTAGACTTTCCCCCTCCACTTCCGCCCTAATTTTACATCTTACAGCAAAAAGTGTTAAAACAAAAAGATGTAGAATTCTAGTAGAATTATCAGTGTAATATTTTTTTGATAGCTTTTATAGGGATAATTTCCAGAAAATGTCTTTTCTTACATGACCACAGCAATTACGCCCCCTAGCGGCGGAGTTAGGAACTTAAAAATTATTTGCAGCAATTTCTCTTGGCCGCTTTCCTTCTTAGGATTTTTTTCCAAAGCTCCTGGAGTAACAATTCCTGAGATATGGTACCTCATCACCCTTAATGAAACACCCTATATATATATATATATATATATATATATATATATATATATATATATATATATATATATATATATATATATATATATATATATAATAAATGTAAATGCGTTCACCCAGTGTTGCTCCAAAAATGTTTGGCTGCTAACACAATAATACTCGAAAGTATGTCGAATGTCGATTTTCTCGACGTCGACGGTACAAATGCACCATTGTACAACAATAGTAGAAAAATGGAAGATTTCTTGGCCTATAGGTAATATAATAAATGTAAATGCGAAGATTTACTTCTTCGCTAGTGCAGCGAAAAGGCCGTGAATGTACCGTCGACGTCGAGAAAATCGACATTCGACATACTTTCGAGTATTATTGTGTTAGCAGCCAAACATTTTTGGAGCAACACTGGGTGAACTAGTTGGCGCGAGCCACTACATCTTACCCATCCTTTCCGAACATTTTGGATATAAGGACTCTCTTTGATTCTGGTCAAATCGTGGTCTGATCTTCAGCCACCCTGGGTGTAAGCCTGCCCGCTGATGGGTAAGGGCCCAGAAATCGATAGCAGGAGGTCACCCAGACCAGAATCAAAGATAGTCCTCATTATTTTTATTTTTCATTCACGGCCTTTTCGCTGCACTAGCGAAGAAGTAAATCTTCGCATGTACATTTATTATATTACCTATAGGCCAAGAAATCTTCCATTTTTCTACTATTGTTGTACAATGGTGCATTTGTACCGTCGACGTCGAGAAAATCGACATTCGACATACTTTCGAGTATTATTGTGTTAGCAGCCAAACATTTTTGGAGCAACACTGGGTGAACTAGTTGGCGCGAGCCACTACATCTTACCCATCCTTTCCGAACATTTTGGATATAAGGACTCTCTTTGATTCTGGTCAAATCGTGGTCTGTTCTTCAGCCACCCTGGGTGTAAGCCTGCCCGCTTTTAAGCTGGGTTTTTGCTTTTATTTTTCCCAGCGATCCTTAATATTAATTTTATATGTTAAACTGTAAATTTGTAAATATTCAAAAACTTTAAAACCCTGTGTAAAACCTACCCCCCCCCCCCCCCCCTGACTCTGTAAGCTTAGCGGGAAGAGTCGCCACCCCTACATCGCCGCTACATCCGCAAACCAAGGGCCAAGACCAGCCCCGGCCGCACTCCGGCCGTGTTGTCGGGTTGGACCTCCTCGTGTGAGGTTGTAATCTGTACCTCTGTAAATAGTAGTTTAAGTTTGCAATTGTAGATGTTCATATATGTTATTAATAAAGATGTTTGAAAGTAAGCCTGCCCGCTGATGGGTAAGGGCCCAGAAATCGATAGCAGGAGGTCACCCAGACCAGAATCAAAGATAGTCCTCATTATTTTTATTTTTCATTCACGGCCTTTTCGCTGCACTAGCGAAGAAGTAAATCTTCGCATTTACATTTATTATATTACCTATAGGCCAAGAAATCTTCCATTTTTCTACTATATATATATATATATATATATATATATATATATATATATATATATATATATATATATATATATATATATATATATAATGTAAGCAATTTTCTTTCATACTAACCTAAAATTTCAATTTTCAATTTTAGTATATTATTCTCAATTCGAATTGATATTTGTCATTCTATTATCGGTAATTCACAGTGGTAATACTTATTTTAAAAAAAATTAATTTCACCAACTTTTGTATCGGGAACCTCGAAAATGAGAAACTGCATGTTGTGAAATGAAATAAGGATTCTATTTTTGCAGAAAACAATAGGGGGTGCCATTTGAAAAATAAACTGGTAGGGTGGATTTTTGGGGGCTAACATAATAAAAAATGGTTTAGAGGATATTTTGTGGAAGTCCATTCGATATCCTAACCAACCCCGCTTAGTTCACTTGTTTAGCTTTTATAATAACTGAGATATTGTTTGTTAAGAATATTCTGGGATATTCTGTATACATGGCGAGGATTTCAAATTGCGATATTACACAAATCGTTTGGAACATTTTAATACAAATTTTGCAGGGTAAAAAGAAGGCAGGGGCGTATTTTAAAACGTGACATTTACTCTTCCTCTCCACATTTTAAAGGGCAAGTGGCAAGTTTGAAAAATCAAATGGCAAGGTACATTTATTTTTCGTTAATTTGCTTCTCCATCAAAAACTACGCGCGTATACAGAAAATTGTTGCATTTGCTCTACTTGTTGCATAGTTACGAATTTTTGAATAAAAAGAAGAGTAAAAACTATCATAACATACCTTAAATTTAACGACTTCCAAACATTTTAAAGTTCCTTTTAGCAGGAATTGCGCACACGATTTAACATGAAATGAAAATCAGCAAGAAGAGATTTACTTTTAGCCAGACGATGCCCTGCAACAGTTTGCGCGGTCAGTCCGGACGCCCTAAATGGCATGTTGGGAGACAGATCCATTGGTCTGTAAAATGGCCTGCCAGGCCCCCTGATCTGACCCACTTAGATTTTTCTTGTGTAACACTTTAAAATCCTCATCCTGTATATAAGCGCTATTATAGCACGGGTACATCGTGAAAGCTCCATCTGACGAATTACTAGAAAATCAATTTTGTGCATTTTTATACAACAACATACATACATTTTACTCGGGTTTGTTAACTTTTTCACCAAATTCTGAAGAAAATACCAGAAGTTCTCCAGAAGACATCAACAAATTTGTTTCAAGCATAACTTTCTTGCAGTGTAACCCGAACTTCACTAAGAAGCATAACCCTACTTTTTACTGTTTTTTTCTGCATCCAGTTGTCATTTAAGGTATTTTTTATTTAAGTTCTAAGAAGTGGGAGGAAGGTAATAAACAAAAAGAAATTGCAGTGTATTGTTTATTTTTGTACTTTAAAATCAGCTGTTGGCGTCAATTGTCATTTCAGTCCTCATTTGTTCAATCACGGGTTTTGTCGTACGAAAAAATCCTTCCGTCCGATGTAATTCAAGTGAAATCGCTATCAGAACAAAACCGAGTTAAAATACTGTATCCGATCGTAATTTCAATCGCAACCGTGTATATCGCAATTTTCAATTGGATACAGCTGCATCCGATCGGTTCCATTGAAAGTGACGATGTCCCCATGCTGAATAAGACAATTAGAAGAGAAAGAAGATTTTTACTTTTACTGCTTTTACCATCAAACATTTCTCTTTTGACGTGATTTATTAATTCTTAAATGTGATTTAAGCATTTATTTGCTAATACAAATGCAAAAGGATTGCCGTTAGTATTATATTTACAAATTTTAAGAAAAATGGATTTTTTTAAAGGTTTACTTTAAGTAGCATAAGGAATAGAGAAAAACCTGAATTTTAAAACAATTAATAAAAAATGTTTCACGAATTTAATTTCTATCAAAATCGCTAATACAAAACGTAATTTAATAATTTCAAGCCTTACTACAGAACTTCTTAACTCTATATATTAAATATAAAAAATATTTCTTAAACAAAAATGCGCCACTTCCTATGTGCCGTATTGCGTTTATAAGTAACTTATGAAAAGAATCTGGAGTTCTAGATCTAACAGTCACTTGCTTTCATATGTTTTCTATAAATAAAATGAACAAATTTGTATTTAAATGAATTCAAAATAATGAAACTTTTAATTGTGGTTCAAATAAAACATAGTGAAACAATTTTTAAATATCTACTTATTAACTATTAAAAAGTTAGTTTCTACTGCAGCATTTAAAATATACTGTAAAACGCCAAATCTAGAAAGGCCGTTTATTTCTCCACGGAAACAGTCCATTTTGTACCATATAATATGTAGCCAAATACAAAAAATTACAAACATTATTCAATATTGGCAAAATTACTCTGACATTCATTGCTTGTCCAAAAGGTGATAAGTTGATCTGACATCGCATCTATTGCTTCCTCTGTGCTTGCTTTGATACTCGATCGAAGTAACTTTTTGGTTGATTCAAGGCTCTGTAAAAATATATATATCGGGGTGAAAAAAATCATAAAAATCAATAGTTTTTTTATGGACACCGAGCAATAAAACCAAAGAGACTGAATGCACTTGTCTCCTTCCGGTAGGAAGGACTTTTTTTAACTGTTTCTTTGGTTAGATTTGAATCTGGCATATGGGTTAGTGACAATTCCACTTCACATACTAAAGTTTCTGTTACGTCAACTTAAAAACTTATAAACATGTAGGTACCAAATAACAGAACTTTAGTATCCTTTGACGTCACTAACATGTTCCCCAACATCCCAAATTCAGACTGTGTTAACATAATCAAAAACACACTAACAATATAAAACATAAATCCTGTCATAAAAAACGAAATTATTACTCTTTTTGACCTCTGCATGAAAGAAAACTATTTCCAGTATGATAATAAATTTTATAAACAAAAAGACGGCTTAGCAATTTGTTCACCACTAAGTCCTCTTCTAGCTGAAATCTTCATGTCTAATTTGGAAGAAACTTTCTTAAAAACTGAATACGCAGAAAACATAAGTTTCTGGTACAGATATGTAGATGACATTTTAGTATGTTTTACCGGTAATGTTGCGGATTTGCAACTAACTCTAAATCACCTAAACAGTCTACATCATAAAATTAAGTTCACAATGGAAAAGAAAAAAAACAACAAAATTAATTTTCTGGATATTACAATAACAAAAAAGGACAAAGATTGAATTGATGTAGCCGTTACTTGATGAAGATCAATTATTAAAATATTTAAAAATAACAACAAACTTGTTTCAATCTTCACTAAATTTTTATTCATAAACATGACAATTGTTTTGACAACACAGTGTCTTCTTCAGATGGTTGGAGTAAACTAACTGTTCTTATTATATGCATTAAATACTCAACAAATTTTTACCTAATTTTTACAAGCTGGTAATTATGTTTAGAATACCATTAGGCGTAGGTAATGTCCTATATTTTACATTTTAAGATACAATGTACACAATGTACCACAATACCGTTTTATTGCTGGAGGAATTTCCAACAAATTATAAATTTAACAATGGGGAACTATTCAAATCCAGCTGGTCATTTAATAATATGTTCAATCTTTTACATTTATCTATTTCCATACTTTCTAATAAATTAAGTTTTATGGATTTGTTTTCTAACTGTCAAATTTCAAAATTATCATCAAACCTATGTTGTTCGTTATTCAAATATAGAGCGTAATGTGAATTATTAATTTTTTTGTTATAACTGGTTTTGTGCTCTTTAAGTCTTATTTCAAAACTTCTACCTGTTTGTCCAATGTAAATTTTTGGGCAACTGCCACATTTAAGTTTGTATATACCACATTTTTGTTCTTTTTTAATTTTACTTTTGTTGTTTTTTATTAATTTTCCTAATTTGTTATTCGTTTTGAAAGCAATGTGCAAATCTAGTTTATTTAAATGTTTTGATTTTTTGTGTAAATGTGAGTGTTTTGTACCTAAGTGTAGCTGTTGATTTTGTAGTAGGATATGCTAAATTGGTGGCTTTTTTATATTGTTTTTTATTAATAATTTGGCCAATCATATTAGTATTATAGCCATTATTTACTGCCAGTTGTTTAATAATATTTAATTCTTTATTATAATTTTCCTCTGACATTGGAAAAACAGGTAGAAGTTTTGAAATAAGACTTAAAGAGCACAAAACCAGTTATAACAAAAAAATTAATAATTCACATTACGCTCTACATTTGAATAACGAACAACATAGGTTTGATGATAATTTTGAAATTTTACAGTTAGAAAACAAATCCATAAAACTTAATTTATTAGAAAGTATGGAAATCAATAAATGTAAAAGATTGAACATATTATTAAATGACCAGCTGGATTTATTTATTTATTTATTTATTTATTCAATATATACGGCATTACACCATTTTTACAATAAAGTACTTAAAAATTAACAAATTACAATCAGATGACGGATGATCGCTATTTCATTAAGTAATTGAATCAACAGTACTTGGTACAGTAGACTAAATAGATCCTGAAAAGTAACAATACCGAATGAACTAATTCACACCCTCCGTTCAACCCACAGTCCATCACACATTCTCCCAAAAGCCCTGCACGACACGCCAGATCAAGCCCCCCGGAATAGTCATTATAACTTCTTTGCATCCTGGACATAGGACAATAGTATCCATAATTCGTGCGATGATAGGAACACCTAAACAAAGGCCGATGCCTCAAACGGCAAGAACCTATAGGAGCATTAAAATTCAGCAGCGCCAGCAGTTCAGCCGAATCCACAACGCCATTGACCAGCTTATGTAGGAAACCCAATTCACCGCGTAATCTACGGAATTCCAAGGACTGCACACCCAACAACCTACACCTCTCAGGATATTCCAGACCAGCAACGTTCAAACCAGTCCTAAAAGCATAGGCTCTAAGAAATCTCCTTTGCACACTCTCTATAGAGTCTATATGAGCCCGGTAATAAGGCGACCATATCAAGGAACAGTACTCCAGGCATGGTCGTACGTAGGCAAAATACAACAATTTAAAAGTCTGAGAGCAAAAGGCACTACTATGGCGCGATATAAACCCCAGCCGCCTGGATGCTTGACCAATAATTTTGGTGAAATGACCACGAAAGCTTAGTTCTCTATCCAACTCTATCCCCAAATCCCTAATCTGACAAGATCGATTCAACTCATCCCCATTAATGTTATAAACAAATCGTTTAAAGTCGCGACGCCTGGAAAACGTAACCACTGTACATTTCGATGTATTCAAGCTTAGACCATTTGAGTCAGACCAGGAGATCAGCCTATCCAGATCGCGCTGTAGTCTTTGATTGTCAAAATCATTTCTTATAGCTCGGTACAGTTTCAAGTCATCCGCAAACAGCAGATGGTCAGACTCCAAGTCTCTGCCAACGTCATTGGTGAAGAGTTTAAAGAGAATCGGACCACAGTGAGATCCCTGCGGCACCCCCGATGACACCCCGAACTCCTTGGAAAGAAAGTTGTTAACTTTAACACATTGGAATCTGCCCACTAGAAAGCTCTTCAGCCACTCCAGTGCTGTACCCCTGACACCCATCTGTCCCAGTTTGCCCAGCAACACTTGGTGGTTGACCCTGTCAAACGCTTTACTGTAATCAGTATAAATACTGTCCACTTGAAGACCCTCTTCCAGGGACTCGATCAGATATTGCTCGTATACCAGCAGGTTAGTGGACGTTGAACGCCCCGGGCAGAAGCCGTGCTGTTCGGGAACAATTACACCCAGACTAGACAGGGACAGCCGATCAGCCACCAATCCATCCAGAACCTTGGGAATAGTCGATTGCTGACTAATGCCCCTATAATTCTGTACATTATCCCTGTCACCAGACTTAAATATTGGGTACATATAGCTATACTTCCATAAACTAGGGATAATTCCCGTGGAGAGGGATGAATTAAATAGTTTAAACAGAGGGTATGCAAGAGTGTATACACAATTTTTTAATATAAAAGGGGGAACCCCATCTGGCCCATATGAAAACGATGGACGCAATTTAGACAGCTCTGCAAAGACATCGCCGAGCCCAACCGAGAAACTACTCACATCGAGCACCTCTCCACTTCTGCAAACTGGGACCTGGAGTCCATCATCAGAATACACAGATGCAAAGAAGGTGGCAAACATATTGACGATGTCCTCGCCACTAGATCCCTCACCGTTACCAAGGTGCATTGACTCAGGCAGATCTGAGGATCCTCTCACCCCGCTCATGTGCCTCCAGAATGCCTGAGGGCGCTCCCGAATTTCGCTCTCTAACTTAAATATATAATTCCTATAGCAAGCGTCATGCACCCGACTGCATCTCGCCCGTAGCTCCGAGAACTGCTCATAATAGTGTCCCGCACCCGTGAGTTTATACTGCTTATGTACCGATTTCTTTTTTATGATCAGTTCCCGAAGCTCAGACGAGAACCAACTAGGAAAATTATTGCTCTTGAAAGTCTTTACAGGTACAAACATATCAAATGCATAATAGATATAATCATACATTTTTTCACATGCATCAGCCACACTAGAGCAGCCCATGCAAACATCCCAGTCCAGACAAGCAAAAAACCCATTCATCGCTTGCAGATTGGCACTGCGAAAGTCATAATATTGGACATTATATTTAAGCTTCTTATCTATACCTGTAGGTACATCCATAGCATAAGAGACATGATGATGACTATCATTCAAAAGCCTGTCACTCGCCTCAGTCACCTCCATGCCAGCAATGTTGGAAAATACTAAGTCCAAAAAAACTCCACTTTTATTAGGGACATGGTTATGTTGATCCAAACTCAAAAATGAAAAGGAACTGTGAATTACATTCGCAGGGGAGGTAGGAGGGCAGTCGACCAATGATCCGGACTCAGACCAAACCGCGTCTGGCAAATTATAATCACCCGCTATAATCATATTACTATCCGGGTACTGCTCGGCCAGCCCCTCCACCACCCTGCAGTGGGCCTCGTAAGTGGAGATGTCCGACTTAGGGGGAATATAACATGCTCCTATAATATACTTATGCTTTTCTATTTCAAGTAACACGAAAATATGCTCAACCCTATCAGCATTAAGTTTAATCATTTTTGACTTTATATTCTTGCTTACCCCCATCATGACACCCCCACCACGCTGCTTCTGGCTAGTAGCCGAACTCCGATCTAACCTATACAAATTAAAATCAGGAACATTAAACTCACTAGAGTCAATATCATCGTTCAGCCAAGTCTCAACTAGGATAACAACATCATAAACACTCATACTCATGGCACTACCCAAACTCAACATCTTTGTCCTAATACCACCAGCGTTTTGGAAATAGCAGCTTAATCGTTTTTTGGTACGTTATTTTGTTGTAACTTCTTTACTGTTGTGATATAGGGATCCCCACTGTTAAATTTATAATTTGTTGGAAATTCCTCCAGCAATAAAAGGATATTGTGGTACATTGTATACTTATCTTAAAATGTAAAATATAGGACATTACCTACGCCTAATGGTATTCTAAACATAATTACCAGCTTGTAAAAATTAGGTAAACATTTGTTGAGTATTTAATGCATATAATAAGAACAGTTAGTTTACTCCAACCATCTGAAGAAGACAATGTG
This sequence comes from Philopedon plagiatum, assembly GCA_963971165.1. Lineage (NCBI taxonomy): Eukaryota > Metazoa > Arthropoda > Insecta > Coleoptera > Curculionidae > Philopedon > Philopedon plagiatum. Next base: position 51,276,305 of record OZ020194.1, read on the forward strand.
TTGTCGAAACAATTGTCATGTTTATGAATAAAAATTTAGTGAAGATTGAAACAAGTTTGTTGTAGGTTAGAGCCATCCCTGGAATAACCCCCGTTTCCAAAGCTTTAATGATATCAATACTGTTTTCTTATTTAACTTGAGAAGAAAGTTTTAAGTAATTAGTGTAGTGTGTTCAACAAAGTCTTTTGTTTAAGCGGATACTTTTTACTTTTGCTCATTAACAATAAAAAATACGTTTGTACTTTGATTCCAGGGTTTATTAAAATTATCCTAACAAATATCCTTCAACTGGTTCTGGACAATACGCTGCGGACCACGCTTGTTTGGAAGCAAATAATGGAAGACATTTTCAACATACCTATTCTCTACTAGATAAGTATCATTCTTTGAAACTTATTTTTTCGTTTTACTTATTGATATTTAAATTATGTTAGGCAAATATTAGTTAAAACTAAGGCTTCCGATAAAAAGGAGTGATTTCGCAGTGGCCTTTTTACTATTTTTTTTTCTCTGAGCTTAGGATTTAGGATCAGGTTTAATTTTTATTGCCTATGTCTTAAATTACGCTTAAAACAGAAAATAAATTATACCTAAAGATTTATATGTCTGGCAACGTTACAACAAATTCAATTGTCTTATGTTTTTCGCGCGCAATTTTCTGCCAGGCTTTATGTCGGGCCATGTGATCGCTCAGGCAGGTGCATCGAATATGGCCTGGTTTTAGGGTATTTTTGAAAATTTTTAAAATGTTCGATTGAAGGAAAAAAAAGTATTGGGTATGTCTGTAGACTACCTCAGGAGTCACTCATTTCAATATATGCAGAGAATTTCATAACACCTTGTATATATATTATTTTTGGGCGGATGCCAGTTTTACCGTCAGGTATATATATATATATATATATATATATATATATATATATATATATATATATATATATATATATATATATATATATATATATATATATATATATATATATATATATATATATATATATATATATATATATATATATATATATATATATATATATATATATATATATATATATATATATACAGGGTGTTTCAATAAAAACTCCCAGGCCAATTATTTCGAAAACTAAAAGTGACATCTAAATTCTGTAAGCGCCAGTTCTTAGCCTCTATGATTGGCTTCACAACTGTGTAAAAAATGTGTTTGAATAATACAAGATGTAGGTGGCGCCACGGTGCAAAGAATTTTTTCGATGACAGGAACTTTTATATGTTGTGGTTCTTAAAGATAATTAATTTTTGATCAAATTATGTCCCATTAAAATTTTTCATAAATCCAACATGAACGGAGATATTTGGGGTTAAGTTTTTTTTTTAAATAATTTTAACGAGTATTTTAATTATAAATATTTTTAATATCCTTTAGCAGATTTTAATTTAATTTTGGTAATGATAATTTTAGTGACAAAACGCTCGTGTAGCGCTATATTATTACGTCCAGTGACGTCTCAGGGGGCGCCTTAACAAATAATATTGGCAAAAAATAAGACGCCACTGAGTTTTTGGTAATTTTTATATTTTTTTCGGATTAAGCAACTAAAAATATCCTGCAAAACGATCTTCCTTTGCTGTTACAAAATGTAGGAATTGACGTAAATACTATGTGGTTTCATCAAGACGGTGCCCCAGCACACAATAGCAATATCGTTATGAATCATCTAAATGTGACGTTTCCAGGAAAAGTGATCAGCACAAATGGGGATCTTAGATGGCCAGCAAGGTCCCCTAATCTCACCCCGATGGACTTTTATTTATGGAGCTACTTACAAAATGAAATCTACAAGGAACCAATAGAAGACATGGCTGACCTGTACAACAAAATGTATACTACTATAGCCGCTATTAATCGAAATACACTATTGAGAGTTTGCAGATCCGAATTATTATATCGATTTGCTATGTGTGTGTATGAAAACGGCAATAATTTTGAACACCTCATTCGACCCCATTAGTTAGTTTTTGGTAATGTTCTAATTCTCATTAATAATTTTGTATAATTTCTCATCAGTTCTTTCATAAAATTTAAAACATCTTTTAATTTAATTTTATTATGCTTTAATGTCTAATTTTTAAATAATTTTTTAATTAAGTAGTTGCTTAATCCGAAAAAAATATAAAAATTACCAAAAACTCAGTGGCGTCTTATTTTTTACCAAAAAAAACTTAACCCCAAATATCTCCGTTCATGTTGGATTTATGAAAAATTTTTATGGGACATAATTTGATCAAAAATTAATTATCTTTAAGAACCACAACATTTAAAAGTTCCTGTCATCGAAAAAATTCTTTGCACCGTGGCGCCACCTACATCTTGTATTATTCAAACACATTTTTTACACAGTTGTGAAGCCAATCATAGAGGCTAAAAACTGGCGTTTACAGAATTTAGATGTCACTTTTAGTTTTCGAAATAATTGGCCTGGGAGTTTTTATTGAAACACTGTATATATATATATATATATATATATATATATATATATATATATATATATATATATATATATATATATAACTATAATGCTTATATACTAAAGTTCACCCAATTGGAGGTTTATCTGTTATGACTCATGGCCATAGCACTAAGCACCCAAACACTTGCGCACTGTACTCTGCTTTTTAAAAATCTACACTAGTTCAAAGGGGTTGGTCATCTTCAGCCTTCTAACTAGGTCCTGGTTGTTAAGAAGCCTGATGGCTTTGACATTAACATGTTGAAGGAGTCGAATCTTTTAATTTCACTAGCGACATACAGGATACCAAGATCGCGATGTAAGTCAGTATTACATATGTACCACGATGCATTAACTATGCTTCGCAGTACTTTATTTTGGAAGGTTTGGATGCGCTTGACGTTGCTTTTCTTGGCACAGTCCCATAGTTGAATGCCATAAACCCAGACTGGTTTCAAAATCTGGATATACATCATGATTTTACTGGGTACTGACAGCTGAGATTTACGTCCCAAGAGCCAATACAAAACTGTCGATATTTGAGCCCTAATTCAGTCCTTTTAATTCTGATATGTTTTTTACAACTTAGTTTTGCATCTAAAATCATCCCCAGGTATTTGGCAGTGTTTTCATAGGGAACTATGACACCATTTATGTATGTGTGGTTGATGATTGCCTATTCTTCTGTTAGTAAAGTTGGCATGAATAGATTTTGGCTTAATCTTCCAATCTGTGGCCCAATTGTAAATCTGGTCGCTAGCTTGTTGGAGTTGGCTGGTTGCTCCATCTAGGTCTATTCCTACTGCTAATAAAGCAGTGTCATCTGCGAATGTAGCCATAGTTACATTTTCTGTTTATGGGAGATCACAAGTGTACAGTAAATAATGGACGGGACCCAAGATGTTTCCTTGAGGGACACCTGCTTTAACTTCTTTCAGTTTAGAGTATTCATCCTCCTGTTTAATTCTGGACACTCTATCTGTAATGTAGGATAAAACAAAAAATATTCCTTGGAAATATACAGTTCATTACGCTGCGGATTATGTGAAACTATGAATTTTCTAAATTTTTAAACACAATTGGTCAATAAAGAACCCCTATACTGAAAGAAGGTACAAATACAAAAAATCGGTTAAACATTTTTTTGTCGCACAGTGTAATTCATGTATAATAAAGGAAACCAATTAGTGAAATCACACATTTACATACACTACACCGTTGGTTCCTGATATCCCCCCTAGAATCATAATCCCTCCCCCCTCCCCGAAAAAAACGTGCATTAATTAAACACTGGGTCTAGCGATAGTGAATCTGGCCATTAGTTTTTAAAACTAAACAAAAACTGTCTTTACCTGTTTGGATCCATTTGCTACGGATGTCAGAGTTGCTTTTACTGTATCATTATATTTTTCTGGCCAACATAATTTTGATATTAGACCTCGTCTAAACGCCTCATCAGCTGTTAACGTTTGTGAAGCATAAAAGAGCTCGCCTGCCTGAAAAACAAAATAATAAAACTAAGACTACAAATTCAAATGTCCAATAAATAGATAATAAAATAATTTGAATATAACCTACAGTCATTACTGGTCTACAACCGTGCGGTATCGTACCTTAAAGAGTACTATCAAAGAAAATAATAGCTACGCAGTAGAAGTCTCATGCAAGACTATTCGGCAGACCGCGAGAGGCGCTGGCCAAATATGCAGACCGGCAGATTTACAGCAAAATTTGATTTCGGCGCTCGAACGCTTGACGATTTAAAGGACAGCGTTGTCGGATTCTTTAATTTTACGTTAGTATAAGAAATACAACAGGTTCTATTATACATAGCGCGTTAATAAACTACACTAATATAAAAGGGGTAGGTATATCTGTTGATTTGTTAGGTTTAGGTAACTAAAAATTAATGGTCTAATTTATTCCACGAAAATGATGACAATTTCATTTAGTTGTGTTTTTACAGGGTGTTTTTACTTTCTCCTTTTTAAGTGTAGCCGAAATTAATAATAAAAACTAAACCATTTTTTTTACTACGAATAGAGAAAAGAAAATTTAAATTACAAATATATTACATAGTATGTTTATTTATATTCTATTGGTAAATATAAAATTTTGCATACATTTTTTTACGGTATACCAGAATAATATAATCTAAGTAATATTGCTTGTTTTATAAAACCACGCTGTTAGGTATACTCTGGTATACATTGACCTATTTCTATTATTGTCTGCCCAATATATCTGCAACCGGCAAAAGAATTTCAAGTATGCAAGGGAAGGCTTAAACAACGTTGCCCATTTGTTTGCAGACCAATTTTGAAAAACTTTTTCATTTTACGCTAAGATTGAAACTTTTCTTACCACATCTGGTTTACAAACAAATTGGTAACGTTTTTAAGCCTTTCATTGCATTCTTTAAATTCTTTTTCCGGTCGCAGATATCTTGGGCAGAATATATAAACTTTTTAATAAAAAATTGTAATTCCTAAACACATTTAAGATTTTAGAAAAGGGATCGATAAGCTATTTTTTATACAACTTTTAGAACATTACAGGGAACCTTAAGGGTGCAACATTTTTTTAAATTTAATTTTGATTTTTATTACTAACGATCTTTAACTCTTATGTCCGTAAAATTAATGAACTGGTTTTAGTGGATATATCGTTTCTAAAATTAAACTTGAAATTGATATTATACAAGTCTCCATACTTTTTTGTATGTAATAATTTTGGAAATGTAAGGGGGACAAGATTCTCAAAAAATTATTTTCAGTTTTTATCCTGTTTGTTTATTACACTAATTGAATTTTTCAATTATAATAACAGGGCTGACACGACTAACGTCGACTGACAACTTAATTTAAATATTTTAATTTTACGGGCTTATAGTAAATAGTACACACATTAAATTTTGGAGTTCATCAGTTTTCAAGATATGCTGAAGACAGATTGACACAAGTGCTGAGCTTTTTTTTTTCGTTTTGACGAACATCGCAAATATAAAATGTAAATGGTAGGCATGCTCCGCTATTCACCAAAAGGAAAAAAAGGTTGTGCTTTAATAATTAAACTGGCATTGATCTTAACAAGAAGTCCTATGCCCAGAAATTTCGGTCATAGATAGCATGAGTAAAAAATTTGGAAATAGGAAAACGTTAATTAATGCTGTTCCGTATTAATAAAACTAGCGGCATTAAAATAGTAGGTTTGACACTGATAAATTTCAGATAAAGTATTCCGTGTGCCAAAAAAGAAAAAAAAATAAGTGTGTTAAATGAAAAATATTTTAAACCAAAATTTTTGACACAATGGAATTGAACAGCATTAAAGTAAAAACAGAAGTGAAATAGATTGTAATTATTTGAAAAGTTTTGTTGGAGCCTAAACTATTTCAGTCTTAGCTGTTTATAAAATTTTGTATTAAACTTTTTAGTTTTATGCTCTTTGTGTAAAAATTTACTTTTAGTATATTTTTAGAGGCACATCTTGCTAGATTTAAGGCTCCCGATCTACTCGTATTGTACTGTCGTGGTTAAAAAAAATGCAAGTATTTCTTAATAGTTTTTCTTCGAGAATTGGAACATGGACTGTGAAGTAGATGTACCATTTTGTTGTTCACTGGTGTACATTAAATCTGTTGAGATCAAAACTTGTTTTGGTTCATGCACCATTTCTTATCATGAGTGACTTTTTATGGACAAGCAATGGTATTATAAAACATTTTATTGTGCAGTTTTTTTGTACCTACATTGCATGACCCTTCAAGGAGCACTAAGTAATAATAAAGAATTATGATTTGAAAAAAAGAAAAATATATAAATTATACGCTAGTCTCTAAAACGGGGGAGTCCGTTTTTAAAAAAATTTAATTTGTTACAAGCAGTATCGTTACATGTATACCAAAGAGTAGTTATCAGCTAACATTCCTACTATTTCAGTTTTTTTTAACATCCTGCTGCTATTTTGCAATGAGATAGGTACAAGTGACTTTCCTAAATAAACACGGAAAAAAGGCGCATAATTTAGTAAAAAAATTAAAATTTTATTTTGTACCTAATGCAAAAATTCGGTACCCCTATCGAATTTTCGCGTGGCGCGGTTTTAAGGATAAAGTACAGGCCAATGTTTTTATTTTTTTTTTTTTTTGACGAATTATATGTATTTCTTATATGCCGATTTGGGAAAGTCAAGGTTGGGTCAAGGTCAAAGGAAAAGTCAAAGTCAAAGAGAAAGTTGGTGCTCAGTTTCAGCATATAACTGAGCAGCAATAATGTTAAAAACAAAACAAAATGGGGATGTTATCTGATGACAACTCTTAAGCTATGAAAAGTAAGAAATGGCTTCGCAACTGCAAGCCGGGTCTATACTCGGTGATGACGTATAGACTTTATAGAATTTTCTGGACTTAGTCAGTAGTTCTGTTCACACGACTGATTGATTCGTATAAGACAAGGATGGTTTATTTTATCTTAAATAAAAATTTTAAAAAATGATAGTATTCTTGAAACCGCACAAATTTGTTGAAAATTGTTGATTATTTGTTTTGTAAATTGTTAATCTTTTGAGTAAATTTCTTTTTAGTATCTCTGGACCACTTGCAGAATTTGAATATGTTTGTTAAAACCAAATGTTCTATTAAAAACGCTCGATGTTCATAGCAGCGATCTTCTTTATTCCCCAACCAACCCACATTTTCTGCTAAGAGGATATTTTTTAGTTTTGACCCAACAGATTCCTCATGTTTGATAATCTCAAAATAATTTTTAAACGACAAAAATATTTTATGGACCAAATATGCAATTTCGTCGGTAGGCATAACTAACGACATCTTATCGTGTCCACCATAATTTTTTTGTAACAAAAATAATTGTTTAGCATTAAATATATTATCTAGATTCTGGACTTTGGAATAATTTTAAAGGAAGATTGTGTTCTTTATCGTCTAAAACAATGTGAGTTTTGTGGATATTTTCATTCTTTTGTGAACTATTCTATGGAAGTAAGATTGAACTATCCGAGTCCTCCTGGCAGTTTGAATATTTTGATGGTTTTAAAAGTCCGGTTATGGTCTGAATTCTAAAAGACATTTTTGTCATTTTTCTGTTCCTCAAACAGTCCAAATATACCATTAATTGTTTGAACAATTCCATCAAAACATGGAGGTCTAGTCTCTGTTAAGTTCGGCAGGGAATCGGTTTTGTCTTTGTTAGTTTTAATGGTAACTTTAGTTAGTAAGCTAAAAATGTCTTTACCTTTTTTAAGAATGTCAATTATTTCGGTATTTTTATCACTTACGCCGCATCGGAATGGATTTTTGTCAAAAAGTCTGTCACTGTTTAATGCATCAAAGAGATTGTTCATAAATAAAACAAAATCGGCCGTGTCTTTTATGTTTCGCCGACAAACAATTTGCTGTTCAAAAGGATGTTTGTTGTAATAAATAAGCTTGGCGAATTAGGGTCTGTTACCAGAGGCGTCGATGCTGAAAATTAGGTACGTACAGGGTTATTCATTATATTTTGACTCCCACCTACAGCTCTTATTACAAGTTATAGAAAAAAACCTTAAATACAAAAGTTTTAGGTTTTTCACGTAGTATCTTTTGGTAATAGCGGAAATAAAAAATCGACTTTACAACATTGAAAAAATTAATTGAGTCATACTTTTTTAAATGGAACACCCTGTATATTATTAGCTCAAATGAAAGATCACTTTGTTTTGATTTCAAATATATATAATTTGTAGGCATTTGGTTCAGCCACTTTTGAAATATTTGAGTTTATAACTTATTTTTCCACAATTGGAGATCATCAGTCACTAAAGTTTGTTGCTTTAATATAATCAAGTTGCCTCGAAAACGTCGACGTTTGCAATAATCGTAATATTTTTTTTAAACTCAAATATTTCAAAAGTGGCTGAACCAAATGCCAACAAATTATATATATTTGAAATCAGAACATTCATTTGAGCTAATAATATACAGGGTGTTCCATTTAAAAAAAATATGACTCAATTAATTTTTTCAATGTTGCAAAGTCGATTTTTTATTTCCGGTATTACCAAAAGATACTATAACCTGTAACAAATGAAGAAAATCAGTTAACAGTATTATTAGCGGTTGAAGAAAACCCCCCAAGTAAGTACCAGTGAAATAGAAAAAGCGACTGGCATTGAACGCACGAGCATTAAAAGGGTTTTAAACAAACACTAATATCATGCATATCATATGGAATTACACCTTACGATCGAGACTATGCTTGCAGAAAAGAATTTTCAGTTTTAGTTCTAAGTAAACAGAATTTGGAATAATATTTAAAGTATTGTTTTCCGACGAGGCAACTTTTAAAAGTAATGGTTTGTCCACACTGGATTCGCCAAATTAAATGGTCAATAAATGTCTGGGGTGGAATAATTGGGTCTCATGTTATAGGACCATATTTTTTTGAAGAACAGTTGACAGGTGAAGTTTATTTAAATTTTTTCAGAAATAAGCTACCAATACTTCTCGAAAACTTAAATTTCACAGAACGCGAATCCTTTTGGTTTCAACACGATGGAGCTCCGCCACATTATCAGGATCATAGGGATGTAAGAAATTATTTAAATAACCGGAAAATAAATCAATGGATTGGACGTGGTGGACAAACTGCGTGGCCACCAAGATCACCAGACCTGACACCAACAGATTTTTTCCGTGGGGGCATGTTAAAGAAGAAGCATATAAAGAAGGTCCAACGACAGTAGAAAATATGAAGGCCAGAATAAGGTTGAGTTTTAGTAGAAACATTTCCGAATGTACCTTGCAAAAAGTTAAACTTTCGTTTATGGATCGGCTCGAAATGCGTCTTCAACAAAATGGTAATTTGTTTGAACACCTTCTTTAAAGATTATTTTTTATTTGTTTATTACGTTTTGGTTAGTAACTAGTATCTGTTAAAATATTATTTTTTAAGTTTTTTTTTGTGGTAGCCGCTAATAATACCACTGTTGACTGGTTTTGTTCATTGGTTAGCGGTTTTAAATAATGTAAAGCTTTGTAAATGCAACATTTCATGTTTGTTCAAATATTTTCAATAACTTTAAAATGCTTCAGGCCTTGGCTTTTTTTCTTATTCTGGATATCGAGCAACTCTACTAACGCAAAATTATTAGTAGTTAAACACCAATCAATAACTGACATTGAAATTTTAAGTTTTAACTAGTTTGTCAAATAATTTGATCAAAAAGTTTTGCTCAGAAGAGTAACTTGTATGGTATTTTTTAAAAGCTGGTTAAGTTGCCTTTAACATGGGAATATAATATACAGGGTGTCCCATTTAAAAAAGTTGAATCAGAAGACGATATGCAAAACTCGAACACCCTGTATAATGGTACATAATTTTAAACCAATCGTTGGTCAATATTTATCTCTATCATATAGTACATTTTCTGGCACATTTAATTTTTCAGTATCCGATTTAGGTTTTTAGACCCAACAAACCTTATATTAAATTCTTAGTACACACTAGCGATGGGTCATTCGTTCATTTTCAAGAGACCCCGCTCACTCGTTCAGCTCACTTGGAAGAGTCGTTCGCAAGGAGTCGTTCGAATGAACGAATCGCGGAGCTCTTTACTTTAACGTGACACCTGCACTTGTTCGTGTGCATAAAAGAGAGCATAAAACGCGGATGTGAATTACACATTTACGACTGCCGACGGCCCGCTGCCTGGTTGTGGCGCGACGACGGCTTCAAAGAAAAATAATATACATAACATAAATAAATTAAATAAAATTAATTAAAATATTGGAATGATTAAAATTTGTATTTGTTAAATGTTCAAAATAAAAGTAAATACATATTAACAAAAATGGTTTTATTGTAGATTAGATAATGATTATGTAATATGGATTTCAAAGTTATAAACTACCCGCAGTATACGCCGTTAAAAAACGTTGTTGCAAATTTCCGGCAAAGTAATTAATCGGTAATCGTAAAATAATAGTAATACGAAAGACGTACAAACTGTGTAATGTGTGTAGGCCGCTAGATGCTCCACCACTCTCGTTCGTATATTGTACGTCGCGTCGGAGCCGCTCGCGCTCTCGCGCTCTCTGAGTTGTCCGAAACTCGCGAAAGCGTGGAGTGGAATTTCTACGGACGGACGAGAGCGCTGCGAGAGCGAGCCAATAGTCTAACGAGCGGTGAACGTATCGTTCAGTTGATGGGAGCGGCTCATTCGCGACTCTTTGAAAAGAGTCGTTTAAATTGAACGACTCGTTCGCGAACGACCCATCGCTAGTACACACCAGCCGTATCGATTGAGACATTCAAATACAGGGTGTCTCATTTAAAAAACATATATTTGGTTCGCCACCGACTTTTGCGACAACCCTGTATAACGAAAGTATTTTTAAAACATAGCCTATATAGCGATCCATCATATACCAATTTATTTTTCCAAAATCCCTTGCCGTTTAGGTGCAATCGTCCACCCCATCTTGGTTGCACCACCCTGTATTGCGTAGGTCTGCCTGGCACCAGAGGTCGACTACCGGTTGCCGATGTATGCCCCGCCCGGATCGTAAAATTGTGTGACATTTTGACCTTTTCAATGTATGTTGCATGTACGAATACTCAAGAGAAAAAATCTTCAAAATTACGGCATGCTGCCGCGCCGTGCGGCACGCCGAACTGTCTATAAGCGAGTCAAACTCGCACTTACCGTTTGTTTTTTATTTCACATGAATTAAATTCTTTTTGTCATATACCGTATACGCACGTATTTAATTTTCGGCATCGACGCCTCTGGTAACAGATCAAAAGTGGCCAAGTTTAGTAATAAAATAATACCTCTTGTAGTGGAGTTACGAAAATAAACCAGTTAATAAAATTGATCTGACTGATAGAAAAGTGGTATGCACAATAATGGATATATACCCATATTTGTCTATATACTACAGAAAATATGTATTTAATATACTCGTATAAAACACTACAGAAAATATATATTTCGTATACTCTTATAAAAGATGGCGGATGGAAATACCATACTGTGACCATACCTAATTATCGATTTACCTATTTATCTCAAAAAAAATTTCAGTTATTTTATGAAGGGAATATATCATAATTTAGTACGATTTTATATTAGGACCTTTTTAGTTTTGGGGTATTAAGTATATTTATTTATACCGCTTACGTACGTCACAATAGGGAACTTGCACATTTTTTTTTATTACATAAAAATGTTCAGTCACATAAAAAAATAACATATGCAAAATATTACGACTTAAATATCAGTCCTTAATTTTTTATTAATTATTAAAGTTCGCGCGCCAATCCTAACATTCAAAACGAGCTCCATGGCGCGGGAAGGTGTGTGACGTCACACCGTGTGTCGGGCCAGCAACGTTAAGCTGCAGTGCATTGACATCGAGGTGGAAAATTGAACTGTTTACGTTTGTGTGTTTACTTTGCGTTTCAAAAAGCCCTAATGATGGAAGATACTAAGAAAAATACATACTACAAATACTGTATAGTGCCAATGTGTCCTAATACGACTTTTAAAACTTCAAATAAACGGTTTATTCATGTACCTGAAGATAAAAATCGCCGCGTAAAATGGTTTAAAGCATGCAGAAGAAATGTCAAAGACATTTCTGAAAAAAATACTGCACTTCACGTATGCGAAGATCATTTAATGTAATACTACTTTAAATTGTTTTATTCGTATCCTTAAAATATTTTTAAGGTAAATTTTTGGCCGATTTATATAGATGTGGAAAAATTTTATGGCGCCAGAAACAGTCTGCTGCGTCTATTAACATTTCTGTGTATTCTTGGATATATTCCACCCATATATGAGAAAACTTAGAGTTTTCTTTTTTAAATTTGGATCTGCAACACAGAATAAACATTTCCTTTTGTTACATATAAACATCTGCAGCTGAACTTGTGCTTTGTACTTTGCCGTTTGTTAAATAATTAGATACCGCTTTTTCAGACTGAGGACACTTTATTTCAACTACATATTCCTCAGATATGGCATCTGGAGAAGCTCCAAATATTGGATGTCTTGAATCCAGCTGTAGTCCTATATGACTTAATTTAATTGTAGATCTAACCCGGTTTCAGTCTCCTCATCAATGTTGCAAGTTACAGCATATTGTTTTTCCCTTACATTATGTTCGGGTGTTATCTTAGCTTTCACTGTGCAAATATTCTTATCTCTTCGAACTTGGACCCATCCTATAGTAGAATCTCCATAAGAATACCTTCCAGATCTATAATTAGTTAATTATACTTATTAATACTTAGAAAAGGCACTTATATATTTTTTGCTACTATAGTCAATACAAACATATTTTTGTGCCTAATGAAACGCTAAACATTCTAAGCAGCAATTAACAGTATATAAATTTAACAAAAAACACAAGTTGCAGGATATAGTTTTAAGTCAAAGAAAACATACTTTTAAATATTTTATAGTTTTTCACTATTTTTATACTTTAATCTAAAATAGGTACACATCTTTAAAGCGTTTATCACTACATTAGTAGATTTAAAACAATATTTTATGTTCTATAAGTATCTGAATAATTCACAGATCTATTTAAATTTTAACGCAAATGATAAAATGAACTGGTATCGGCGATATCGGTACCTAACATATATTGTACCTACTTACTTGCAAGCTTTAACACCGCGAACTTCGCCAAGCGAAAAACTTTCGGAGTTTTTTTTTTATAAAAGTTGCCACCATAAACATATCCACAGTGGGCAAATTGTCTGATTGTCCTTTTAAAAAACCTTCATCAGTCATCTTGTAACAATATTTATTTGCTCTGAAGCTTAAAATCCAAACAAGCACACTAAATTTGTTACCAAACGATTGTCTAATAAATACGTTTCCGTACTCTTGGCGTGCTGCCGCTCACGGGTCATGTCTCGACGAACGGTTTGACGTCACAACCAATGGAGTCGCGTAACTAGAATTGTTCAAATTATGCAACCTTTAATAGTTTATATTTAATCCAGGGGATTAAAAAATTATTTTTTTTGTGAACTATGGGTCTTTTGATGATATTAGCTTACGTTTAAGAGTGTTATTTTTCAAATTTAATTTTCATGCAAGTTCCCTATTTTTGATTCTGTTTTTAGTTTCAATATGGCGGTTATATGGGGTTTTAAACAAAAATTACAGGGTATGGGCACATCTTACCATAACACACAGCTGTGGCACTCTCTCTGGCGGCAACAGTTAGCGCCGATCCTCGCGCACTTCACCTAGCCCCGCCTTCTATGAGGACAAGAAGGCACTGGCATCGGTTGGAAGGTTATTGTTCGTGTGACTGTCGTTAGGACCCATCGGCGTAGTTACGATTAGTTGTGGATTTATTTTACACCGCGTTTGGTGTTATTATGAGTGAACGAAAACCAGGACATTATGTTTGCGCTGTTAGCAGCTGCTACAATAAAAGATATAACTGCAATAAGAGATGTTTCCTAGGCAACCTGATAGGGGAGTACCTACAATTTTTTTGTTAGAAATTATTAGTTATATGTAGGTATGTTTATTATTTCTACTTGCACAAAAAATAGTGTTTTGCAAAAATCAAATCTAGTACGTATATTATATAAGACAAGACAACGGTAAAAAGGGATTTCTCTTAAAAAATCGTTTGTTTCTTCAGTGCTTATTTGGAAAGATATTTTTAAAATGCGCTTTGTCATCGTCACTTTTTTTCCTTTGCAAATTGGCATTAGAAATTTTTGAATCCGTTTCGTATTGAAAATCGAAATTTGATTTAAATTGGAGAGTGTTTCAAGTGCCCTTATTTTTAAAAAATATACATTGAGTGTTAAGAACAGTAATCTAATGGGACGAGTGAATATTATCTATGTCAGAATCTTGCAGTTTCTTTTAGAACACTGAAAAGCACATATTTTACATAGTAAATCTCTAAAAGAAAATCTGCGGAAAACCGCGTATTGTTTACGAAAAAAATTATACAAGATTAATATTAAAGAATATCTTTAAATAATTGCTTTAAAACCCATATCGCGATATTACTTCTGATCCTACATTATTTTTTATAAGTTTTCAGGTCCCAAACTAAAATCTAAACATGTGTCCGATTTAACAATCTCACTAGCTTCCTTACTTTTTTGAAATAATGGACACTAGTGGATAGTTTTATACACGGTGTTTTATTAGTAATCTAAAAGATTTAAGGAGTTAGTTAATTTTAGAAACTGTTTTTCACAAAAGCTGGTGCAAATACATATACATTACATAGGATTCCCTGGAACATTATTTTGGACAAATTAGAAGGGAAAACGGGAACTGCGTTAATCCAACCCCCATACAGTTTCACAGGATATTTAGTAGCGATGGGTCATTCGTTCACCGGCGTTTTTGCTGTGATCGGTTTGGCGGAGTTGCCAGAATGTCGAGTTCCCCGGACACTTGTTTTGCTTGTGAAGACAATTTTATTGTCAACAATAAAATAATTCATTGTGCTTTCTGTGGAAAGTCGTTTCATAATATGTGCTTCAAAATAAAAGATAATGTATCGAAGGCAGTGACGGAATGCAAGAACATCATGTGGTTTTGCGATAAATGTGTTGAGATTGTGGCCCAAAATATCATGGTGGTAGAAAAAATTAGTGAAATAGAAAAAAAAAACCAACGCTGTAATGAGCGCAATAAAAGAGCTAAGGTCTGAAAACCCCCCCAAAAAGAGCTTGGATGAGCCAGTAAACTATGCAAAGGCGTTAAAGCAGGGTGTAGTGATCATCAAGCCTACGAAAGAATGTGAAAGCAAGGAGACAAGGAAGATCATTAAGCAGCAGGTTAATCCTGCAGAACTGGGCATTGGAATTACAGCTATGAAGGAAGCTCGGGAGGGAGCTGTGGTTATACGGTGCCGGAACGAGCTGGAAGCAAGGAAGTTACAGGCTAACCTTGAACCCAAGATTAGACAAAATTTTGTAACCACTATCCCAAGTAAAAAAAACCCACGAATTAAAATAGTGGGTATTGAAGAACACTGTAATGAGCAAGAACTTATACAAAAGCTTAAACAACAAAATCAAAACATCATAACCTCAGAAAGCCAAATAAAACTGGTTGTAATAAAAAAAATGATAAAGACTTTTCTTGCCATTGTTGAATGTGACGCAAACACATTTGAGAGAGTGTTACATGAAGGAGAAAACAGATTGTTTCTAGACTGTAGATCATATAGGTGCTTTGAATATATAGGCGTAATGAGGTGCTACAACTGCAACCAATATAACCACACAGCGAAGGAGTGTAAAAACCAGAGATCTTGTGGAGTCTGTGACGGCAAATCCCATGAAACCAAAGATTGTGATAAAAACAACCCCGAATGTGTTAATTGTAAATTAAGTAACAATAAATATAAATTGAACCTAGATGTAAATCATGGAGTGTATGAAATTAAATGTCCAACATATATTTGGCTTCAGGAAAGGGAGAAACAAAGGATTCAATACGGCTCGGACAAATAGCAATCCAAGTATATAATGTCTAACAATAATTCTGAAAACCAACAAACCCTAACAATTATTCATCAGAACATTCAATCTCTTAGACATAAAACCCTGGAAATAGACTGCTTCCTGGATGGACTGGTCTGTAAGCCCCAAGTCTTACTTCTTAGTGAGCACTGGCTGGAACAAAATGAAGCCCCCTTCATCAAACTTGATGGGTACAGGCTCGTGTCTCTCTATGCAAGGAGAGGTATGAAGCATGGGGGCGTTTGCATCTACTGCGATGAAAACAGTGCTTTTAAGGACGAAAAAACTGTCTGTGATATAAGTGTTGAAGGTGACATCGAGCTTGCTGCTGCCGTTGAGGATACCATGAAGATTGTTATAGTGTGTCTGTACCGTCGAGGAATTGGAACATATCAGGTTTTTCTAGAGAAACTCGAGCAGGTTTTAGATTTCTTGTACAGCAAGTACTCAAAATATAAAGTAATTTTAGCAGGTGACTTTAATCTAAATTTTTTTAATAATGAAGATAATCATAACAAGCAACTATTAGATCTTTGTAATGCTTATAACCTACATCAATGTATTTTTAAGGCTACACGTGAAACTAAAGAGTCGGTCACTTTAATTGACAATATATTTTGTAATTTTGAACAAAACTTTACAAGTTATGTGTTAAACTCTGCACTCTCAGACCACCATGCACAGGTTATCAGTGTTACCGGTTTATATAGCAACAAAAATGGGCCAGAATATGAATATAGGAGGTTTTTTTCTAGGAGTAAGATTGTGTATTTTAAACAGGAGATTGGAATGATAGATTGGGCACAGGTGTATGACACACACACAGTTAATGAGGCATACTCTAAATTTTTGAACATAATCTTAAATTATTTCAATAAAATTTTTGTAGTCAAAAGATGTCCTATAACAAAAAAGAACAATCACTGGATCACAACAGGCATCAAGGTGTCCTGTAGGCATAAACGTGTGCTCTATTTTAAAAAAATCAAGGGAGAGATCTCCAGTCAAGTTTTTAATAACTACTGCAAAATTTTAAAACAGGTCATTAGAAGCGCTAAAAAAATGTCTAACAAACAATTCTTAAATAATGCTGAAAACAGGATTAGGGCAACTTGGCAATTAGTTAAAAATATAACTGGAAACAGAGATAAAAAAACAGTTCTTGAGAATTTTTCCAAGAAATGTAATGATCCATTCAAAGTGGTAAATAACTTAAACAGATATTTTGCAAAAGCATGTCCAAATCCAAATTCTTCTTTACATGATGCCTCTCATCCTGTCAGTTCTTTGCAGTCCATATACCTGAGACCAACTAATCCCCATGAAATTATCAAAATCATAGCAGGTCTAAAAAACAAAAAATCTGTTGGTGATGATAACATATCTGTTAAAATTCTCAAAGAAGTTGCTGATATAATAGCTAAACCATTATCGTATATAATCAATCTATGCTTTCAAACGGGCATATACCCGGACCTTCTAAAGAATGCACTTATAAAGGCAATACATAAAAAGGGCGAAGTTGATGAAGAAAAAAATTACAGGCCTATATCTCTTCTTTCTAACATAGGAAAAATTTTCGAAAAATCGATATATAACAGACTGACAGATTTTTTGGAGAAATTCTTATTAATTGCTAAGAATCAAAACGGTTTTAGAAAGGGCAAGTCTACCATAAGAGCAATTTACCAAGCAATTACAAACATTTTAGAATCATTAAACAGTAAAAAATTAACTATGGCGATGTGCATTGACCTGTCAAAAGCTTTTGATACCGTCAACCACAAGACGTTATGTAGAAAATTAGAAGCTCTAAAATTAATTGAATCTTATCTAGAAAATCGTACGCAACAAGTGATTGAGAATGACACTTACGGTAGACCTATAGTCTCAGATAAGATCGGCCTTGCTAGGGGTGTTCCTCAGGGATCTATCTTGGGCCCTTTACTTTATATTATGTATACGAATGAGCTCACGGATGTTGCAGGACAGTATACGGTTCTATACGCGGATGATACTACCCTGATATTTAGTGAAGGAGGGTCCGATGCAATGCTAATAAGCGTGCAGAGGGCTTGCGGCGCGCTCGACAGATACTTTACAGCCCATGACCTGCTGTTAAACGTACCAAAGACTCAATGTATTGTGTTCGGAAATCGGACGGATAGTGCATTTTCTTTTCTCTACAAAAATAGAGAAATAAAAAGTTCAGAAAAAATTTCTTTTCTCGGTGTGACGATAGACAGGAGATTGGACTGGAGAGCGCATGTCGAGGGCGTAGCAACGAGCGTGTCTAGATATTGTTACGCATTGAGGGTTATTACTGAGCGTGTTGGCTGGATGCTGCGATCTCAGCTTATCATGCTTTCATTCAATCTAAAATTCGATATGGCCTTATATTCTGGGGAAATTCAACAGAGCTAGACAGAATATTAATACTTCAAAAGCGGTGTATTAGATCCATCTTTGGAATAAAACAACGTGAAAGTTGTAAAGAAGTATTTATTCGCAAGAAAATATTAACCTTAGTTTGTATGTATATATTGGATTCTTTTATGTTTGTCCATAGAAACAAAGACTTGTTTGAAGATGCTACTCTTAAACATTGTTACCCAACTCGATATAAAACTGATTTATTAACAGAAAAATGTAATTTTAGTTATATTCAAAAAAATGTTCCTTACACACTGATAAAAATCTACAATAGTTTTCCAGAGAGACTAAGAACCTTACCTCAGGGTCGAGTTAAAACTATTGTAGAGAACTATTTAATTGAAAAGGCATACTATAGCATGAATGTCTTTTATAATGACAGATAGGAATGGTCTGACATAGATATGTGATAAATTGTGCTACAACCTATTCTTTCTGTATTGAGTGTGGTGCTGTTGCGGTGTGTGTGATACGTTTTTCATATTTTATATTTATTTTTGTACTTGGTATGTATTTCCTGTGGTCCCGAAGTGCGTCAATTTTGAAAATTTTGAGTTCTTAACGTATTTTTTTCCTGTAAAGTAATCACTATTTAAGGATCATGTTTTTGTATTTTAAAATCTTTTTTTTTTAATGTTTTTTTTTATATGTTAATCTATATAATTTATTAAGATATATACTGTAAATCCGAGTGTAAACCTTTGACACTGTTCTATGCTTCTTGCTTTCTGAATAAAGAAACAGTTATCTATCTATCTATCTATCTAAAATAGAGCAAAAAATGCTATGAATTACACATTTTCGACTGCCGACGGCACGCTGCTTAATTGTGGCGCGGCGGCTTCAAACAAAAATAAAATAAATATTAAAATATTGGAATGATTTATGGCTTTTTTTTTGCAGGGCGTTTGAGTTTGGTGGGTACCGAGACCGACACAATAATATACTAATATAATAATACCTAATACTGAACCAGGCTTTTAATAAATCATTTGATTTGATTTTTGGTTGTTTTATGCGTTAGTGTGTGGCTTGAGTTTTAACCTACCCGCAGTATACACCTCTGCTTAAAAAACGTTGTAGCAGATTTCCGGCAAAGTAATTAATCGTTAATCGTAAAATAATAGTAATACCAAAGACGTACAAACTGTGTAATGTATTACCATACAGGCCGCTAGATGCTCCACCACTCTCGTTCTATTATACGACTCCGACTGAGCCGCTCCCGGCTAGCGCTCTTCGCGGCTCGCGCTCTCCGAGTTGTCCGAAACTCGCGAAAGCGTGGAGTGGAATTTCTAGGAACGGACGAGAGCGAGCCAGATATTTTAACGAGCGGTGAACGTATCGTTCAGTTGATGGGAGCGGCTCATTCGCGACTCTTTGAAAAGAGTCGTTTAAATCGAACGACTCGTTCGCGAACGACCCATCGCTAATATTTAGGAAGTTACAGTGCTCGAACTTACTTCACTCAGGTACAGAAAACTGCGAGGCAGATTCTGATTTAATGTTACTCAGACTTGGTGATTACAAAGACGTAAGTGGATCTGAGAAGCAGGAACAAATTACTTCCGAACAATCTGACAATCAAAAAATCATCGCAGATTATTTAAAACATGATATGTTACAAAAAAATTTTGTCCGATACGTGTGCGGCTACCTTTTAAATAACAGTCTTCAAATAATGTCTGTATGATTGTGGCGGATTCATATTTAAAAGATTTATTGTTTGGGTGTTACGCCACTCTACTGTTAAGGAAAATTAATATTTTTTAAAAATAATAAAAGTCACTGCGTTTAAAGAAAAAACAAATCCTGAAAAAAGAAATGTTCTGTACACTATCAGTGACTTTTAATTATGAAAAGTATGCCTGACCCTAATCTATCTCTAGTGTAGTATATATTCGGTCTAAAACCGAAAAAAAAAATCAATATAAATCAATATAAATTCAAACTAACTTAGTTAGTTTGAATTTATTAGATTCTTTGATAACGAGACTAGATATTAGGTCTCGAAACGTCAGAAAAATTATTTTATATTTTCGAAAAAATCAGAAGATTTCTATCAGAAAACTCTTGTATCCTTTTTTAATTATTTTTTATAATTACTTAGTTATTTTTAACTTGGTTAGTTTGAATTTATTAGATTCTTTGATAACGAGACTAGATATTAGGTCTCGAAACGTCATAAAAATTATTTTATTCAGATTGGGTTTTAGACCGAATATATACTACACTAGAGATAGATTAGGGTCAGGCATACTTTTCATAATTAAAAGTCACTGACAGTGTGCAGAACATTTCTTTTTTCAGGATTTGTTTTTTGTTTAAACGCAGTGACTTTTATTATTTTTAAAAAATATTAATTTTCCTTAACAGTAGAGTGGCGTAACACCCAAACAATAAATCTTTAAAAAGTCTTCAAGTTCACTCCTGTGAAACTTGTATTAAATATAGCAACGACCACGTTGAATTAGACGATTCCTCTTTATATTGTTTTCTAAAAGCATATGAAAATGCTAATAAAACCACTTTTGGCAATTTAAAAATGCCGAATGATGAGTTTGTGGAATTTATTTCTAAAATAGAGCGTATATTTCAGGAGAATTTTGAAAACTTTATCACCAGCAAAAATATTTTGCGGTAAATTTGTGGAGGTAAGAATTTATTTTAACCTTAAAAGAATTAATAGTAATTGTAAGAGTATTAAGAAAAACAAATTAATTATATGGAGAAACCAATAGATATTATACGTATATATATACAATATATATATATATATATATATATATATATATATATATATATATATATATATATATATATATATATATATATATATATATATATATATATATATATATATATATATATATATATATATACAGTGTCACACATAAAGTCCGCATCATATGGGAATTTTTTTTCCTAATCGGTTAAAGAAAATTTTACCTTTACTATTAGTTTTTGCTTTAAAAATGATGCCAAATGACATGCACATGAACCGTCACGTGACTTTGTTTAACTGTCAAATTTGACATATTTTTCAAAAAATGTCCAAAATGGCGGTTATTTCTTAAAATTTCGAAAAATGTTAAAGAAAAAAGTTGTTGGTTTTTTAATTTTCTACCTATGTATCAATTTTCAACTCTCTGATACAAATTTCATTGTTTTCCAATTTTTTTTTAAACTGAACATTTCTGGGATTTTCAGATTTTACCAAACCTGTAAAAAAATATTCCTTTATACCAAACTTATCTTCTAATGTATTTTTATCACCAATTGTGGTTCTAAATATGGACCTGCTCTTAGTTCCTTTTGCGTTGTAATTATTCGATATTATTAAAACAGGGTTTTATTGTTTAAAAAGTGCAGTAAAAGGTAAATTAAAGATTTTTCGTTGGGATTGTTTTTTAATTCGGTTTATGTATCTAGCTACTTAGTAAAAAACCGAAATAAAATCAAATGTTCAGTTATTTGTACAAATTATGTCAAATTTGCATCAACTTTGACATAGTTTTTGCTGGCGTTTCCCATTTTTCTAAAAAAAAAAAGTATTTAGAACAACAATAGGTGATAAAAATACATTAAAAAGATAAGTTTGGTATAAAGGAATATTTTTGTACAGGTTTGGTAAAATTTGAAAAACCCAGAAATGTCGAGTTTTAAAAAAAATGGAAAAAAAGAAATATATACTAAAGAGTTGCAAATTGGGACATGGGTAGAAAATTAAAAAACAAACAACTTTTTTCTTTAACATTTTTCGAAATTTTAAGAAATAACCGCCTTTTTGGATATTTTTTGAAAAATATGTCAAATTTGACAGTTAAAAAAAGTCACGTGACTGCTCTTGTGCATGTCATTTGGCATCATTTTTAAAGCAAAAACTAATAGCAAACTCAGAATTTCCTTTAACCTATTAGGAAAAAAAATTCCCATATGATGCGGACTTTATGTGTGACACTGTATACAGTATACACTCTTTAATCCGAACATCCAGTAATCCGAACTAACGAAGCCCAAAGCGATGGTCCGAACAAGACTCTATAATCCGAACAAAGTTCGGTTTAACGAATATCGTTCGGATTATAGAGTCAGCGGACACAATAAAACGTACCTCTAGAAACAACACGTGATTACTTTCTATGGGTAGTTCCCCGGCAGTTTCGGGGAAATCCTTTTTGTGAGACGGAAGCTTTCTTGATTAGATCTTTTTTAGTTGGAATATTATTACCGTGCAAACATATCGCAAAAAAGGAAACATCACACGTTAACCCTTTAGCAAAAAGTAGAAATTCTAAATAAATTAGATGAAGTTGAATTGGCATCCAAGTTATCTAAAATTTATAACGTCGGAAAATCTACTATTACGGATATTAAGAAAAATAAGGAGAACATTTTTACTTTTGTCGCTTCTACTTCTTAAAATGGACCCGGAGAAAGAAAAACTGTGAAAGCATGTGAATATCCTAATATGGAAAATGCCCTTTATACCTGGTTTTTACAACAGCGTGCCAGAGGTACTCCGATTTCTGGAGACATTCTATGTGAAAAAGCTAGGTTTTTTTCTGTGAAGCTAAATATTAAAGACTTTAACGCCAGTGGTGGGTGGTTGCAGAAGTTCAAAAAGAGATATGGAATTCGCCAATTAAGTGTCTCGGGAGAAAAGCTGTCTAGTGATTTTAGTGTAGTAGCACCATTTAAATTAAAATTTAAAGAAATAATTGAGAGATTAGGACTAACTTCTGATCAAATCTACAACGCGGGCGAAAGTGGGCTTTTTTGGAGGGTGTTGCCCAAAAAAACCTTGGTTAATAAATCTGAATCATCAGCACCAGGAAGAAAATTAAGTAAAGAAAGGATAACGTTCATGCCATGTGCAAACGCATCAGGAAGTCACAAACTACCGTTATTAGTTTTGGGAAAGGCAAAAAAACCACGTGCTTTCCGAAATTGTCAATTACCAGATATTTATGAGGGAGCAAAAAAAGCTTGGATAACAAAGGATCTGTTGAAGGACTGGTTTCATTCTCACTTTGTGCCGTCGATAGAAAACAAAATGGAGGAATTAGGATTACCTAAGAAAGCTGTGTTAATTTTGGATAATGCTCCTGGCCATCCCGATGCTTTAGAATTAATGAGTGATGATAAAGAGATTTTTGCCATGTATCTTCCACCAAATTGTACACCGATTTTGCAGCCCATGGATCAACATGTGATTCAGGCTATTAAACTTAATTATCGCAAGAAACTTCTTTTACAAATTGTTGAATCTGATAATGATATTGCACAAATCTTAAAGATAGTCAATTTAAAAGACGTGGTATTTTTTCTTGACGAAGCATGGCAAAGAGTAAAAACTGAGCTGTTGAAGAAATCCTGGTAAAATATTTGTCCAAACTTAACCACTGAACAAAAAGATGTCGATTTAGTTATGAACAATGTCCAGACTGAAGAGGACTTTGATGATGAAGATGATTTACCATTAAGTACATTTCTTCCATCTAATAAAATTCAGACTAATGAGTTGGCTGAAATCGAGGAAATGTTTGGGAAAATTGGTGAAACTGTGTCAGATCAGGATGTACAGGAATGGGTTCAAGGGGAAAATGAAGATGGTGTATTTCTCACTGAAGAAGAAATAATTAATGAAGTCGCTTCTGATACAGAAAATGAAGAGGATGTTGACAATCAAGAAAGCGATGAAGAAATGCCAACAGTCAAACTTGTAAAACATGAAGAAGCTGTGAAATGTTTCGCCACATGTTTAAGATGGGCTTGTGAGAATAATTTATCACCTCAACAAGTAACATTGCTTCGCACACTGCAGGCAGAATGCATCAAAAAAGAAGTTGATACCAAAAAGCAAACACGTATCACCGATTTCTTTTTTAACCGTTAAAATATGTGTACATTTTGATTTGATTTTTTAAAAGTTTTTCTGTTTTATTTTTAATAAATACATATAGGTATTTTAAGATAATTTTTGGTTTTATTGTTATTTTTTTTGCCTTCTCATTAACACATAAAACCTAATGCATATATATGTGTATGTATTTACTATCCAGTAATCCGAAAATATCGGTAATCCGAACTTATCTCTTTAAGCCCGTGTTTTAATTAGTTCGGATTAAAGAGTCTGTACTGTATATATATATATATATATATATATATATATATATATATATATATATATATATATATATATATATATATATATATATATACATATTTATATACTCGATTTGAAATTGGTTGATAGTAATAAATCATTTTTAGCAGCCGATTCCATAGGCGCACCTACCTGACGTGCCGGTTTGAACCCTATTTACTTATCCGAATAATTTAGTAATCATTATTGTCATAACAGGTAAAAATAATTATGCCGAGAATTCCGGGAACAATTAATACACAATGTTACTTTTCAGGTAGTTACGAAAAATTAGGTACCTCTACTTATTGGTATAAAACTGTGAGTCATTTTAAGAGCGAACAAACCTAATGCGAGTATTCTAGGACACACATTTGGGTAATTTTTGAAAATGGAGAGTCTTTCAGGATTTATTCCAGTTAAGCGAGCTGCGAAATCAGCGCTAAGCATTAGTGAAAAGATTATTGTGCTTAATGTATTTAATGCACTTAGATATCAAAAAAGTGCAATAAGTATCGATTCTGCAGTGGAACTTTGTTCAAAGATGACAGGTATTGGAAAAGCAACCATCTACAGGCTGATGCGGGAAGAAAAGACAGGAACCGTGACGCCACCAAAACCATCTCCAGGAAGGCGAACAATACCGATCGATGAGGACGAAAAGGCCATCATAACACGAAAGGTGCATTCATTCTATTTCAATAAGGAGATCCCTACTTTGGATAGAGTTTTAGGGGCAGTAAAAGAAGACTTTCCTGCAATCAAGAGAGATAAACTATGGAAAGTTCTAAGAGAAATGAATTTTAGATGGGAAAAACATA
The DNA here is from genome assembly GCA_963971165.1 of Philopedon plagiatum. Classification (NCBI taxonomy): domain Eukaryota; kingdom Metazoa; phylum Arthropoda; class Insecta; order Coleoptera; family Curculionidae; genus Philopedon; species Philopedon plagiatum. The sequence continues at coordinate 51,301,728 of OZ020194.1, forward strand.
GTCGGAAGTCTCATTTGCTCGAAAAAGATGAAATAGTATGTTGGAGACGTAATTATTTGAGAAAAATAAGAAAATTTCGCAATGAAAACAAAACAATTTTCTATTTGGACGAAACATGGCTGAACGAAGGCTACACAGTTGGAAAAATATGGACAGACAAAAATGTGACTTCTCACCGGCAAGCATTTTTAGACGGTCTATCAACAGGAATAAATCCGCCCTCTGGAAAAGGAAAACGATTAATTATAACTCACATCGGTAGCTCCAATGGATTTTTAGAAGGTGGACTATTATCATTCCAATCAGTTCGTACAGGCGATTACCACGAGGATATGAATGCTGATGTTTTTGAGGAGTATTTCGAACAAATGATAGAGCTGATTCCACCTGGCTCCGTCATTGTGTTAGATAACGCTCCGTATCACTCCAGAAGATTGGAGAAGATGCCTACAACTGCTTGGCGAAAAGCAAAAATTATCGAGTGGCTTGTGGAGAAACAAATACAATTTGAGGACAATATGGTTAAAAAGGAGTTGCTATCAATTGTAAACACCCATAAACATCGGTTTCAAAAATATGTTGTTGACGAAATGGCCAAAAAACAAAATATAATAGTGCTTCGGCTCCCCCCCTACCATTGCGAATTAAATCCGATCGAACTGGTATGGGCTCATGTGAAAGGTTATGTGGCTAGACAAAATACCACTTATAAAATGAGTGATGTTCAAAAACTCTTTGAAGAAGCGCTTCAAGAAGTCAACGCGGGGAAGTGGCAAAGATGTATAGAGCATGTACTAAAGGAGGAGGAAAAAATGTGGCAATTGGATAGTTTACTGGAGAAAACGGTCGAACCACTTATTATCAATTTAGGGGAAGAAGACAGTCCCTCAGATATTTCATTTTCTGATGATGATTAATTTAAAGCGAAGAACTGTAATGACTTACTATAAATTTTATAGAATTTCAAATAGAAACATTTTTCCAAATTTACTTGTTTATTAGTTGCTTTATTGTTATTAGTATTATATTTATTCAAATACAAGGGTAACAAATTATGCCACACATCCGAATGTTCACTAAATTATATAATTATTGTGTTTAATATAAACTTAAACCCACCCGAAAGCACGTGCATGAGTGCAAAACATCACAGGTAGAATACTACCGCTTATTGTTCGAGCCTCGGGTTAAGCTTTGTATTCGACGCCCTTATCAGATCTATAGGAATGGAAAGTTTAATAAATGCAAAAGGGTCTAGACTTTCAATGTATATACTATTTAAAACTTGGCAATTTAGGTGGACCACTCTGTGTACGTGTTTGACGGATTTTAATGCTTTATTACTATCAACCAATTTCAAATCGAGTATAGATAAGATAATACCTATTTAAAAGAAAGCCTTATTACAAATATAAATGTTTTATTAGAAAGTTGTATTTTTAAAACCTTTCCTACACTTCCTTGTTAATTGGGACTATTTTTTCGATTTGTCTTTATTCATCATCATCACAATGGCTTTTATGTCCATAAAACAGGTACAAAGTAATAAAACCTCAAATCGTTTAAAATCTCAATTATGCGTAAACAACATCCCATAGTTAAATTTATTTTAGTACCTGGTTTTATGAACGTAAATTCCCAAACTGTATACCTATTAAGGCCTATTAAAATACAATTATTATAATTACAATATAAAATCCAAATATTCAAAAGAAAATTTATGGATCGTAATGGCCCTTTACGTCAGTAAACCAGGTTTTCTAAAATTACTGGAAATTAAAAAAGAATATTGTTTCCAAAATATTCGTACCTGTGGCGGTCTGGCAACCGGGCCATTATTGGTTATTCCTTTTTGACCATCAACTGAGTATAGTGTTTGAGAACAACGTACCTAAATAATGTCTAAAGTACCTCTCATATATTATTATTTAAAAGTAATCCTCAGAAAATACCTGCCTGTTACGCATGAATTTCACCAAATATACTCGTATTATTAACAATAGGTCTTAAATCGTTTCTAAAATATGATAGTCAGGGGCCCTCAGGTTAAATCGACACCCAACTGAAAACGTTGCCAGTCCGCCACTCCGTACGATGTGTATTTTATTTTAAAAAAATAAAATTATTTCAAATCCTACCCTGACTTTTCCTCGCCGTGCAAGAGTGATAGCGCGCGTCGAGCGAAGTCTGCCAGATCAAAGGTGCCGCCGCGGAGTGCCTGAGCTGTGTGTTATGGTAAGCTGTGGTATGGGTACAATATGTACGAATGTATAGCACGAGATCCAGTTCACACTTGTCAGTTTAAAGAGCAATTGACACATTGTGTAGCAACATCATGCACGTAAGCCATTGAAGCTGTCACTCCTTTCATGTAATTGACTATGTCAGTAAGGACGTTTTTACGTTTTCGTTATACTAAATTCCTAGTAACTCACCTTATACAAGACGAAAGACACATTTCACTCTTGAACATGTGTATATTACCTTTAATGAATTAAATATGCTTTGTTTGTTTTGAGGTACTATCCCAAGACCCATCGCCTATCATTATGATACACCCTGTAGACACTTTTCAAGTCTAACGTATCATGTACATGTTATAAACTTTTAATCAGTCACCGCCGGCGCCGCTATAAAAAATTCGGTAGGATTAAAATACTTAATCTGTAATCTTTTGGATGTCCAATTAATTTTACATCTACATCCTCCGTTTTTTTGCAAAACTGAAAAAGTATACCTATGTTTTTCCATAATATGATGTTATCGCATGAACGCAAAATTTTGATGGCGTACGTACATAAAAATAATTTACAATTATTTTTTGGGTATTGATTTTATTTTTGTATTCACGAAGTACATAATATATCCCTATAGATCAAATATCTTCTCGTGCCCAACATATATTTAAAATGCTCTAAACAACGCATATTACCACTTTTACATCTCTTTAGGATTCGAATATCACAAAAGCCCGTCCGAGCGTCAAATAAGCAAGCGAAACGAGGCAACAACGGATAGCATTTCGGCTACACGCGGCCGTCGATTACGTATGAAATTCCAATGGATTTTCTCTCCGAAAGAGAAAATCCATCGAGGGGTATATGGCGTTTATATGAGCATGATCGTTCTAATGCGTAGCTATTATTTTCTTTGGTACTATGTTTAGTTCAGTAAGTATAGCACTAATGCTAAAAGGTTTTTAATTGTTATATATTTATCTGGAAACCACATCGGAAACCTTGAACATTTTAAACTTTAATAGACCCCAAATTTGTATATCGGTACAAATAAAATGTAGTTTCTGCTTGGGGTCTAAATAAGCTAAATAAGGGTTAAATAAGCGATTATAGGCAAAATGTCGTATGTAACCAGTGTAGTTGAAAGCAGTATTCAGCGCCTATTACTACTTTTTTGGTTTTGTTTCAACATTGTTGTTGCTTAGTTATTTTCTATATAAAAAAATACATTCAAGTGTAGACACGTAAATAAGACATATAATTCATTAAAGAAATCAAAATTTTATTTTGTGATTTTCCTTTTAAACTGCTCCGCGCAAAAATTCAGCTAATCTGACAGGATGCAAAAAAATTATAAAACTTGTAAATTAAAATGCATTTTCTATGAATTTTATTCAATTTTGTCTTTTATTAAACTTTCGCGCTATTACTCGCGTCAAATAAAATCCCTAAAGTAGTTTTGGTCGATTCTGATGCGCAGATGTTCGCCATGATAGTACTGCTGAATGGAACTACGAAATTGAAACACACATGAACAAGACTTTAAGTGAGTTGTTGTGTAACGCATTTTTTTTCTCTGAATTTATGAAACCGCTGATTTTGATCCCTTAGGAAGGCCTTGCAGAAGCCCCTAATTTGACGACACTGGTAAGACCATGTTATGCAAGGGATTCTTTTCGCCGCTATACTTTTTTTTAATTTAATCTATTTTGCTGAAAAAAAAATTGTTCTCATTATTGCTTTATTATATTTCGGATGTTGTAGTTGTGCTAAAGAAGTGTCATATTTATTTATTTACACCCATTTAGCAGTTTGAAACCAATTAACAAATGGGTACAACAGATAATTTTAAAGTACAGATACTAATATAGTTATACATAGACATGTAAAGTATTGTAGAATAGAAAAGTGAGTTAGAACATTACACGATACAAAGTACAAAGTAAGGAAGGACAAAAACAAAAATTAAACTGGGGTACGCTATTAACAATTAACAACTCTTAACTCTTAAGCATGTCTAAAAAAAGAAAATTAATCACACAAGGTGGACCACAACAGAATGTCAGGTCAGACGTATGCTATTTATGCCACAATAAAAAATATCAAACCTACCTTGGTGCACATTGTACGTACTGCACATTCTATTTATGGGTGAGAATTAACAGATATTGGTGCGCGGTGTTGGGACGTAAAATGTGTATGAATGGCGAGATGATGCTCTAGGAATCAGGAATTGTAAGGAATTCAGAATCTCACTACATTCTACCCCATTCTGCAAGATGTTGTAAAGAAATTTTAGTTGAAAAACCCTACGTCCATTCTCCAAAGAGTCCAACGAATGTCTGCGCAATAAGTCCTCCTGAGGCACACCAATATTAGGGTAGTGGGCATCACTTTTGAAACTTAAGTACTTCAAGAATCGTCGCTGTACCCTTTCAAGCCGATTAATATGTGTCTGATAATATGGCGACCATATCACCGAAGCATACTCCATTCTGGACCTCACAAATGCATAAAACAGTAGTTTTAAGGCAGTGATATTCGAAAAATCATGCGAATTGCTTATAACGAACCCTCGTAATTTGAAACAAGTCGATAAAAGAGTGTTTATATGAGGAACAAAAGAAAGTTTACTGTCCAACAATACACCAAGATCACCATAAGATTCTACTCTTTCTAATGGAGTATTACTGATTGCGTAATCGTACGGCAGTGTGATACGCTTTAGCGAGAACGACATAACCTTACACTTATTTATATTTAAAGGTAGGTTATTTATAGTACACCAGTCGTGGATCTTGTCAAGTGAGAGCTGAAGTGTCCCACAGTCTTCCAGATTCCTTATCCGGACATATATCTTCATGTCATCAGCATAAAGGAGTGTGTGACTTTCAAGGTTTTCGACAATGCTGTTGAAAAATATGTTAAACAATAGGGGCCCTAAGATGGACCCCTGTGGTACTCCAGAAGTAGCACTCATCTGGACAGACGATTGACCACAACACTCTACTGTTTGCTTCCTATCCGCCAAATAAGATTTAAAGAAATTAATCAAATTATCTGAAAAGCCAAAAGTGTGAAGTTTACTAAGCAGAATGTTGTGATCAAGTCTATCAAAAGCCTTTGAAAAATCCGTAAAAATAGCATCCACCTGACAGTTCTGATCAAATGCTTCCGCTACAAATTGTGTTAAACAAATTAAGTTAGATATGGTTGATCTCCCCTTGACAAAACCGTGCTGGCTTTCCGTGACTTTATTCTTAACCTGAAAAAGTGAATTCTCATGCAGAATCATTTCAAAACACTTAGAAAAGTTGTTAACAATACTTATGGGGCGATAGTTTTCTATTTTCCCGTCTCCCCCTTTTTAAATACCGGAATGATTTTGGATGTTTTCCAGATATCTGGAAATTGCGACGTTTTTAAAGATAAGTTAAAAATTATGGTAAGAGGTTCAGCAAAAAGGCAAGCACAATCATGCAATAAAAAAGATGGTATTCTGTCTGGACCCATAGTCCCCTTCTGTTTCATCCTTTTCAGGCAACGTGAAACATGAGCTTTATCAAACTTCGCTACAAAAATAGTATCCGTTGCAACCGCAGTCTGTCGATCATCCACATTACCAGGCAAAACATAGGATGATTGGAAATAGTTGGCAAACGCATTTGCAATGTTGGCATGATCTCTAAAACTGATTTCACCCAGTGTCACTATTTCAGGAAATTGCTTATTATTTTTCTTACTATTTATTAATTGCCAGAATTTAGTAGGATCAGATACAATACGATTTTGAATATCTTCACAATACCTTTTGTAAGCATTATTTACTTCATGTTTTACTAGAGTTCTCATTCTCCTAAAATCTAATAGATCGGCATGCTTACCAGTTCGCTTGAACCTCCGCCACACTACAAACTTTTTCTTAACTGTTTTAATTATCTGTGAGTTGAACCAAGGTGGATAATTTCTACGACACTTCCTCGTCATAGGCACAAAAACATCCAAAGCTTCATAAATTTTTAAGTAAAATAATTCACAAACGGAGTTTACATCACTGACGGCAGTTAAAAAGTCCCAGTTTATGTTACTAAAATGTAAATACGAATTTACAAAATCAGCCTTTCTAAAGTTATAATAGACGCAGCTAGTTTTTTGCTTATTAAATTTTTTCTCATTAGCAAAATTAAAAAACGTTATCAGTGCAGGATGATGATTATCTTCAGGCAATAATACATCCTCAGCCTTTTCAACTTCACACGTAAGTATTTCGGAATTGCACAGGACCAAGTCTAATAAACGACCATTTATATTCTTAATAAAATTATACTGAGTGAAGTTAAAGAATTGCATATAATTTAACAAACACAGGGTTTTCTCATCAGTACATTCGCCAGATAATGCATCTGACAAGTCCGGCAAGTTAAAATCATCCAAAAATACAACTTTAGATTTGTATAAGTATCCCAATTCACTTATTATCTCAAATAATTGATTATAGTTATCGACATTCGTATTAGGTGGTATATAGACCAAGAATAAATAAAAAGAACATACATTTAAAGTTACCTTAACACTAAGTAAATCAATGGATCTCGGAATATTATTAATTTTTAAAACTGAAACCGCATAAATATTTTTTACTGCCAAAAGCACTCCACCCCCCCTGGTGCAACCCAACTGTAGGTAATCTCGATCTGCACGATAAACTGTATAACGCGAATCAAATAATTCAGCATTAAAAACACCAGAGTCCAACCAGGTTTCCGAGAGTGCCAATATGTCGAGGTTGGTAGCCAAAACAGAATTCAGAAATTCGTTCGTTTTGCTCCTTAGGCCTCGCACATTTTGATAATAAACTGATATTTTAAAGTTATTTCGCTGGCTAAAAGATGAATTACTTTTTATTGTAGAAGAATGCGGAGAATTAATATTTGCAGAATTAGATAGAAATGGGTGCGTTTCACCTAAAAGACTCATTGGTTGCTATTTGACTAGTCGAAGGATATCACCCCTAACCTTTTCAATTAACTGTCTATGAGCAAAACAACTATTATAATCCCATGCAGCATGATTAACCGGAATGTCTAGTTTTTGTTTCTCCTTAACATTAACACAATACATTTATACTGATCTTTGGAAACCCTGGAGGTCTTGATATCATGACTACCGGAACATAAACGACAAGATAATGCTTTTTTACAAAATTTGACAGTGTGGTTATAACCGTTGCATTTAAAACAGCGTGGAACAGAGAGTGCCTCATAGACAGTACAGTTATCCAACCCAACAATCAGCTTACCAACATCTGTAATTCTCTGAAAAGTTAACTCATCCAACTGTAGGCCAGCCTGATAAATTTGATTTTTTTTGTAGGCCACAACTTTAAAATTTTGCACTGAGAATCTGAAAAAAATATATGTGGATTATGTAGTTGAATGCACTGCATGAGAGCCTCCTCATTGTATCCCTGGGAAAGTCCAACAATCCGAACAGCCGGTTGTACCCTTTTCAACTCCCTTACTTCATAATAATCGGAAAGTTTTTGCGCCGCTAAGTCTTTAAACTTATCTGCACTGGTTTGATTTGTGCTTAGCACGAAACCGCCATTCGATACAGGTGTAACAGTATTAAAAGGAATGTTTTCTGTAGCTGGATCAATATTCTGTAGTATATCAAATTTGGTACGAGAACTATCCTGGTTTTGATTTTTTGGCTGGATAATTATCCTTGAGCTGCCTTTACTTCATCAGCAAAGCTCGTTGATGAACCATCTTTCGAACCATTCACCATCCTTGCGCTTATCTTATTTACTGCTGAATCCAGAAAATCCTTAGTAAGTGTTTGAAAATTTTCAGATAGAGAACTGAGTAATTCAGTGTGTTTAGTTTCTAACGTGACCTGCATTTTGGTGTTAAAATCATCAGCTTTGATATTATAGCAGGTACGGCACTTAAAGGAAACCCCCGGTACCGCATTAATATCACTGACTGCTTCAGGTGGAACGGACATACAGTCAGCGTGGTATCGTTTTTTGCACAGCCCGTCGCACGTTATCATCGCCTTGTGGGAGGACGAATCACAAAAACCACACTTTGACATTGTAAAAGGCCTAAAATTATCTATCGCACCATATAACTTTTACTTTAGAACTTCAAAGAAAACCTAAGTTTTATTGATATTTAGCGAGCAGCAATGCTATCGTGCTCTCGCTCTCGCTCTAGAACAGCGGCATATAGAGTTTTTTCTAAAGTCGAGATGCACTCGCAAACGTTACCATGATACGTAAGTATTATTACTGTTAAATATAATTTAGTTTTCAACCCTATTAGGCTAATTTAAGAAACACTACAATCAAAGCACAAACTAGATAAAACTGAGCACAATATTAGTTAACAACGGATAAACGAAGACCATTTTCTAGGTAGTGAAAAGAAATTACATTACTATTTAAAACTAATTTTTAAAGAAAAAATATTGATAATATTCATTGTATTGTGACAGTTTAATTTTACCACAAGTATCAGAGTTTGTTGTAAGGGTTAGTTTTATTCGCGATTGCCTGTTTAGTTTTTATTTTATAGTTTACCTTAATGAAAGTTATATTTTCATACGTACAAGTGTGACCTGCCCCGTTCTCAGGCTAGTTTCTAGGGTTTCTGTTCTGGCTGACTGCCTTCTATCTTGTCCAAATTGGCTGTCCATCTTTCATAGCTTGTAGGTTGATGTAACGTTCTCTTTGTTTGAGCCCTGAAGTTCGTTTTCTCCGCCTTGCTTAAAGTTCCCCCTGAGTACAGACAGTCCCTCTTAGTTTATTTATGTTCACATGCTTTTTAGAATAAATTATAAGGGGATACCTACATAAGTTTTCCGGCTGTTAGCATTTTCTCTCGTCATTGGATGTGATTTAATCCTAGTGTCTTCCCACATGCATGTTGCTCTTTAACATTCGGCCTTCGTGTTCACAGATCTCGTGTTAGAATTTAATTTTCATGTTATTTATATTTTCAGTTTAACATAAATTAATTTTCATGCTGTGAAGGTTAGGACGGTAGTGTGTTTGCTTTCATTGGACGGTTGTAGTCTATTTGGGATAATTTATTTAAGTTCCACTTACATTGTCTTGGCTCAAACATTAATTTTTAGAAATTCTGTTTAAATTCTTATAAATTTTGTGGGGTTAGATGGGTTAACCGCTGTCATTGACAAGGCCTTCCAGTGTTGCCAAACCGAAGGGTTTAAAATTTGTCCTATAGCAACTGGGCATCTTCGCGTGGCCAGCGCGGTTATTCGATGCTCGGTCGTTAAGGCCACAGGTTGTAGCGGAAGATTTTCAGTAGGGTCGACAGCGCAAGGACGGAAATTCACGGGCCCCATTTTGTTAGGTGTCTGTGGTGGGATAGCAATGTCATTTTATCCACCGGTCCACGAGTGAACACTTCCACGCTGCCTTTCGACGGAGTTGTTCTCTACGGTGCCTGTTGTAAGGATTCAGTTTTGAAACTCAAGTAGCCTGGATTAAAATTCGGGTACCGTGGCTAAATTCTTTCTGAATTTTACCTGCAAAGACGCAGGATTTGTTGGCGGCTTCGTTCGATAATCGGGTGAGTTTCTTTTTATACGTTTTTTTGGTCTACACGTAGACGCCACGTGCGTGTTAAATTTTCAAGTCTAAGGGTGTTATTTCTTTTACTTTTATCGGCCATCAACATCGGCCTGACGTCTTGGAAGCCGCTGGTAGCTGCTTCTTTTTGGTGTTTTGTCCGTGGAGTTTGGAATTTCGAGCCCTCCTTGTTTAAGGGGTAACTTAAACCTTGAAGTTTTTTTTGCCGCGTGTTTTTGAACTGCGTATGGTCTGCCTATTTTATGCCCTTAAATATAGTTAGAACCCCTTTATATCAGCTTACAGGCCAGTTGTAACGGCTGGGCTTAGATTTTGTTCCATTTTAAGTAGAGTCAGTACTCCGGTCGGTACACGAATGACCTTGAAATTTTTTGTTTAGGGTCATGCCTTTGTCTTACATATTTGCCTGTTTTACGCCCATACATTATAATTAAAATTTTAGCGAGCAAAATCAAATCATTATTATTAATTATACCTTACCTAATTTGCATTCTTTTAAAAGCTTGATTAATCTTTAGAATATATAAGTTATGTCTATAATCACTTAATATACAGTAGATTTGTCAAGTTTTTTTTTACCGGCTTGATGCTATCGAATCATCTGCAGGGGCTTGCTATCTGTAATCGTAATTTCAAACCTTAATTTATATATGAATAAAGGAATTTGTGGTACTATTTAGTTCTGACAGTATAATTTGTTATCGTAAACGCCAAGTTGACAAGCCTGTCATGTGCCCCAGCCTGAAAAATTAAGCTTTATAGTCAGTGTTTTTTTTTAAATTTGTTAATTTGTTATTATTATTTCAGTCGCCATCCTGTCGAGAAAGCTTTTTCTGTGTAATTTAATAATATTCCAGATCTGTACCACAAGATCTTTATTCCTTTTTTTTTATATAAGTTAAGACGTGTACGGGCTTGAAGTTTCGGGTTTATTGTTTATGAAGTTGGAAAGTTTAGTTGTATTTTTGCGTTTGTTTATAACGGGGGGTTATATAATATTTTTATGTGTTCAGAGAGATTAATTAACCTATTACTGTATTTTCAAATTTGTCATTTAACTGTTATGAGACTTATTAAGCTCGTACACGTTTTACACCTTTTATTTTATCGTACCATTTGCTTGGTTGGAATTTAAGGTAGATAGTTGCTTTATAATTAGTTAAATTCGCTTTTGGGGGACCTAGAGTAGTTCGGTAGTTTTATGGTAGCGACTTATTTGCTTGTATTTTAAGCTTTGTTTTTATTTATTTATTTATTTATTCATTTACGGCTATAGCCCCTTATAAACACAAAAGTTACACACTAATTAAATCTAAATTTTTGATAGATGTACATAAGCGGTGTATTTTGTTTGGTTATTTATATTTAAACGGTTTGTCCCTATAAGGGGTGTTTTCTTTTCATGTCAATGACCAAACATTTTTCTGAAATCAATTATTACCTGGTTTTCCTTTTCTTGTGTTATCTTACATTGATACGGTTTACTCGATTAGTACTAAACGTCTAAATTTTAAGTCAAGCTACAGTAGGGATTTAAAGTGTTAATTATTTTCTTTTTTTTTTTGGGCTTCGCTTAAGCTTTTCTTTTACTTTGAATATTACTTGAACGTCTAAATTTTAAGTCAAGCTACTTTAAGTGTTTGAATTTTGGTTATTTTTACCGGCTCCGCTTAAGCCTTTTTCTTTGTTTATACTTTGAATCTAGCGTAAACTTATGGTTTACTTATAAATTATTTTTCTTTTGTTGTACTTTTATTATTTTTATTGTTAATGTAAGATAACATAATGCCGCATTAGACTGGTCAGTTAGTGATCATGTAGTTTTGTAAATATTAGCGTTTATCGTTAAAGTATCAAGGACCTGTACAATTTTATTTAGTTATCAATGTCATTGAGTAATAATTTCTTTTGTTTATTAACGTAACTTTGTTTAAATTTTATCTTAAGCTTGTTTAAATTTTACAATCTGGATTTTTGCGATTACTTCTTTCATTGGTAACTTTTTTTTTCAAATTAAAGTAACTTCATATTTTGAGTTTTTGTAACTTAACTTAAATTTTGCGATTGTTGTCTAGCCACTGGCTTTCTCTTTTAATATTAACCTTTTTCATTAACGTAGCTTCTGATTTTTTTATTAATGTAACGGCATGTGTTTTTTTTAAATAATTTTTAATAAATACCCCTATTAGACGAGGCGCTAGAAGGAAGGAGTTTGCAAAATATGACAACCGCATTTTCTCAACTGATATAAGCTCAGAAGAGCCCAAAGATTAATATTCTGGATGGTGCCAGTCCATTTTATGGTTCAATTGTTTTTTATTTCCCCCTCCTCTTAGATATTAAAGAAATGGATTGAGCGCATGCTGTGGGGCCTTTTAATATTTACTTTGAACGATAGTTATTAGTTTTTTTTATGGAAATTATTAATTATAGGTTATAGCAATAAATAACAACAATCTTTTTCGTCTTTAGAAATCCTTGATTGCAACCACTCATTATGAACGTTAGAGTCGATGTCACCTGTACTGTCAGATTGTATGGCAAGATATGATAACAGAGTAGAATGAATGGCGTTTTTATAAGGATATAAAATCAGCCATCTCTGCATTGCTTCTTTATTTTGAGTAATGCCAATTAATCCTCCGGTTACTGCGGAAGAGCGATTCTGTGATTGCTCCAATGCTAAATCGCAGCCTACTGCGTTAAGTTTTCCCTTACTTCGTTTAACAGACAGCATTCCTTTTTTCATTTCGTTTACGATTTCCGCAGGAAATTTTATCATATCCTGCAAGTAAAGCGTTACTCCGTGGACATAATTTGTGTGATTCATCGCGAATAAGTAAGGTAACATCTGTCTCGTTGTTAGTAACTGTAGCTCGAAATCACCACTTCTATCTGCCTTTATTGAGTTCAAAAGGATTTCCACCATCTCACAGTAATTGTTGATATATTTGAACATTTCATTTTCAGTGCTTATGGCTTCTAAGAAATAGAAGAAATTTGACAACAAATCTTCAATTATACTTGTATATTGGATACATTTCCCGATTAAACCTTGCTCATCTTTGTTCTCTATAACCTCTCTGATTTCTTGAAGGTACTTATTTAAGTTATCCATTTCCTCCTTGGAGTATTTCATGAAGTCAATAGATTCGATGAACTGTATACTCCTCAACGCTTCGTAAGTCAGCTTGTGCGCTCGAATACCTCTATTATATTGTGTACCTTTAAGAATTGATGCCAAAGTATTTGTACCGTAAACATTCGCTTCAATTAGGATACTATCAAGTCCGCTGCCTTCAATAAATTGACCCAAACAACGCAAACATTTTTTTTGCAAATGAAATGTTCCTAGTATTAATATTAATCCTTCAAATTCATTACTTGTTAGTTGGATGTCTTTTGCAATGAGATATATAGACATGTCACACGATAAAACAGCTGAACTTCTATTTAATGAAAGGCATAAATCAACGAAGTTTTTCATCGCGGTGTATACGACATCTTTTAATGTTGGTGGCTACGGAATGACCGGGGTAAATCCAACATAGATGTAATTAATGTTTCAGATACTAGTAATTGTTGGAATGGAGTCCATCCAGGTATTGAGTTTTGTAATGATCGACAGAACTTGTTATTTGATTTATTATACTCCAGTCTGCATAAAACCCAAAACAAATTATTAATGAATTTTTTGGTGTGTAATTTAATAAACATTTACTATCAACATAATTAGATATTGAAGGTGGTTTAGTTGCTTTAAAATTAAGAATTTCTTGACAGTTCAAAGGTTTTAAATCATAGTCACATTGCATCGGTTTAACGAGATTTATTTCGTTTTCGATCACTGCTTTTTCTTGATATATCACCATTGCAGTAACATGTGTAGAGTCTTGTCCGCTAAGTGTTTCCTCATTGAAATCATTATTATCCATAGCGCCATGAAGAAACAATGATGGATTTCGTATTATATTATTAGGTATAAGAATTTTTTGTTCGCTATCTTCACATACAATTGACGTCATTACTTGCATATCAATGGCTTTTAATGCTTTGTAACTGATACAATGTCCAAACTTATTGAACATTAGTAATTAAATGTTTTGATCTAGCCAGGTGATGAATGGATTGAGCTAATGCTTTGGAGTCTGCTTCTCAGTAACGGTAAAAATATCAAAAAACACTGCCAATGCTTTTCGGTAATAATTATCGCCTCATTTTTGATTCTTTGAACTAAACAGTGATTGCATAAAAATCTTCCAATTCGGCGGTAAGTCATCGTTTTTAAATAATTTTTCGATTAATGTTTCATCACATAAATAGCCACTTGGAATTAATTCCGTTGTGGATAATTCTTTTCGAAGTTTCCTTGCACTTTCAACAATATGGTTTGTTAAATCCATTGTGCAGATATGTTCAACCACATTCTCCAGTGGTATGGTGCTCATGAACACTAATGAAGATTTAGATCGATCAGTCGGATACGAAAATAATAGTTTTTAACCATACTTATCAATAAGAAATGATTTGACTACGCGACTGTCTATAACTGCATCCTCTATTTCAGTAAGTGTATCCATCCGCTTAACCAAGTAAGACATTTCAAAAGAGTGGGATAAAAATTGATCTTTTATTTCATTAATTAGTTTATCAAAAGCATTTTGGAGAATTTGTTGTGGTATTTTACTTGAAGGTCGACCTGTTATGTTTCCAGAATGTCACGGTAATTTTAAATAATCACTGTAACAACTTTTGTGATATCCGACTTCGACGGCAAATAAGTCTTTCGGTTCTTGACAAGTGATAATTTTTGTAAAAACACGATCTTGTTTTATACGTGCAGTATTTAAAATTTGTTGAGCCGCCGAAATTTCAGGGCATAAAAACAGTTGCTTATTTTTATTCTTGATTATTGATCACATAATAAACATTTCAATGTTTTATTCGATACTTCAGATTTCCTTAAAGACTCGCGAACTGTTTGGGTACCTGAAACATCTGGTTCAGAACTTGCAGTATATAGAAGCTTCTTCCCTTTATAAAACGCTATTTGTCGACGCCTTATTTTTTCTTCACTAATATAGCTTGACAAATAACCTCTGTGCCATGAAAAATACTATGTAGCGGACTCCGGATTATACAGCTTCTGAAACTTCTCACTAATTTCATCTTTCCTTCTATCTGCTGCTTTTTCAATTGCAAGGAATGTTTGTAATTTTGGATCTTTTATTAAATCTCCTGTCGCATCACAAAACAAACACAGTAGTTCGTTCGGTCTCTTTCTCTTTAAATTTGTTACTTGTAACGACATTTTTTCACTATATTTAACAAAAAACGCTTTAATTACACAATTACAAGGTCCAAAATTAAAATTATATTACGTATACACGACAAAACAACTTTATACACAGCGTTTCTATGCTGACTGATGCATAAGCGTACTGTAAGTCTACGCGCCCTATGCTATTTAAGAGGGCGCTTGGAGGGGATGATAAAAAGAGAAAAGAACCACAACACCTGCTGGCACCATAAAATTTTTAAGTCATTTAGGGTCTCAGGTATAAGAATCTGAACTTAGTTGCCGGTTGTCATATTTTGCATACTCAAATACTTCTAGCGCCTGCACTATATTGTCTTTGGTAGGGGCTAAGAAGCATCCCTACTTCTTTTTGACGGGCGCTAAGCAGCCTTCCTGTCTTCTTGGGTGAGAGCTAAGGAGCCACCCTAAGATTTTCGTATATGAGGACAGACTACCTCACGAAGTTTTTCGTATAATGTAATCCATTTATTTTGCGGGGGCAAAATCGCCCAAACATATTTGTACCAACAACAACTGTATTTTTTTTTCCATTTAAATATAATTTAATTTATTTGTTTTGCGGGGGCAAAATCGCCCAACCATATTTGTACCAACAACTGTTTCTTTTTTTATGTACAAATATATGTATATAGGGTTAACTATATTATGTTGTTTTATTCAGCTCACTGCGCAGCTCACTGCGCACTATTGTTGTGTGAGAAGCAAGTTCCTGAACCACCTAGGCGACTTCCTGTTTGTGTTTTTCTCTAGAGTACCTTTCGGAGTTATGTTCTTTTCAAGTTTTAAGCGGTAAGTACTTAGTCAATGATACTCATCATAGTATCTTTGACGGTTTATAACTAAACACTTTTTTTTAACAAAGTGCGTCGCAAATTTTTGGCGCCCAACGTGGGGCCTATTTAAAAAAAAATAACCGCTTTTTTTCTAATTTTACTCTTATGCGTATAATGAGCTGGATGGAACTTTGAAAAATTTACGTCAATTTTAACTCTAACTGTACTAGCCCTGTATTACTGCATTTGATTTTGGCGATTTATTATCGATTTTATTTTACCTATTACGTAACTTTGATTTTCTTTGATTTGGCGATTTACTACCGATTTTATTTCACTTGTTTACGTAACTTTGATTGTCTTTCAATTTGTGGTTTATTACCGATTTTATTTTACGCCTTCCGTAACTTTGATTGTCTTTGATATTGCGATTTGTTACCGATTTTATTTTATTTTTTTCGTGACTTTGATTATCTTTGCGTACTGTATTATGATTGCTGGTTTACGTGATTTACCTTTTTATTATTTCTTGCTATTTTTGCTGATTTAATTACCTTTATTTGCTATATTTGACTACCCTATTGGTGTAGTTTTGTTGGATTTATTCGAGTTACGCGATTGTACCTAGATTTGATTTTTTTTTTATTGACTTTTGAGTTGCTATTGTTTTGTTCACTCCAAAATGGATTATAATATGCAGGTTAACCATCTTAGGAAAGAAATGCTAATTTATGAACTTACGATTCGTGGAGTACCGGCTAGTTATGCCAATACGGTAAAAGAACTTATAGTAGCGTTACGTCCAATTTTAGAAATGGAAAGGAAAGGTAAAATTTTTGCTCGTCTAGCCTGCACTTGTGTTTTTGTCGATGAATGTAACTATATAACTCGAACCTTACAAAATATTGACAGCGCGATTAAAAATGTCTCCGGTGAATCCGCTAAAGAAAAATTTGAACGTTTACAATCTCAACTTGTTCACTTATTCACACGCGTTCATCGTATTCCGGTTGCGAACCTTAGTGCCGCGGAATTGCAAACTCGTTCTGATTTGTTGCTCCAAATTTTAGGCAAATTAAACTGTTTGGACAGTCTCTTAAAACAAGATCCAAATGTAAGCATCTTGCTCGGTCAAGCTCATTCGTCCAACAGTCGACCACGACACTCGCGCTCGTCGCCTAAAGTCAACCAACCGGCAGTTATCCACAACATAACAACTACCGCTTCCGTTCGCCATCACTCGCAACGTGTTGAAAAGTGGGGTATTAAATTTACCGGCGAGGCTGGACAGATGTCCGTGCATAATTTCTTGGAGCGAGTTTCGGAACTACGCGAAGCTCGAGGTTTATCTGAACGCGAACTATTTATATCCGCTATCGACTTATTTGCGGTGTAGCGGTTAAATCTTTAACCACTACTACCCTTATTAGTTCTTAATATTTTTGTAAACTTCCATCATCCAGCGCATTCGCCAACTTCCAAAATATCTTTACCGGTTGCATTCAAGCAGCCGAGATGTCGTCTAGTACCCATGCGTGGTACTCGTAGATCGACGTACCAGCGTTTTTCGAGACACTCCGATTTTGCTAATCGTGTGAGGAGTCATGATTTTTCTGACTGAAGTTTTTTTGCCCTTATAGTGCTATTTTATGCACAAATTATTGTAATGTGAAGTAGTGTCTGATTACTTACATACATATTATTATGTCTTTTTGCCGATTCATGATTATTCTTCCTGGGAGAAGTCCTGTTTTAATTTCTTATTCACCATGTGCATAGTAAGGCAGATCCCCTCAACCTAGAGGTGAGCCGTTAAATTTCTTTAATGATTTCGAACATTTTGGTTATTGTAAATATTATTTACAGGGTTTTAGAGAGGCGTTAGATAGGGTGTTAGAGAGGCGCTAGAGAGGTGTCCACGTTTCACAGCACGTTTTCCTCCACTTTTCTCATAAACTATTAGGGAAGTAGCTGTCCGTAGTAACCAGGATTGGCGGCCTAACATTTATCCACCAACAAGTGTCTGTTTCACAGGATGCATGGGACACTCTAGAAGCTCCCACCAGAACCTAAGGCCAGTCTATTCCATTTTCCCTTAATTGCATTTTTTATTCAATAACTTATAATTTTTTATACTATAACTTTCTTGATATTTTCATAATTTCGTAAATACATTATTTACTCTTTACATTATTACCTGTGTAAGCTAGCCTTCTGATTATTTTAAAATTAAATTCACATGCGACTTTTAAGTATACTTTTGTACATAAATGTACGGGGGTATTGGGGTAATCTTTGGCCAAATATAGGGGTTATGTATATATAACTATAACTCGGGAATTTTAGCTTCACTGCATTATATTTATTTTTATCAGAACAAATGCATTTTTAACTTATGTTATTTGGTATTTATAAACATGTTTTTTGTTCCTCCTTTGGCACAATTCGCTAATTAAATTGATTGAAGCTAATCTCAGGTAGTCTATTTATTTATTACCAACTTAGATTAAAAGAGCTTGGTTTCTCAGTTCAGAAGCTCTGAAAACTAATCATTTAAATGAAAAACTGAGTGGCGCCTTTAAAAAGCGTAAGTGTTCCTAGCCGATGACCATCTGTTCTACCGACGAAGAGCTGCCGTACGCAAGTGGGTACCTTTTTGAGGAAAACTAAGTTTTCCCCTAAAAGTACGCCACATAAAATAGCGCCCATAGGCGTGGGGCTTGAGTGCTTACGCTTTGATTTTATTTTTTGTATTTTTTCTACTGAGATTAGTTTCAAAACCCCATAACATTTTTTCTTAATTTTCAAATATCTTTCAGGCTTGTTTATCCATAAATTTTTATATTTTCCCCAAAAACTGACTATTCGCAATATGTATTTTTACGGGTTCTATTTCTGTCTTTTTCTGTCTTATAAAAATACTCATACCTACACACAAACAATGGTGTATATCATTTATTAATTATAGAGATATTAATTTTGATTAATATTTTGGTCAATTATTTATTAATAAAATTTTGTTTCCCCTAATTTTCAGATAAAATTAGATATTTGCTGAATTGATAAATGCGAACTTCGCGTCCTTGAGTTGTTTGGCTAAACCATTTTTTCTTGCATTCCTTTACCGATACAAAAAAGGATATTTGTTGAAAATGTATACGTCGTGACGAACACTGTAGTAAAATAATATTTTATATTATTTACCGAATGCATCTTTTTTGAATAGAATAAAACAGTATTTCAAAATTAAAACCAGTATTTAAGATTTATAATTAAAAAGTTTTAAGCAGTTACCGGTTATTTCAGATTTGAATTGTTACCTTAAAAAAATTGCTTTTGCCTGACCAAATTTTAATTTACGTATAGGTTTTCTCAAACGTGATCCTTACATAAGCAACTATACAGGTTGGCTTTAAAAATTATATACCGGTTGTCCAAATATTATTAATTTGTTTTTTGTAGTCTTTTATAACAAATACTTGAATTACTTAATTTCTAACGTTAATTAAAAATTTTTAAGAAGTTTTTTGGAATACTTATCTGAAAAGAAAATTTTAAATATGGCTGCCACAGTTGATAAATTTCAAATTAATCACCTTTTAGATTATGAACTAAATATTAGGTATGTTTATACCGACCGTAACGTGACAGTAAAAAGAAAAATTTTGTCTAGACTTTTAAAAAAAGAAATTCAGATACCTGGAAGTCAGATTTGTATGGAAGCGTATATACCCGATTTTAGAACCGAACGAGCAGAAATAAACAAAAGTATTGCATCTATTGAAAATGTTATTTCAGATTTTGAAGGAAGTGCTACCGATAGTACTTACCTTCCCGTTAAGTCAAGACTAGCTCATTTATGCGGCCGAATAAAAAGAATCAAAATTCCGGAAGCCGATGATGGCGATGCAATTAAATTTCGTAACGAATCATATGCAACGTGTCTTAAAGTAGGGTCAGATTTAGATGAAAAAGTTTTAGAGGAGTCGCCCTCATCAAATCCTAATTTAAATAATCTTACTCATACCTCTCCACCGATTGTTAATGTTAATCCTGTTGTCACATGTACAGCCAGTAAACAACCAATATCTTCTTGGGGAATTAAATTTAATGGGGATAGAAAAAGTGGTTCTTACTTCTTAGAAAGAGTCTCTGATCTTGCTCAGGCTCGTAATGTTTCAGAAAATGAATTAATTAACTCAGCTGTTGAATTTTTTGTTGGTGATGCGTTTATATGGTACCGTAGCATTAAATCTAGTATTACAGATTGGCCTTCTTTAGTATCTCGTTTAAAGAAAGATTTTTTACCTCCTTATGCAGACGACGATGTCTGGGAACAAATAAGACAGAGAAAACAGAAGCGAAATGAATCAGTAACTATTTTTACGGCGCATTTAGAAAACTTATTTTGTCGCTTATCTACGTCTCCAGCGGAGGTCACTAAGGTGAAATACATTCGAAAAAATTTATTACCTGAATATATCAATCAACTTGCCTTACATTCAATTGATACTGTCATGATGTCTGTGATGAATTATCTATTTTGTTTAAAGATTGGAAGAAGCTTCCAAGACTACTTCTAAAAAATTACCTCAATTATTTTATTTATCGGATTCGGATCAACAAAGTGGTTCACGACAACGTGACACTCGAAGTAACTATAAAAATTTTAATGCATATATAAATGTGAAATTGATATGTGTATTATTAAAAGCAATTTAAGTTTTGACCTTCTGAACTTAAATTTGTCTAAAACAAATTTTATTACTTTTACGTGTTATAAAGATACACAACCAAAAAATATTCAGGAAATTAAAATACACGAACCAACTTGTCTCTTAAAAGTAGATGGTTCATATAATTTAATTTATAAAAATTGTCATTGCAGAAATATCATAAAAAAAGTTGATGTAGTAAAGTATTTGGGTATATTTATTGACCAAAATTTAAAGTGGACTTATCATATAAATACTCTTACTAAAAAATTAAGAGCTACCTTATCTAAATTTAGAATTTTAAAAAATATTGTAAGTAGAAAACTATGTTTAATGTTTTATTATTCTCTTTTTCAATCAGTTCTATCGTACGGCATAATTGGATGGGGAAGTACTTATGACAATGGTTTAAAATTAGTTTTAATGATGCAAAAATACGTATTAAAAATTATTTGCAACAAAAATATTTTGTTTCCTTCGAAAGTTATATTTGATACGTACAATATACTTAATGTAAAAGAACTATTCTACAATGCAGCCTTAACATACATCCATAAAAATAATAAAGCATTGAATATAGAAACGGTAAATCATTTATATGAAACTAGACAAAAAATAAATATATCTCTATATACTGAAAAATTTAATTTAACATTAATAAAAAAACATTCTTTAAATATTGGTATAAAAATTTTTAATATACTGCCAAAAAAAATAAAATGTTTAAGTTACATTTCATTTAAAAAATATATAAAAAAATGGATAAAAGAAAACAGCTCTAAGATTGATGAAACTATCAAAATAAAATAAGTAATATTTTAATATTATTATTAGAACTTTTTAAGGGACATTATTAATTATGTATAATGATTATTTAATTTATAGCTTTAATATTGTTTTTACCTGTATTTTAAAATTAATATTTTTGTATATAATTTTTATTTTAAATATTAACGATATTACCATATCACTATAAATTACGGACAGATGATTCACCTATGTGTTTATAGTGATTTAACCAGATAAATTTCTAATTACTTAACTTTGTATTATATATTATACTATAATTATATTATAAATAAATAAATAAATAAATAAATCTTGTTTTGATAACCAAAATACCTCTAATGCTGATAGGAATTTTAAGAAATCAGAAAATGTAGATAAACCTTCTAACCAAAATACCTCTAATGCCGATAAGAATTTTAAGAAATCAGAAAATGTAGATAAACCTTCTGATGCTTTGGATAACAAGGAATCTCAATCTATATGTAAAAATAAAATTATTTGTTTCAATTGTCGGGTACCTAATCATACCTATAATTCGTGTACGCAAAAAAGAAAAATATTTTGTTATCGCTGCGGCGAGCCCAATGTCAAGACTAATTCTTGTGAAAATTGTTCAAAAAACTAAATAGTCCATCAAGCACTGCCCGTGGTCGGTACTTTGATGAAAAGTTAACCACAAAATCCTATTTTGATAAATCTGATTGGAACAAATGGCTTATAATATGTCTCTAATTTTTTTAAAACACCTAAAACAAGTAACGAAATACTACCTCTATTTATTAACAGACCTTATATCTCAGTTCGTCTTTATGATCAAGTTATCACAGTTTTATTAGATTCTGGAGCTAACTCTTCTATAGTTGGGTCAAGTGGAATAAAAATTTTGAAAAAATTAAAAATTAAGATTCATTCAGTAGTAGATTCTAATGTTCGCACAGCAGACGGTACACAGCAAAAAATTGTTGGTGTCTCTGATTTGCCTGTTTTTATTAATGATTGTTGTAAAATAATCAAAGTTTTAATTGTACCTTCTGTAACGCATGCATTTATTTTTGGGATTGATTTTGCAAAACAGTTTAATTTAGTAATGGACTTCAAAAATAATAGTTGGGTTATTCATAGTAATGAAATAGAAATAAGTACTACTTCTACAATAACAAATAAATTTTGTATTCCTAAACTTTGCACTGTAGATGATTTATCTCCTACTCAAAAAATAGAAGCTCAAAAAGTTTTAGATTCCTTTAAAGAAATTGATAGTAACGATAAGTTAGGGAGAACAAATAAAATTAAACTAAATATAGATACCGGTGATAATTCCCCTTTTAAAAAGAAACCTTATCTACTTTCTCCGTACATGCAAGAAATTCTAAACAAAGAGTTAGACTCTATGATTAAATTAGGTGTAGTTGAAGAATCTCAAAGTCCTTGGAGTTCTCCAACATTACTAGTTAAAAAACCAAACGGTGAATATAGATTTTGTTTTGATGGACGTTTTTTGAATAATTTGACTAAACATGATGGTTTTCCTTTGGCTCACGTAGATCGTATCTTAAATAACTTGTGTAATGCGAAGTTTATTTCCTCTATAAATCTGCGAAAAGCATTTTGGCAAATTCCTTTGGATGACGCATCTAAAGAAAAAACTGCTTTTTATATAATTGGTCGAGGACACTTTCAATTTACTGTAGTTCCTTTTGGCTTGTGCAATGCTGCGCAAACTCAACAAAGGTTGGTAGATTCAATTTTTGGACCTAAGTACGAACCGCATATATTCTCTTATCTATACGATATTTTACTTTGTTCTCCTACTTGGGAACACCATATTGAGTTACTGACAACTGCAAAAAATTTACTAAAGGATACAGGCCTTACTATTAACCTTGAAAAATGTCAATTTTTTAAGACATCTTTAAAGCACCTAGGTTTTATTGTTGGAAATAATTCTTTAGCCACTGACCCTTGTAAGGTTGATTGTATGTTGAATAATCCACGTCCCCGCACTTCGACTGAAGTTAAGCGTTTCATAGGAATGTGTTCATGGTATCGCAGGTTTATCAAAGATTTCTCGTCCCTTGTAAGTCCCTTAAATTCACTTCTTAAAGGCAAAAAGAAAAAAGAAGTTATCAGTTGGAACGACGAAGCTGAAGACGCGTTTTTGTGTATCAATCAAAAATTAGTAAGTGCACCTATTCTAGCTCAACCAGATTTCAGTCAGAAATTCTATGTTCAGTCAGACGCTTCCGATGTTGGTATTGGAGGAATGTTGACTCAGTTTATAGACGGAGAAGAAAAAGTCATAGCTTATGCAAGCCGTTCTTTGTCCAGAGCAGAAAGAAATTATTCGGTGACCGAACGGGAATGTTTGGCAGTTATATTCTGCATAGAAAAATTTAGACCTTGGGTAGAAGGTACGCGTTTTACCGTAATCACCGATCATTTCAGTTTGCTTTGACTTAATAATCTTAAAACTCCCTCTGGTAAACTTAGTCGCTGGTTGCTTAGATTAAGGCAGCACACTTTTGATTTACAGCATAGAAAAGGCTCAATGCACATTATTCCTGATGCCTTAAGTCGTATACCTTATTCTCTCCCAGATAATATGGACATGGACAGTCCATCTACCTCACAAACACTGGATCTACAAGTATCTTCCTGATCTGTTGATTTCTCTTCTCTTGATCCCTGGTATATCTCTCTTCGTGACAATATTCGTAAAAGTCCTGAAAAGTATCCTCAATGGCGGATTGAAGGTGATTTAGTCCAAAAATTTATTCCTTGTCGTTCCTCTTATTCTTTTAATAAACAGGAATGGAAACTCTTGATTCCAAAATCTCAAAGGGATAAGGTCATCGAAAATTGTCATAATCCTCCAACCAGTGGATATTTTGGATTTCGGAAGACTTTGTTTCGTGTTCAAGAATTGTACTATTGGCCTCAGATGAGGTCACAAATTTTAAAGTTTATTCGTAAATGTTTGGTGTGCGGTACGCAGAAACATTCAAACTTACCTAAGATTGGTACCATGGGAAAGGAAAAAATTGTTGACTTACCTGGTCAGATTATTTCTTTAGATTTTATTGGTCCCTTTCCACGCTCAAAAAGAGGCAATAAATGGTTGCTAGTAGCTGCTGATTGGTTTTCGAAATACACTTTTACTTTTCCTCTTAAACATTCTAAGTCTAATCTTATTGTAGATCTCTTAGAAAATCAGATTTTTCTTATATTTGGTGTGCCTCAGATCCTTATCTGTGACAACGCAACCATTTTTTCTAGTCATAACCTTAAAAATCTCTGTGAAAAATATCACGTCAAACAGTGGTTTACTCCGTTTTACTCACCACAATGCAATTTTGTGGAAAGAAACAACAAAACTATAACTACTGCTATCAGATGTTACGTGGATAAACATGAAGATTGGGATCTACATATTGCTGAAATTAGGCAGGCTATTAATACTGCAGTTCACGAAGTAACTGGTTTTCCTCCTTCATATTTAATGTTTGGGCGACATGTTCCTTTATCTGGTGATTATTATGATCATCCTCCCCAAGACCAATCTTCCGAAATATTGCCTGGTGATAGGAATACCTACGCCGAAAATTTAACTGAGTTTCGTAATCTGTTCGCAGAAATACGCCAGAAACTGCATTCTGCATTTGAAAGGAATTCTAAGTCCTATAATCTCCGGAAACGGGATGTCTGTTTTAATGTAGATGAAAAAGTATGGCGTCCGAACAAGATGTTATCTAATGCTGCGAACAAATTTGCTGCAAAACTTAGTCCTAAACATATCTTATCTCTTGTCTCTAAAAAATTATCTCCGTTGGTCTATGAATTAAAAAACCTAGACGGTTTTAAAGTAGGTAAGTGGCACGTTAAAGATTTATTGCCTTACCGTGGACATTCTGAGGATATAGAAGATACCCAAACATCTCTTTCCTCATAAGTTCTTACCTTTATTTTCTACCTAAAAATTTCTAAAGTAAATTTTGATTGAAGTTATAACTTGGTCAAAATTACCGTGCCTTATCTTCAATTTACTTACCTTATCTTTTTTTCTTTTGCGTTTTGGCTTAGGTATTTGCCTAGGGCAAAACTCCGCTTAGCATACCTTAGCGTAACTCACCTCGCCTTGGCGTGGTTCAGTGTCAAAATTTTGTGCAAGTGTAATGGGCTGATGCACGCGGACACCTTCTTGCCGCAACTTCAGTTTCATTAGACCCTGCTTGACACTTAAAAATTATCGATACTATTTTTCTAGTAATTAACTTATTAAATAGTTTGGTTTATATACCGTGAGAAATTTTAAAGTAAAATACTAAAGCATTTTAGGTTATTTCAGTTTCTTATAACCGATGGTTTTTCTACTATAAGTGATGTTTCTATATTCTTGTAGGCTGTAAATAGATTTAGTTGTAAATAGATTGAATTAGCTGATATGTAATTATTAGTGAGTATTGGTAGTAACAGTGCTATCTAAATAGTTGTCAGATGTTAGCGGACTTACCAATTTAGTGACCTTACCTGATTTGTAACCTACCGATAGTGATCTACCGACTGTGATCTCCCCTGGGGACGAGTGATACGCGAGAGTTATCAATACACTATTTTGTGCACTGTAGTTTTTGTATATTTTTTCGTTCTAAGGTTACTTATATTTTTTATTATTAGATTATCGTAAACTGTTAATAATGTACCTCACATATCATATTATGGTATGAATGTTAAAAAATGTAAAGTCCACTTTGTAGTCTTTAATTTTTTCTTTTGGAGAGGGGCAGTGTAGCGG
Source organism: Philopedon plagiatum (assembly GCA_963971165.1). Lineage (NCBI taxonomy): Eukaryota > Metazoa > Arthropoda > Insecta > Coleoptera > Curculionidae > Philopedon > Philopedon plagiatum. Next base: position 51,327,975 of record OZ020194.1, read on the forward strand.
TTAAATCTTTTACCACTACTACCCTTATTAGTTCTTAATATTTTGGTAAACTTCCATCATCCAGCGCATTCGCCAACTTCAAAAATATCTTTACCGGTTGCATTCAAGCAGCCGAGATGTCGTCTAGTACCCATGCGTGGTACTCGTAGATCGACGTACCAGCGTGTTTCGAGACACTCCGATTTTGCTAATCGTGTGAGGAGTCATGATTTTTCTGACTGAAGTTTTTTTGCCCTTATAGTGCTATTTTATGCACCAATTATTGTAATGTGAAGTAGTGTCTGATTACTTACATACATATTATTATGTCTTTTTGCCGATTCATGATTATTCTTCCTGGGAGAAGTCCTGTTTTAATTTCTTATTCGCCATGTGCATAGTAAGGCAGATCCCCTCAACCTAGAGGTAAGCCGTTAAATTTCTTTAATGATTTCGAACATTTTGGTTATTGTAAATATTATTTACAGGGTTTTAGAGAGGCGTTAGATAGGGTGTTAGAGAGGCGCTAGAGAGGTGTCCACGTTTCACAGCACGTTTTCCTCCACTTTTCTCATAAACTATTAGGGAAGTAGCTGTCCGTAGTAACCAGGCGGCCTAACATTTAGCCACCAACAAGTGTCTGTTTCACAGGATGCATGGGACACTCTAGAAGCTCCCACCAGAACCTAAGGCCAGTCTATTCCATTTTCCCTTAATTGCGTTTTTTTATTCAATAACTTTAATATTTTTTATACTATAACTTTCTTGATATTTTCATAATTTCGTAAATACATTCTTTACTCTTTACATTATTACCTGTGTAAGCTAGCCTTCTGATTATTTTAAAATTAAATTCACATGCGACTTTTAAGTATACTTTTGTACATAAATGTACATAACATTGGGGTAATCTTTGGCCAAAGATAGGGGTTATGTATATATAACTATAACTCGGGAATTTTAGCTTCACTGCATTATATTTATTTTTATCAGAACAACTGCATTTTTAACTTATGTTATTTGGTATTTATAAACATGTTTTTTGTTCCTCCTTTGGCACAATTCGCTAATTAAATTGATTGAAGCTAATCTCAGGTAGCCTATTTATTTATTACCAACTTAGATTAAAAGAACTTGGTTTCTCAGTTCAGAAGCTCTGAAAACTAATCATTTAAATGAAAAACTGAGTGGCGCCTTTAAAAAGCGTAAGTGTTCCTAGCCGATGACCATCTGTTCTACCGACGAAGAGCTGCCGTACGCAAGTGGGTACCTTTCTGAGGAAAACTAAGTTTTCCCCTAAAAGTACGCCACAGCGGGTAAAGCACTAAATTGGTTTCGGGCAAATCGTCATCGCTTTTCGGACTGGTCTGGTTTGTCGCCAGATTATCGTCATCGGTTATTTAAGAAGATTCTGGATAGGACTCAGGATTCGACTGAGAGTATAGTTGATTACCTTTCCAATATGAGTGCGTTGTTTAGACGACATGGCTCCATCTCAGAGGACGTCCAACTTGACATCATCATACGAAACTTGTCACCTTTTTATACTACCCAACTTCCGGTAGTCAGCAAGTTAGAAGAATTAGAAGGAGAATGTCTCAAGTTGGAGTTAAAGAAATACCGTGCAGAGAACTATGTACCACCTCCTAGAAGAAGGTATAATTTTGTAGAGCCAGACTTTGCGTGCATGGCAGCGGAAACATCAGGTTTGAAAGACGATGAAGAGTTACCAATCGTGGACGTAGTGACCGAATCATGTCCAATACCATCAACTTCTCGAGACGTGAGACAGTTACCCAGAGAGGCACGTCCACCATCTCCAAAAATAGCTAGATCAATCTTGTGCTGGAACTGTAATAAGCCAGGTCATCGAAATAGTCAGTGCCCCGAACAGCGCAGAATCCATTGTTACCGCTGCGGCGCACCAAATGTGACCAGTAAAAACTGCCCTAAGTGTTTATTGACAGAGAAACGATTCTCGGGAGAGCCGATAGACAGTAAGACTACTCCCGTTGCTCTCACTTTACCGACCAACAACTTTCCTTCCAATGAAAACGCTTCGCTGAACAACAACTCTGTTCCCAATAAAACCCTTCTACCGACCAACAACATTCTTTCCGATGAAAACCTTTCACCAACCCCCCTTTTTCTTTCTAACGAAAACCGTTCACTTCCTAACAATTCTGCCTCCAATAAAAATCTTTTGCCAACCAACAACTTTCTTTCTGATGAAAACCTTCCTTCAAACAATAACTCTCTTTCCAGCAAAAATCATTCACATGCTAATAACCCTTTTCCAAATAAAAAACTATTAGATTTTATCATAGCTCATGCGCATGGCGACCAGCGCCCCTATTTAGAAATTTCAATTTTAGGTTACAAAATTTTAGGATTATTAGATTCTGGAGCATCACGCACTATTGTAGGTCAACCTGGTCTCCGAATTTTGAAACTTTGGGATTAAAACTTATTAAGCATCAGACTGACTGTACCGTCGCGAACGGCCAAACTTGCTCTAGTTTAGGTTATTTTCAGGCTCCTGTAACGTTATTAAATAGAACTCGGGTTATCGATATTTTAGTTCTTCCAGAACTGTCCCACCAACTGATTTTAGGAATTGACTTTTGGAGATCCATGGAAGTGATCCCCGACTTGAAGCAGGATGTCTGGCATTTTTCTAATGATGACCAACCTACAGAAATTTTTAGCATTATAGATGGCGACTCTTTAACTGAAACCGACCGAACAACTCTGAATGCACTGGTAAAGGAGAAGATATCAGAAATGGGTACTGGTCTTGGCTGCTGCAAAGTAGCAGAACACGTAATAGAACTTGAACCAGGCACTAAGCCGATTAAACAACGATATTACCCAGTTTCCCCATTTAAGCAGCGGATTATGGACAAGGAGATCGATGAAATGTTGAAGCTTGGCGTGATTGAGCCCTCTAAAAGTCCTTGGCCCAGTCCAGTGTGTTTGGAACGCGAGAGCGATGATAGCTATAAGTTTTCCATAGATTTCAGAAAACTTAATAGTAAGACTAAGAAGTCTTATAACATTCCGTATTTTTCAGTCATTTTAGATCGCCTCAGAGACGCCGACTATATTAGCTCCATCGACATAAAATCAGCCTTCTGGCAAATACCTCTTAGTGAGTCCTCACGGGAATTGACTGCTTTCACCGTTCCAGGTAGGAATCTCTATCATTTTCTGCGCATGCCCTTTGGCTTAACCAATGCGCCGGTCACCTGGCAACGTATAGTGGACCGTGTACTGGGTATCGACTTGGAAAAGCATGTAATGGTGTATCTGGATGATATAATTATCATCTCCAGAACCTTTCCTGAACACCTTAAGATCCTAGGCCTTGTTTTTGATCGCCTTAAAGATGCAGGATTCATAGTTCCAGAGGAGAAATGTCACTTTTGTAAGCCTGAGTTGAAGTACCATGGTCACGTCGTAGATGCCAAAGGTTTGAGACCTGATCCAGAGAGAGTACAGGCAATTGTAAATATAGCACCCCCACGAAACATCATCGAAATTTGTCGTTTTATTGGCACTGCTTCTTGGTACCGGCGTTTTGTGCCGAACTTTTCAGCTATTATAGCCCCAATTACTCGGCTTACCAGGAAAAATATCAAATGGGAATGGACTTCCGAGTGCCATCAGTCATTCAACTTGACTAAAGAAGCTCTAATCATAGCTCCCGTGCTTACATGTCCGGATTTCAACCGCACATTTACCTTGCAGACTGATGCGTCATTTTATGGCTTAGGAGCAGTTCTGACTCAGCAATTTGATGACGGAGAAAAAGTTATTTCCGATCTTTCACGTTCTCTCACCAAACAAGAGATGAAATTAACCGTCACAGAAAAGGAGTGCCTTGCCGTAATTTGGAGTGTGGAAAAGCTTCGACACTATCTGGAGGGTGTACACTTCAAAGTGATAACAGATCACCATTCTTTGTTATGGCATCATAACCTAAAAGATCCACAAGGACGTCGAGCTCGATGGGCTCTTCGTTTACAACCTTACGACCTTGAATTAATCCACCGTAAAGGCCGAGATCATGTCGTGCCAGATTTTCTCTCCAGGTCAGTGCCAGTAACTGCTGATTCTGGCGCAGCTGTTGACGAAACACCGTCGCCATCATTTTCTGACACCTCAGACAAATGGTACAAAGGTATGATGCAGAAACTAGAAGAACGTTTGATAAATATCCTTGTTGGCGAGTCGAGAATGGCAATCTCTTTAAATATGTCAAGACAAACAATCCGAATTTCCCAGATCATTCTATCTACTGGAAAATAGTAGTGCCGAAGGATAAACGAAGAGATATTACTTCGATGCCATGATAATCCAGCAGCAGGGCACGTGGGTGTGGGTGGAAGGTCGCCGAGAGATATTATTGGCCGAAAATGAGATCCGACGTTGCTAGTTATGTCCGTGCTTGTAGAACTTGTGCTCAGAATAAAGTAGAGCAGAAACGTCCAGCTGGTTTAATGGGGAATTGCCCAGACATAAAGGAACCTTTGCAAGCCATCAGCCTAGACTACAAAGGAACTTTACCTCGTTCTAAACAAGGTAACACTCATATTTTGGTGATCACCGATTTTTTTAGCAAGTACGTCGTCTTATTCCCGTGTCGATCGGCAACAGCAAAATCGTTGGTTAAGTGTGTCGAAGATGGCATTTTCTTAGTTTAAAGCAAAGGCAAACCAACGACCAACTTCAATACATACCACAAATCGACTAAACCCAGTCAAAAGCAAAAGACCGGAACCATTGAAAGGAATAAACGAAAATACGCAGCTGCTGAGAACGGCTCAAAAGATGAACGCTTTATTCATATCAGGACTAGACCCCAAAGTGGAAGAGGGAGAAATTATAAATTTCCTCAAAATAAATGGTTTGGAGACTGACTGCAGTTGTACAAAAATCAGAACAAGAGCAGACAAATTCCGAGCTTCTTTTCGGCTCACCATTCCAGATAGTGACAAAGAAAAATACTTATCCACAACTCTATGGCCTAAAGGGATCGTAATAAACCATTTTCAGAACATACAGCGCCAACAAAGGACAAGATAAACTCAAATGAAGCTATGGTGGTGGACCAGAGGGACGAGATAGGGAGTCAGGTTTGTGCTTCTCTTACAATCCTCCACTACAACGTTCAATGTCTTAGAAATAAAATAAATTTGATTGAGTCATTTTTACAGGAAACCCAGTATAAAATTTTATGTATAAACGAGCACTGGCTATTACCAGACGAATTACATTCAATAGTTATAAGTGGTTTTGTCTGTGTCTCTGGCTTTGGTAGGTCCGAGCGTAAAAATGGTGGTGTAGCAATTTTTATCCAGAGAAACCTCGGGGTCCTCCAACTACCGTTTGATATCGTAAATATGTCGGACGAGATAAACTTCGAGGCGGCAGGCATTATACACAATAACATTCAAATAATAACAATATATAGGTCACCCCAGGGCGATATGAATATTTACTTAAGTAGGTTGGCCGCACTGCTGGAGGCCCTGGATTCGGGCATGGGTATTATTGTAACGGGCGACTTCAATGTGCACTTTCACTCAAACACATTGGAGGCACAGATGGTCTGCGACCTGCTGGAGTCTTATGGTCTATCCAAAGTGGTGTCCACTCCAACCAGAAACGAGACATGCTTGGACAATATCTTTACAAACCTGATTGAGAATTTACACCATAAAATAGTTGATCCGGGAATATCCGACCATCTAGCCATCTCCTTCACGTGCCCTGTTATCAAATCCTTAGGTAAAAATAATACTCGAATAACTTACAGACCAATAACAAACGAGGGGCTCTTTAATCTATATCGTATCGTTGCAAACACGGACTGGTCTTTTGTTGATAACACAAAAAATCATCCAGAAACACAGTTCGAAATTTTTGTAAATTCAATTAAAGATGCATGTGACATCTCTTTTCCAATTAAAACCAAAATAGCAAACAAAAACAAGTTCGGCAATACATATCGGATTCACTGGTTTACCGATGAGCTCAGGGAAATGAGGGAAACTTTAAAATTTCTAACCAACTTAAGAAAAACAAACCCGGCCTCAGTGACCAACGATATGATAAAATCTTTTCGTAAAGAATATAAATCCAAAATAGAAAATAGTAAAAAACAAGCAAATAATCGTCACATAACACAGTCAAAAAACAAAACAAAAGCGGTATGGGACATAATAAAAAATAACAAACCGATCAAAAACAATGCCAACTCCAATAACATAAACGCCGATGATTTTAACAATTACTTTACTCAAATAGCCAACAATATAGTAAGAAACATTCCAATATCAAATACTGATCCTCAGAGTTATTTTGACATTTTAAACACAAACACGGCAAACATAACTTTCAATTTTAAAGAAACCACTTTTAACATTTTAAGAGATATAATAAGCAACCTCAAAAATAGCCCAAGTAAAGACTGCTTTGAAATCAATGTAAAAATAGTTAAGACAATTAAAGATTGTATAATTTACCCCTTAACGAAAATTATAAATAACTGTATCAATGCCAGCACTTTTCCTGACTGTCTGAAGATGGCACGTGTGGTGCCCATCTTTAAAAAGGGGGATCCCGATGACATGGCCAATTACAGACCAATCTCAGTGGTTCCTATATTTAGTAAGATCTTCGAATCGGTCTTAAAGGAACAAATGTGTCAGTATTTGGAGACACATGGTTTGTTTAACCCATGTCAGTTTGGATTCAGGAGTAACACATCAACAACAGCGGCAATAAGTTATCTTACTGCTTACGTACAAGAATGTTTTGAAAGCAAACAGTATGGAAGAGCTTCATTTTTAGATTTAACCAAGGCCTTCGACTGCGTGTCTCACGGCCTGCTGGTACGGAAGCTGCGTAACTACAAATTTAATACCAACAGTATGAACCTAATAAATTCATACTTAACAAACCGCTCTCAGTACGTGGTGTGCAGAGGAGCAAGGTCGGGCCGGGGGCAGGTGACCTGCGGAGTGCCGCAGGGCTCGGTGCTCGGCCCGATATTATTCCTGCTGTACATAAACGATATATATGCTTGCACAGTGGGTACTGACACAGACATAATTCTATTTGCGGATGATACCACTGCACTGCAGAGAGCGGACAGCCAAACAGCTCTGGACCGGCGGACCGTGGAAGCGCAGTCGGAGATAGAACAGTGGTTCCTAACAAATAGGCTAAGTATAAACGAATCCAAAACCCAAACTCTAAATTTCTCTTTAAGATCCATCGAAAAAAATGTAGACCCGGTAAAGTTTCTTGGAATCTTCCTTGACTCCAGGCTGACATGGGAGCGTCATACTCAGCATGTGGCTGGTGTTTTGAGTAGGAATACTTACTTAATACGCAGCCTGAAAGATACAGTGTCAAATGAGGTATTATTGAGCGCCTACTATGGCCACATTCACTCTCGCCTGTCCTATGCCATATTGTGCTGGGGACACTCGCCTCATGCATCTAAATTCTTTGCTGTGCAGAGGCGATGTGTGAGGATAATAGCTGGTCTAAAATTTAGAGAATGCTGTAAGGCAAGCTTTCGGACCCTGGGCATTTTGACACTGCCATCAGTATACATCCTTACATGCCTCATGCATATAAAGTGCAACACGGGTGATTACCCTCGAAACTCTGACCACCACCATTACAATACAAGAACTAGGAACTACCTTGCCCTAAACTACAACAGAACTGCCAGGGCCAGAGATGGAAGGAACCATTTTGGTATAAAGCTCTTTAATGTCCTACCTGACAGAATCAAGGAGCTAGACTCAAAGCATTTTAAACATAAAATAAAAGAATATTTAAAGAACAAAGCCTTTTATAGCGTCGAGAATTTCTTGGAGGGTGATTTTTCAGATCTCGTCTAAGTGTAAGAGGAGCATAAGACTGAGTTATTTGGACTGTCTAAATTCTTCAAAATGTTCTGAAATATGTTCTGTGTTAGTCTTGCTTCGTTAAGCATTTCCGTTTGTATTTTATACTTAAATGTTTATTTGTAATTTTAATATTTTAAATTAGCTATTTAGGAAATTTTTAACATTGCTTCATTATTTAGTTGTAGCAAAAATTTTGACGTGTGAGAGTACTTTTGTATGCACTATCATTAATAAATATTTGTATTTGTATTTGTATTTGTATTTGTATTTACGGAGCTCCTCAATTCTTAACGTGCGACAACGGAATTCAAATGAAATCCAAAGAATTTCAAGCCCTTTGCGATAAATATAAAGTTAGAATATTTTACACTGCTAATTACTATCCTAGAGCAGATCATACTGAACGCGTTAATACAGTTATTAAAACGATGTTGCGCTCTTACGTTCAACAAAATAACCATCGAACTTGGGAAGATAATTTAACTGCTATCGGTTGCGCCATTCGCACTTCGCGACATGAAACTACGGGCTTCACCCCATACTGCGTTAATTTTGGCAGGGAACATAAGCTATTCGGTTCGGACTATGCTGAGGGTGTTCCTCTAGTAGAAACTGAGCGTCAAAATTACATTCGAGAACGAATACAAGCTTTCCAACAACTATTTAAAAAAGTTCACACTAAAATCGAAGTTTCTCGTGTTAAAAATCGACATAACTATAATTTGCGCCGACGCCCAGTAAGCTTTGTTCCTGGTCAAGAAGTCTGGCGTAAGAATAAAAGTATATCCGATGCGGCGAAGTTTTATAGCGCAAAGTTGGCTCCGGAATTTGTAGGTCCGTTTAAGATCGTAGAAAAGACCGGCACGTGTACTTACGAACTGGAGGACGAACACGGTGTTAGTAAGGGAATTTGGCATGTACAAGACCTTAAGCCGGTATATGCCGAAACTGCGTGTGGTGGTCCGTAGGAGTGAATGAATTCTTAGGCAACTCAAAGTCATTATTTACTTTGTTACCCTCCGTTAATTTTACTGTCATTAATTTAATATTACGTTTTACTAGTCATTTTGCTTCAATTTACTTATCAATCTATCGATTTCTGAATTTATTAACTTTTCAGTCCATAGCTTCAATTTGATTAATTACTACTTTTTAATTTTTTTTCTTTCCCTCTCTTTTCCTCTTTCGGTAATAATGACTTTAGTGAGTTTTTTTATCGTTGCGTTAATTTTGACTTTTGGCCCAGTTTAAATTCTTTTCTTTCTTTTACTTCCCTTGCTCAGTCGTGAGCAATTTTAATGCCCTGCAGTGTGGGCGTGATGGTGTCTGGATTCATCTTCGCGCGAGCCTCGATGGATTTGGACACTGTCACTTAGAATAGCGCTGCACTGGGTTAACTAGGCGGGGTAGGAGCCCTCTGAGTGCCGTGTATGCTCTGCAGTGTGGACGTGATGGTGTCTGGATCCATCTTGGTGCGAGCCTCGATGGATTTGGACACTGTCACTTAGAATAGCGCTGCACTGGGTTAACTAGGTGGGGTAGGAGTCCCCTGAATGCCGTGGCAAGGTAAGCCTTCAGCTATCTTGCTTCTATTGTTTGTAGTAGGTAAGCCCTCAGCTGCCTTACTACTTTCAATTGCCAACACCGCCTTACGCCTCGTTATCTTTTATCTGTCATTTCCTGATTATCGTTACCTTATCGTCACTTGGTTTATTGTATAGTAACGTTTATTGTTATTTAACGTAGCTTACCGTTTGACGATTGCCAGTCTCACGCAGACACCCATCTCGGCGCGAGACGGGATGGGTGTCGGTGTGTTCTTACCTTTACTTTGTTTATTCCAGTGGCGATATGAAGTTTAATTTAGTGTAGCTTACCTTTTTGTTTTCTTTTGCCAGTGTCACGCAGACACCCATCTCGGCGCGAGACGGGATGGGGGTCGGTGTGTCATATGGTAATTTAAGTTTGATTACTTGGTTAGAAGGCGGTGATTAATAAATTTTGGACCTAATTTTCTTTATCTTTTTTTATCTGCATTCACTATTAATTGTTTTTTTTACTATAGACTAGGGCCAAAAGTCTTTATTTATTATCTTGATTGGACCTTTTTTTAGTACCTTGATTTGACGTATTTACCTTGATGTGACCTTTTTACTTTGATTTGGCTTAATTTTCTCTACCTTGACGTGAATTTATTATTATTCCCTACCTGTGTGTGGAAATTTCGGTTATTCGAACTAGTGTGTTTTGCTCGATTACGACTTTGTCTTTCCTTTGGGGATTTAGAGTAGAAACACAATTTTCTTTCTCTTGCTGATTTTGTGAAGTTGAGAAGACCACTTATGGTGGGATTCACTGCTAGTTTTTGATAAATAACCCAATTTTCTTTATCTCGATTTGCGAATCTTTAGTTAATTTACTTGATTCATTTACTTTTGGTTAATTACTTTTCTTATATTTGCGTTAATTTACTAGTATTTGCGTTAAATTATTTACTTTGCGATAATTTTCTTACCTTTCAGGTAATTTACTTACCTTTGCGATAATTTGCTTACCTTTGTGTGGTTTCGATTATGTTTACTTTGGTTTATTTCGATTACCTTTGCGTTCATTCCGTTACCCTGTATTTTGATTTACTTACCTTTATTTTGATTTACTTACCTTACCGTGATTGGCCTTTGATTGGCTTTAAATTACTTTGATACCTTTGGTATTTTATCTATTATTTGGATTTGTCTGAGGTCTAGGTCTTGGTAGGACTATATGTTAGTCTCCGGCTATTTAAGTTTTTACTGGTTTTGCGCCTAGATCCTTACTGATATATTTTGTCTATTCACCGTTTAGACAAGATAAAACTATCCCGATTGCGACTTTACCTTATTTTGGCTTTGTATCGATTTAGACATTTGTCCCTATCTTGTTTTACAGGCTGCACGGTGTTGGGTGCTACCGGATGTCGCTTCGACGCTCTTTGTTGGATCATGGATCCTTCGGAGAGCAGACCGACGGGAAGGGCTGTTCAGGGGGGGGGCGGAAGTCTGACCCCTGGGGTAACAGTTTGCCCATCGAACTTGTTCGGCGGGCCAGGGGAGGACCAAGCTACTTTATTCGGCCTGACCTCAAGTCGGCCTATTAGGTTGCGACAGGCCGGTGGCAGTGCCACCGCTCAGAACACCCTAATTATTTTTTTTTTGTTTTATACAGGGACCGATGTGCTTCCCATTTGGTACATCTTTTAGCTTTGTGGATGCTACAATCCACTCCCTTTTGTATGGTGGATCATTTGGGCTATCCCTCTTTTCTTCCCATTTTACTTATGTTGTATTATATTTATCTTTCCCTTTTTAGTTGTCCACCCTTTGGTTGCTTTGACGCATGTCACTTGGTGATTTAATTCGGTACGGTTCTACGGTGTGAGGCTAGTAAACGAGGTTCCCCACAATATTTTTGGGTGTAACGCAATTCTAGCTCCCTTACCAAACTAGGGTTTACGTTCCACACTGAATCTTCCTGGAGGGGGGTCACTGGGTGACTAGTGGCAAAGGGACCAAGGATTGCTTCGAGTATTTAGTTATTTTAAGATTGAGTTATCAGTCTTGTTAGTTAGTATTAGTTATATGGTACTACCTTGGGTTCCCACATATCGTTACTTATGTTTTTCTTTATTGGCGCCAGCATAGCGCAGGTAATTTGGTTTCTTTTTCAATTTGCTTGTATCTACAGAGAGTCTCTGATCCTTATCGTCGGTTAATTTTCGTTGGAAAATTTTCCTCCTTTCGTAGGAGAGGGGGAGTTGTGACAGTTTAGTTTTACGTATCAGAGTTTGTTGTAAGGGTTAGTTTTATTCGCGATTGCCTGTTTAGTTTTTATTTTATAGTTTACCTTAATGAAAGTTATATCTTCATACGTACAAGTGTGACCTGCCCCGTTCTCAGGCTAGTTTCTAGGGTTTCTGTTCTGGCTGACTGCCTTCTATCTTGTCCAAATTGGCTGTCCATCTTTCATAGCTTGTAGGTTGATGTAACGTTCTCTTTGTTTGAGCCCTGAAGTTCGTTTTCTCCGCCTTGCTTAAAGTTCCCCCTGAGTACAGACAGTCCCTCTTAGTTTATTTATGTTTACATGTCTTTTAGAATAAATTATAAGGGGATACCTACATAAGTTTGCCGGCTGTTAGCATTTTCTCTCGTCACTGGATGGGATTTAATCCTAGTGTCTTCCCACATGCATGTTGCTCTTTAACATTCGGCCTTCGTGTTCACAGATCTCGTGTAAGAATTTAATTTTCATGTTATTTATATTTTCAGTTTAACATAAATTAACTTTCATGTTGTGAAGGTTAGGACGGTAGTGTGTTTGCTTTCGTTGGACGGTTGTAGTCTATTTGGGATAATTTATTTAAGTTCCACTTACATTGTCTTGGCTCAAACATTAATTTTTAGAAATTCTGTTTAAATTCTTATAAATTTTGTGGGGTTAGATGGGTTAACCGCTGTCATTGACAAGGCCTTCCAGTGTTGCCAAACCGGAGGGTTTAAAATTTGTCCTATAGCAACTGGGCATCTTCGCGTGGCCCGCGCGGTTATTCGATGCTCGGTCGTTAAGGCCACAGGTTGTAGCGGAAGATTTTCAGTAGGGTCGACAGCGCAAGGACGGAAATTCACGGGCCCCATTTTGTTAGGTGTCTGTGGTGGGATAGCAATGCCATTTTATTCACCGGTCCACGAGTGAACACTTCCACGCTGCCTTTCGACGGAGTTGTTCTCTACGGTGCCTGTTGTAAGGTTTCAGTTTTGAAACTCAAGTAGCCTGGATTAAAATTCGGGTACCGTGGCTAAATTCTTTCTGAATTTTACCTGCAAAGACGCAGGATTTGTTGGCGGCTTCGTTCGATAATCGGGTGAGTTTATTTTTATAAGTTCTTTGGTCTACACGTAGACGCCACGTGCGTGGTAGATTTTCAAGTCTAAGGGTGTTCTTTCTTTTACTTTTATCAGCCATCAACATCGGCCTGACGCTTTGGAAGCCGCTGGTAGCTGCTTCTTTTTGGTGTTTTGTCCGTGGAGTTTGGAATTTCGAGCCCTCCTTGTTTAAGGGGTAAGTTAAACCTTGAAGTTTTTTTGCCGCGTGTTTTTCAACTGCGTATTGTCTGCCTATTTTATGCCCTTAAATATAGTTAGAACCCCTTTATATCAGCTTACAGGCCAGTTGTAACGGTTGGGCTTAGATTTTGTTCCATTTTAAGTAGAGTCAGTACTCCGGTCGGTACACGAGTGACCTTGAAATTTTTTGTTTAGGGCGATGCCTTTGTCTTAGATACATATTTGCCTGTTTTACGCCCATACATTATAATTAAAATTTTAGCGAGCAATATCAAATCAAATCATTATTATTAATTATACCTTACCTAATTTGCATTCTTTTAAAAGCTTGATTAATCTTTAGAATCTATAAGTTATGTCTATAATCACTTAATATACAGTAGTTTTGTCAAGTTTTTTTTACCGGCTTGATGCTATCGAATCATCTGCAGGGGCTTGCTATCTGTAATCTTAATTTCAAACCTTAATTTATATATGAATAAAGGAATTTGTGGTACTATTTAGTTCTGACAGTATAATTTGTTATCGTAAACGCCAAGTTGACAAGCCTGTCATATGCCCCAGCCTGAAAAATTAAGCTTTATAGTCAGTGTTTTTTTTTAAATTTGTTAATTTGTTATTATTATTTCAGTCGCCATCCTGTCGAGAAAGCTTTTTCTGTGTAATTTAATAATATTCCAGATCTGTACCACAAAACCTTTATTCCTTTTTTTATATAAGTTAAGACGTGTACGGGCTTGAAGTTTCGCGTTTATTGTTTATGAAGTTGGAAAGTTTAGTTGTATTCTTGCGTTTGTTTATAACGGGGGGTTATATAATATTTTTATGTGTTCAGAGAGATTAATTAACCTATTATTTTATTTTCAAATTTGTCATTTGACTGTTATGAGACTTATTAAGCTCGTACACGTTTTACACCTTTTATTTTATGGTACCATTTGCTTGGTTGGAATTTAAGGTAGATAGTTGCTTTATAATTAGTTAAATTCGCTTTTGGGAACCTTAGAGTAGTTAGGTAGTTTTATGGTAGCGATTTATTTGCTTGTACTTTAAGCTTTGTGTTTTTATTTATTTATTTATTTATTCATTTACGGCTATAGCCCCTTATAAACACAAAAGTTACACACTAATTAAATCTAAATTTTTGATAGATGTACATAAGCGGTGTATTTTGTTTGATTATTTATATTTAAATGGTTTGTCCCTATAAGGGGTGTTTTCTTTTCATGTCAATGATCAAACATTTTTCTGAAATCAATTATTACCTGGTTTTCCTTTTCTTGTGTTATCTTACATTGATACGGTTTACTCGATTAGTACTAAACGTCTAAATTTTAAGTCAAGCTACAGTAGGGATTTAAAGTGTTAATTATTTTCCTTTTTTTTGGGGGGCTTCGCTTAAGCTTTTCTTTTACTTTGAATATTACTTGAACGTCTAAATTTTAAGTCAAGCTACTTTAAGTGTTTCAATTTTGGTTATTTTTACCGACTCCGCTTAAGCCTTTTTCTTTGTTTATACTTTGAATCTAGCGTAAACTTATGGTTTAATTATCAATTATTTTTTTATTATTTTTATTGTTAATGTAAGATAACATAATGCCGCATTAGACTGGTCAGTTAGTGATCATGTAGTTTTGTAAATATTAGCGTTTATCGTTAAAGTATCAAGGAACTGTACAATTTTATTTAGTTATCAATGTCCTTGAGTAATAATTTCTTTTGTTTATTAACGTAACTTTTTTTTTTAATTTTATCTTAAGCTTGTTAAAATTAAAATTTTGCAATCTGGGTTTTTGCGATTACTTCTTTCATTGGTAACTTTTTTTTCAAATTAAAGTAACTTCATATTTTGGGTTTTTGTAACTTAACTTAAATTTTGCAATTTTTGTCTAGCCACTGGCTTTCTCTTTTAATATTAACCTTTTTCATTAACGTAACTTCTGATTTTTTTATTAATGTAACGTCATGTGTTTTTTTTTAATAATATTTAAATTACCCTAACTACTAGGAATTGTTTTGTTCCTAGGGTCTTCCGTAGGGGCTACAAATACCCCTATTGTCTTTGGTAGGGGCTAAGAAGCCTTCCTGTCTTCTTGGGTGAGAGCTAAGGAGCCACCCTAAGATTTTCGTATATGAGGACAGACTACCTCACGAAGTTTTTCGTATAATTTAATCCATTTATTTTGCGGGGGCAAAATCGCCCAACCATATTTGTACCAACAACAACTGTAATTTTTTTTTCCTTTTAATTATAATTTAATTTATTTGTTTTCCGGGGGCAAAATCGCCCAACCATATTTGTACCAACAACTGTTTCTTTTTTTATGTACAAATATATGTATATAGGGTTAACTATATTATGTTGTTTTATTCAGCTCACTGCGCACTATGTTTCGATTTCAAATTATGAATAGCGGGTTTGTTGTGTGAAAAGCAGGTTCCTGAACCACCTAGGCGACTTCCAATTTGTGTCGGTGTAAAAAACTGGTGCGTCCAATCGAACCTATTCGGCTAACTGAGCTGAGGGCTAATTTGCACGCGCTCTACTACAACTTGCTTCCCTCAGGACACCCTGTTGTTCCTGTGTTTTTCTCTAGAGTACCTTTCGGAGTTATTTTAATGTTCTTTTAAAGTTTTAAGCGGTAAGTACTTAGTCAATGATACTCATCATAGTATCTTTGACGGTTTATAACTAAACACTTTTTTTTAACAAAGTGCGTCGCAGTATACTTTTTATGCAGGTGTTGAAGGTTAAGTGGACTGTAAAAACTTAAATATCTTCTGCTACTCGGAGCACTTTTATTTCGGTAAAAAATGCTAATTCTAGTTTGAACAAAAGTAATGTGGCGCACGGCACTTGATGACATTCAGAATGCTTCTTTTTCGATCTCTCCTTGTCACTTTCTGTCTTAGAGTCTTGAGGAAGTATCTGGCGCTGATTAGGCTTAGGGATTGATATTTGTACAAAAAATGCTGAAGGAAATTTCGAAAAGATTGACTTTTTTAGATTTGTAAAAATTTATTTCTTGCTTATGAGGCCTGGAATATTAACGAAATTTTTATCATAAACCCCCTAATGGGCTTGTTCAGTCATTTCGCGTTTTCAAAAAATATGTTAATATTATTACACAATCAGTCAATCGAAACACACACACACACAAAAATTACGTCGGTTGGACGGATAGTAACTAAAATATTAAGGTTTGAAATTCGACAAACGAACGTTCAGTTTCCAGCTTGACGTCGTCCCACGAAATCAAAACTGAATGTAACGGGCAATGTGGTAAATCCAATTAAGAATAAGGCAACGCCGCCATGACCCCCTAAGGGGGATAAGGTCTTTGACAAGTGTCATATTAGCAAAATTGTAGCATTTTTATTTTACGCATATTTCCCCATAAGGAAAAATGCTATAAGGTTATAATCTACGTAAACATTTTAAACATTTAAGTCCTTTATAACTTTATTATTCTGTCTTTATAACAAATTAAATAACTTTCTACTTTCTAAAGAATTGCACCATGGTATAACACAATCTCTGGCTTCATTATTTATTTATTTATTTATTTATTTATTTATTCAATATATACGGCATTACACCATTTTTACAATAAAGTACTTAAAAATTAACAAATTACAATCAGATGACGGATGATCGCTATTTCATTAAGTAATTGAATCAACAGTACTTGGTACAGTAGACTAAATAGATCCTGAAAGTAACAATACCGAATGAACTAATTCACACCCTCCGTTCAACCCACAGTCCATCACACATTCTCCCAAAAGCCCTGCACGACACCGCCAGATCAAGCCCCCCGGAATAGTCATTATAACTTCTTTGCATCCTGGACATAGGACAATAGTATCCATAATTCGTGCGATGATAGGAACACCTAAACAAAGGCCGATGCCTCAAACGGCAAGAACCGATAAGAGCATTAAAATTCAGCAGCGCCAGCAGTTCAGCCGAATCCACAACGCCATTGACCAGCTTATGTAGGAAACCCAATTCACCGCGTAATCTACGGAATTCCAAGGACTGCACACCCAACAACCTACACCTCTCAGGATATTCCAGACCAGCAACGTTCAAACCAGTCCTAAAAGCATAGGCTCTAAGAAATCTCCTTTGCACACTCTCTATAGAGTCTATATGAGCCCGGTAATAAGGCGACCATATCAAGGAACAGTACTCCAGGCATGGTCGTACGTAGGCAAAATACAACAATTTAAAAGTCTGAGAGCAAAAGGCACTACTATGGCGCGATATAAACCCCAGCCGCCTGGATGCTTGACCAATAATTTTGGTGAAATGACCACGAAAGCTTAGTTCTCTATCCAACTCTATCCCCAAATCCCTAATCTGACAAGATCGATTCAACTCATCCCCATTAATGTTATAAACAAATCGTTTAAAGTCGTGACGCCTGGAAAACGTAACCACTGTACATTTCGATGTATTCAAGCTTAGACCATTTGAGTCAGACCAGGAGATCAGCCTATCCAGATCGCGCTGTAGTCTTTGATTGTCAAAATCATTTCTTATAGCTCGGTACAGTTTCAAGTCATCCGCAAACAGCAGATGGTCAGACTCCAAGTCTCTGCCAACGTCATTGGTGAAGAGTTTAAAGAGAATCGGACCACAGTGAGATCCCTGCGGCACCCCCGATGACACCCCGAACTCCTTGGAAAGAAAGTTGTTAACTTTAACACATTGGAATCTGCCCACTAGAAAGCTCTTCAGCCACTCCAGTGCTGTACCCCTGACACCCATCTGTCCCAGTTTGCCCAGCAACACTTGGTGGTTGACCCTGTCAAACGCTTTACTGTAATCAGTATAAATACTGTCCACTTGAAGACCCTCTTCCAGGGACTAGATCAGATATTGCTGGTATACCAGCAGGTTAGTGGACGTTGAACGCCCCGGGCAGAAGCCGTGCTGTTCGGGAACAATTACACCCAGACTAGACAGGGACAGCCGATCAGCCACCAATCCATCCAGAACCTTGGGAATAGTCGATTGCTGACTAATGCCCCTATAATTCTGTACATTATCCCTGTCACCAGACTTAAATATTGGGTACATATAGCTATACTTCCATAAACTAGGGATAATTCCCGTGGAGAGGGATAAATTAAATAGTTTAAACAGAGGGTATGCAAGAGTGTATACACAATTTTTTAATATAAAAGGGGGAACCCCATCTGGCCCATATGAAAACGATGGACGCAATTTAGACAGCTCTGCAAAGACATCGCCGAGCCCAACCGAGAAACTACTCACATCGAGCACCTCTCCACTTCTGCAAACTGGGACCTGGAGTCCATCATCAGAATACACAGATGCAAAGAAGGTGGCAAACATATTGACGATGTCCTCGCCACTAGATCCCTCACCGTTACCAAGGTGCATTGACTCCGGCAGATCTGAGGATCCTCTCACCCCGCTCATGTGCCTCCAGAATGCCTGAGGGCGCTCCCGAATTTCGCTCTCTAACTTAAATATATAATTCCTATAGCAAGCGTCATGCACCCGACTGCATCTCGCCCGTAGCTCCGAGAACTGCTCATAATAGTGTCCCGCACCCGTGAGTTTATACTGCTTATGTACCGATTTCTTTTTTATGATCAGTTCCCGAAGCTCAGACGAGAACCAACTAGGAAAATTATTGCTCTTGAAAGTCTTTACAGGTACAAACATATCAAATGCATAATAGATATAATCATACATTTTTTCACATGCATCAGCCACACTAGAGCAGCCCATGCAAACATCCCAGTCCAGACAAGCAAAAAACCCATTCATCGCTTGCAGATTGGCACTGCGAAAGTCATAATATTGGACATTATATTTAAGCTTCTTATCTATACCTGTAGGTACATCCATAGCATAAGAGACATGATGATGACTATCATTCAAAAGCCTGTCACTCGCCTCAGTCACCTCCATGCTAGCAATGTTGGAAAATACTAAGTCCAAAAAAACTCCACTTTTATTAGGGACATGGTTATGTTGATCCAAACTCAAAAATGAAAAGGAACTGTGAATTACATTCGCAGGGGAGGTAGGAGGGCAGTCGACCAATGATCCGGACTCAGACCAAACCGCGTCTGGCAAATTATAATCACCCGCCATAATCATATTACTATCCGGGTACTGCTCGGCCAGCCCCTCCACCACCCTGCAGTGGGCCTCGTAAGTGGAGATGTCCGACTTAGGGGGAATATAACATGCTCCTATAATATACTTATGCTTTTCTATTTCAAGTAACACGAAAATATGCTCAACCCTATCAGCATTAAGTTTAATCATTTTTGACTTTATATTCTTTCTTACCCCCATCATGACACCCCCACCACGCTGCTTCTGGCTAGTAGCCGAACTCCGATCTAACCTATACAAATTAAAATCAGGAACATTAAACTCACTAGAGTCAATATCATCGTTCAGCCAAGTCTCAACTAGGATAACAACATCATAAACACTCATACTCATGGCACTACCCAAACTCAACATCTTTGTCCTAATACCACCAGCGTTTTGGAAATAGCAGCTTAATCGTTTTTTGGTACGTTATTTTGTTGTAACTTCTTTACTGTTGTGATATAGGGATCCCCACACTTGTAGCGAATGGCCAACTTGGTTTCTCCCGCAGATATTCGATCTTTCAGTTCCGTTCTCAATCCATTAAGATGCTCTCTCTGGGTTTTTGTTAAATCAGGTCCCAGTCCAATTGCACTCTCTTTCAGCTTGTATTTATTTTTTAAACAGGATCTGACAACGTCCGAGTTTGGCAATATAACCTTTAATGGTCTTGTTTTATCAGAGTTCACTCTTCCAACTCTAATTGCCCTAAATGATCCAATTTCAGTACCCAATGTGTTTATCACTTCCCTCACCTGAGATACATCATGATTTATTCGAGTTTGGAGATCATTAGATTTTTTTTCAGGTATATTATACAACATAATGTTGCAACCGCGCGAAGCCCTGTCCTGGAACTCAGCCAGAACATTAGACCTGCCAGTTAGCTCAACATTCCCCTCAATCCTGCCAGCTGCGGAAATTTCGGACTTCAAGTTCTCGACTTCCTCGCGCAAGACAATCACTTCCGACTGTAGTTGAGATACCGCGCTCTCTTGGGTGTTCCTAAT
Source organism: Philopedon plagiatum (assembly GCA_963971165.1). NCBI lineage: Eukaryota > Metazoa > Arthropoda > Insecta > Coleoptera > Curculionidae > Philopedon > Philopedon plagiatum. Next base: position 51,348,142 of record OZ020194.1, read on the forward strand.
TTCTTGCAGTATGTTCTGGGTGCAGATATTCTGTTCAGTAATGGCATTAAACAACTGCATATGCATCTGTTGCATCAACACAATCACATCCTTCATTCCGACACTCTTATTGTTCAATAAGCCGGAAATGCTACGGCTAAAATCCATCAAGGGCGAAGGCGCACCGGGCGGCACCGACAGAGCACCACCGGTCCCAACCTCATCACCAGCTATTTCCAGCATCGACCGCCGACCGGTCGATATCGGCTGACCATCCCTACCAGAGAGCGACCTTCGTCCTCCCGGCCCTGATGCTGTTTGTTTACAACTTGCTTCATTTTTTGCTGAACTTAAAACACGACTTTCTTGTAAACATGCGGGACAAATCCAACTGTGTTTCTTTCGTTTTTTGACTAAATTGTTATTTTTATTGAACTCATCATTCGAGAGGCCCGAACAGCCCTTATGGCACCAAGTAAAACACTCAGAACACTCTATAGCCGGTCTATTTGCGAAAATTTTATTGTCGCAAACTACACACACATCATAACAATCCGCCATCTTGTATTATTAATAGCTAGTTTTGAGAATTCGCTATTCCGTTATTTCGTCAATTCGCCATTCCGCTGACAATATTTTTAGATGAATGAACCCTACTATTCTGACATGACATTTCTTGGTTATCCGCTTGAAGCAAGGTTAGCCACTGCCAGAACTTTGTTATCCTGTTTTTATCAAATATGGGTTAAGAAAAAAGTAAGTTTTTTAACAGAGGCTGTAAATATAGGAAGGACAAAGAAAATGCGTCTATTTCAGGGAGGCTTCCTTTAGCACTGTTTCTGAAAGTTTTAAATTTGAAAATATTGTACGATTCCATTTGTTTCCTGAAAGGAAAGCTTTTTAAATAAAAGGAAACGTTGCTGTATGCCTTTGAGGATGTTTTTTTGATTTGCTGTAAGTAGAAATACGCCATTTTGTAGATACCTTATGCTAAGAAATTGTTTCATCTCTTTTAGTTCTCTGAAATTGTTAATTATGGTTGGAAAAGTATTTTTTTGGCTTTTAATGGCACTTTAGAAGAATATGGATTTAGGTTTTTATGGTTCCCTCATAACTAAAATGGCAAGCAAAAAGGCATATGTCTTTTTGTCCGGCTTTGGCACTGAGGTCACACCAGAGAATATAGAAAAATACATAAAGGATGTGCTCAAAATCGAATGTAAAGCCTTCAAAATGAAAACGAAAAATGACAATTACAAAAGTTCTTTTAAAATAGAGGTGCCTGCAGATTCAAAACAGGCAGTAATGGCACCAACCATATGGGGCAAAGAAATTATAGTCAACCATTTTCTACACATGAGACGACGCCCAGGCAGGGAATATCCAATAGGGAATGCAAACAAATAAACATAATACATCAAAACGTATGCTCTATAAGAAATAAATTAGGAGAACTTGAAGTATTCCTACATGATAACACAGTGAAATTTGATGTTCTGTGCCTCACAGAACATTCCATGAAACCTGAAGAAACAAAATACTTAACAGTGGAAGACTACACATTGGGATCTGTGTTTGCAAGAAAACAACATTTACGTGGTGGGGCAATGGTTCTGGTCAGAAATGGTATGGATTTCAGCGAGAGAGCGGATATTGTCGAGAAATCATTAGAAATGACATGTGAGCTGGCTGCCATCGAAATGAAACAATATAATCTAGTCATTGCCACTGTTTATCGTCCCCCTGATGGAGATTTTAACTTATTTTTAGGTACAATAAATGTGATTTTAGAAACTCTAACCGTAAGTTTTAGGAATGTAGTAATCATAGGTGATTTCAATGTCCACTTCAGCACGAAGAATAGTAGGTAGCTTGATTTCGTTGATATGTTAAATTCATACGGCTTTGCCGAGCAAATTTCTTGTCACACAAGACAAAATGCATGTCTAGATAATATTATTGTAAATTTTAGTAATGTCCTGGATTTTGGTACGTCTGTTTCTCAAGGGGTAATCTCAGATCACTTAGCGGTGGAGATAGGTATCGAAATGGTTAAAAATGCTGAAGTAGAAAAGAATGATTATCATCGGCCATTGACGGAGTTAGGTATTAACAACCTGTTTCAGATTTTGGCTGATGCAGATTGGTATTTTGTGAAGGCTGACATAGCAGCAAATGAGAAATGCAATATATTTATGAACTTCCTTTCTCAAAACTACAACCTTTGCTTTCCTCCAAAAAAAAGGCTTTCAATGCAGGTAAAAATGTAAGGTGGTACACTCCAGCGCTGGGTGAAATGAGGGAACGCCTAAAGTTTTTAAGTAATCTCTGCAGAATCTCGGAACTGCCCGAGATAGTCGAAATTAAAAATCATTTTAGACGGAGCTATAGAAGGGCCGTAAATGATGCCAAAATGAGGACAAACTCTGATTTTATCAAAAACGCTTCAAATCAGGTGAGGGCAGCATGGCAAATAACAAATGATAGTAGGGGGGTAAAAAAAAGACAAATTTCAACTAATCTGGATGCAGATGACTTTAACACATTTTTTGCTAACATTGCAAATCGAATTATTCAGAGCATGCCTCAGGCATCACAGATAAAACCTGAACAGTACCTTCAGTCTCTTACTTCTAAGCTTCGCATACCAAATGATGGCTTTTCATTTAGAGAGGTTACTTTCATCGAAGTAAGAGATGCAATAAATGGCATAAAACAAAAAACTAGTAAAGATATCTATGGCTATAGCACAACCCTTCTGAAGAGACTGAAAAATAACTTAATTAGTCCACTAACACACCTAATAAATTCATGTATAAAGGAGGGTACCTACCCTGATGCATTCAAAATGTCCAAGGTAGTCCCAATTCATAAGAAGGGTGACACTGACGACATGAACAACTATAGGCCAATTACTCTTGTGCCTGCCCTGTCTAAGGTCTTCGAACATCTCTTGAAGGCTCAGCTATATGCCTATTTTGAAAGTAACAATCTATTTGCTGCTAACCAGTTCGGTTTTAGGAAAAATAAGTCAACGACGAGTGCTTTACTCACTATATTGGAGTATGTGGTTGGGGGCTTTGAGGAGTGTCAGCACGTGGGGGCGATCTTGTGTGACCTCTCCAAGGCTTTTGACTGTATATGCCATGACACGCTCTTTCTGAAACTTAAGTGTTACGGACTGAGCGATCAGAGTGTGGGATTGCTTTATAGTTATCTGACAGACAGGGTGCAGCGGACCTTCGCTGGGGGGCGGCTCTCTGGGTCGTTGCCGGTGAGGCATGGGGTACCACAGGGGTCCATATTGGGTCCTCTGCTGTTCCTCATTTATATCAATGGCATAGGAATGTCTACGGATGATAAACTGGTAATTTTTGCTGATGATACAACAGCACTTATGAAGAGTAAGAGTCTGGATTCCCTGTCTATACAAATGCGGGACGCCATTCACAGACTGGAGGAATGGTTCAGTGCAAACAAACTGTCGTTAAATATTAATAAAACGGAGAAAATATGTTTTACTCTTAGAGATGTGAGTCGGGATGGGGGCGCCGGGGACTTGCTGTCAACAGAGACGGTTAGGCTGTTGGGAGTTCATCTCGATGGAGCTCTTATCTTTAATAATCATATAGACCAGTTGGCTAGCAAACTATCTAGTACCATATTTCTCCTAAAAAACCTTAAAAAAACGGTTGAGGGAAAGGTGTTATTGATGGCCTTTCATGCTTTATTTCAGTCTCACTGTAACTATGCCCTGTTAGTCTGGGGTCATGCTGCCCAGGCAACTAGAATTTTTAAACTTCAGAGGCGAGCTGTCCGAGTGTTGGCTGGCTTGGATTTTAGAGCAGAGGTCAGGCAGCGATTTGTTCAGCTTGAGATAATGACCTTGCCCTCTCTGTATATTATGGCATGTCTTAATTACATTAAAAGAAATATCAACGACTATAGCCTCCGCAATGACCGTCATGGCCATGATACTAGGTTTAATTGTGATATAAATGTTGATTATCTAAGATTGTCTAAATCATTCATAGCACAAATTATTATGGACCTAAATTTTTTAATAGGCTCCCTGTACATATAAGGAACAGTAAAAAGTTATCTGCTGGGACAGGTTGGGTTGGGTTTGGTTGACTAAAAGTGTTTCTGTGTAAACTATGACTGTTATTGTGAAAATTATTTTTGTACTTTATTACTTATGACGAATGTAAGACTTACCTATGTTGAGAACAGGAATAAATTGATTTGAACTAGAGGTAAGTGTTCTTTATCCAAGCCCTCTGTACCATAGCTTTTGTCGATGTCTGTGAAGTTGGCCCCCAAATGCAAAATTTATTAAAAATTAATGGAGTTCTGAGTTTCCTGTGAATAGTTCTAGAGTTCTTTTTATTTTTTATTAATAGTTCCGTTAAAATAAAAGTAAAAACACTATTTTAAAAATGGGGTGCTAACTTCACGCAGCCCCCCCATTATTGCAAAAACAAAAGTTTCGCCATAGTGCTTAATAGTTCTAAGGAGTTCTACAGTTCTTTATGATTTTCAAGAACCCTTACCAAAAAAATTGTAATACATGTTTTCTGCTTTTTGAGAAGGAAAAAATTTAACAACAAAATGTCATTATCTTTATGCAGAACTGTAGAACTATTGCAGCACTAACGGGAACTCATGAGTTTTAAACCAGAACTCTTCTTAAAAAAATTTTCATGGGGGCCAACTTCACAGTTTTTAACTGTCGATAAAATTTAAGTTGTAAACAAAAAAATACCATTCTAATTCTACAGAACTGTAGAACTATTGCAGCACTAACGGGAACTCATGAGTTTTAAACCAGAACTCTTATTAAAAAAAAATTCGGGGGCCAACTTCACACTTTTTTAACTGTCAATAATTTAAGTTGTAAACAAAAAAATACCATTCTAATTCTACAGAACTGTAGAACTATTGCAGCACTAATGGAAACTCATGAGTTTTAAACCAGAACTCTTCTTAAAAAAATTTTCATGGGGGGCCAACTTCACAGTTTTTTAACTGTCAATAATTTAAGTTGTAAACAAAAACATACCATTCTAATCCTACAGAACTGTAGAACTATTGCAGCACTAACGGGAACTCATGAGTTTTAAAACAGAACTCTATTTAAAAAATATTTCATGGGGGGGGGGCAACTTTACACTTTTTTACCAATCAAGAATTTAAGTTGTAATCAAAAAAATATCATTCCAATTCTACAGAACTGTAGAACTATTGCAGCACTAACGGGAACCCATGAGTTTTAAACCAGAACTCTTGTTTACAACTTAAATTTTTGATTTTTAAAAAAGTGTGAAGCTTAGTGTTCCCGTTAGTGCTGCAATAGTTCTACAGTTCTGTAGACTTAGAATGGTATTTTTTGTTTACAACTTAAATTTTAGACTGTTAAAAAAGTGTGAAGTTGGCCCCCATGAAATTTTTTTAACAAGAGTTCTGGTTTAAAACTCACGAGTTCTCGTTAGTGCTGCAATAGTTCAACAGTTCTGTAGAATTGGAATGATAATTTTTTGTTTACAGCTTAAATTATTGACAGTTAAAAAAGTGTGAAGTTGGTCCCCATTAAATTTTTTTAAAGAAGAGTTCTGGTTTAAAACCCATGAGTTCCCGTTAGTGCTGCAATAGTTCTACAGTTCTGTAGAATGAGAATGGTATTTTTTGTTTACAACTTAAATTATTGACAGTTAAAAAAGTGTGAAGTTGCCCCCCCATGAAAATTTTTTTAAGAAGAGTTCTGGTTTAAAACTCATGGGTTCCCGTTAGTGCTGCAATAGTTCTACAGTTCTGCATAAAGATAATGACATTTTGTTGTTAAATTTTTTCCTTCTCAAAAAGCAGAAAACATGTATTACAAGTTTTTTGGTAAGAGTTCTGGCCTCGAAAATCATAAAGAACTGTAGAACTCCTTTAGAACTATTAAGCACTGTGGCGAAACTCTTGTTTTTGCAATAATGGGGGGCTGCGTGAAGTACGCACCCCATTTTTAAAATAGTGTTTTTACTTTTATTTTAACGGATTAATAAAAAATAAAAAGAACTCTAGAACTATTCACAGGAAACTCAGAACTCCATTAATTTTTAATAAATTTTGCATTTGGGGGGCCAACTTCACAGACATTTCTGTCGTGTGACATTATAGGGGATAAATTAATTTTAGGAACCCCCCTTTGAGTCTATCATTGAATTTACCTTCGGGATTCACCACCTCTGAGTCCACCGTTAGGATCCACCCTTGTGATCACACCTTTTAAATCACCGTGAGGGACACCCTTTAAGACCATATTAAGATCACCCTTTAGATTCACCATATGTACTACAAGTACTGTGAAATCTTGGAGAGGCAGCAAGTTTTTGATTTTATATCAGTTAGATCCAGAAGAACAACAGTTTAAGGCCAGTTTGTTCCAATTTTATTTATAATTATTTAAACATGTAATTTCACAATTTTGTCTGATAATCTTAGCAATCCTTCTTTTATTCATTATGGCAAATTGGTTGCGATCATAATTTTCTTATTTTAACTAAAATATTTTAATTTGCACCCTATTCGAATTCATGAATATCGACTAGCGGTTAGTACTTATAATACTTAAAGCTTCTATCAAATGGTATGAACCAATTCTGCTGAATTATTTTTGGAAACATCTTAATGTGTAAATATGTAAAAATGTAAACAATGTACAAAATTTGTAAAAAGTGGGTCCAGTATTAATACTGATATAAAAGTTTATTTGTTTGGGACCCAGATCTTGTTGTTTGCGATATTCAGGTGCATTAGTGGTAACCTCTACTAACGGTTTCTGATTTTACCTGAGTCAACATCATCAAAAAAGTCAGTGGCGCTCAAAATAAAATCATCACATGTTATCTAAGACAGAACATGCAAAGCAGCCATGGCCGAACCTGCGGAACTCAATCTCTCCGAATGCTAGCTAGGGCTTATAATATTACCCAAGTAATATTGTAATAAAATTAGTAGCAAAATTTTTGCAGCAGTGCCAAAGCTTAAGATATTTCTTAAATTTGCATTGCTCATCGTGGGACTACGCCATCGTAAGGTTTTATAATGAGTGATGTTTGACCGCTATTTTGAGGGTGAATTCGATCAGAAAAAAATTATCGTATTCTGGGGATACGCGTTTCGAATGGGCCACTTTTGTATTATGAAATAAAAAAAATTGCTGGATAAGCCCATTATGTTCTAAAACTAAAGCAATGTATATTAGGCGACCAGTTATATGTGTTAGTTTTAACGTGCTTTATTCTGTTAAATTGCGATAATTTTAAATCATTCCATTGTAGTGGCTGGTAGACTGATACGTACATTGCTAGAGGAAATTACAACGCAAAGGAAGCTGACAAAATTACAAAGGCTCGCCTGTCTGGGTATTACGGGCGCAATAAAAACCTGCCCATCTATAGCTCTGGAGGCAATGCTAGACTTTCTTCCACTACACTTATGTATACGGAGGGAAGCACTGACAAGTGCCTTAAGAGTTACCCAAACAACAAAACTTAAGTCAGGAGATCTGACTGGTCACCTCAAAATACTGAAAGACATCCAGTTAGAGGATATGACCAAACCAATTGATACAATGCCAAAAGTGTGCGACTTTCAGCGCTCTTTTCAAGTGGTTATAAAAGACCGTCGAAGTATGAGCGAAACAGCGCTGCAATTTGAGAAAGGTTCACTAGTGTGGTACACAGATGGATCAAAGATGGCAGAGGGGGTGGGAGCGGGGGTCTTTGGGCCAAAATGCCGAATTTCAAAGCCTCTGGGCAAAGCACCTTCCATCTTTCAAGCAGAAATACACGCGATAGATTTATGCGCCACCGAATGTGCCAACAAAGGCCTTAAAGGCGCAAAAATCTACATTCTATCGGACAGCCAGGCAGCTATAAAGGCACTAGCTTCATGTACCTTCTACTCCAAACTGGCATGGGACTGCCGACAATCCCTCAACCAACTGACAAAAAACAATAGTACAACTCTAATGTGGGTGCCGGGCCACAAAGGTGTGGAAGGCAATGAAATTGCTGACCAACTTGCTAAAGAAGGAGCACAGGCACCTTTTTACGGACCTGAACCCTTCTGCGGCATCACTAGAGGTCACCATACGGAAAGCCTCAGGGAATGGGAAAAAGAACAGAAAACAGCCCACTGGAGGAACGCTCCAGGACAAAGACAGGCAAAGAGAATGATTAGTTATCGGCCTGACTACACAAAAAAGCTCCTCGAGCTTCAAAAAAATGAACTTAGACTGGTTACCTGCCTTCTTACTGGACACGGCCCTTGGAGGTATCACCTCAAAAAGATGGGAAAGACTGATGAAGAACACTGTAGATTCTGTAACGAAGCAGATGAAACTGCCGAACACTTGCTCTGTGAATGCAGAGTAATAACTCGTCAAAGGCTGCAATATCTTGAGGGAGCGTTTCTCACGCCCGAAGATATATCAAAATGCGCCCCCAGAAACATCCTAAACTTCGCCAAAAGTTTGGGAATTGATAGGTAAATAATGTAGGGTATTCACAAAAGATCTAACTTGGTCGAAGTGATGTAGGGCTACCAGAGCCGAACGACCCCATTTAATACAATACAATACAATACGTACATTGCTCCAATTAGACTTACAAGTGATTAAATTGCACTGTTACTGATTACTTTATAATCACTTTCATAATGGATAATCCAAAACAAGCTAGAAGTGCTGTAAGTCTATCTGAAACAATGTACGTATCCTCACTCTACCAGCCATTACAATTAAATGACTTAAAATTATAACGATTTAACAAAGTAAAACACATTAAAACAGATATGCATGAACCGCCACGCTCTTCCAGATTTACTTTTAATAAGAATTAATTTAATTGTCAGTATAATTAACAGTTACTATAATTAAATCAGTAAAGTATGTAAAATAATTAAATTTCTTACCAGTCCGTGGCTTGCTAAATGGGGTACCGAAAGCAAAAAGCCAGCCTCTGCAACACTACCTAGCGTACTGTATGGAGCACTAAAGGTGGCATTATCACTACTTATGACTATGTCAAACAAGGGCAACATAGTTACAGCCAATCCGATACATTCCCCCTGTATTCCTGCGACTAGGATTTTCGGGAAATCTAGAAGACACTGGATGAAATTGCTGTAAAAAATAAAACAAAGTAAATATTCCATGATAGTAATCCTACCTATTTATGCCAACTAGTATACTACTGTCATTTTTTGGTTTTCTATTTTGATTTTATCAATTTTATATTTATATTTTAAATTGTTTTTATTGGCATAAATAAACATCTTTATTATTATTATAAAAAAAACTTTATCAACTTATAGGAAAATGTTAACGAACCGCTTAAAAAAATTGTAACATCTAGAAATAGTATATCAATCTCAAACCAAATCCGTAAGATTCCTACACATGTTTAAATAGCACAACTGATAAAAATTTGAAGACAGCCAGACAAAAAATGTACCCAAGGATTTACTAACAAGGGTTAAGACTATTATTATTTTCGATATCCGATATTTTGTATAGGTATAATACCCTACGATTCGTTACTTTTTTAGCGAGTACCTATTTTAAAGAATATAGGATGAATACGCAATAGGACGACTCGACACATTGACAATTACTTCCCTGTTTTGGCTGACCCCAAAAGTCAAAATCCATCAGGACACAATATACGAACGTAGTCTGCAATGTGCATAATTTTATAAGGCCTCGTTCGTAGCTTTCGTTCAATCAAGTGTCGATATCAAAACGAGGGAATGATGCCATGTACCCACGCTGTCAATTTAAACATCGGATAGGTTTAACAAGAAATAAAATTCTTACATACTAGAGGGTTTTCAGTTCATTTAGTCTGCTCGTTCTGATAAGTTACTTGGAGCTGATAATTGACGTTCGCTTGGGTCTAGCAGCCGATCTTTTTCTGTTCTTTTGGCTAGAGCAGCGTGCTATAATTCAGCAAGAGCAGGATCTATCTGCTCCACCATTTTTGAGACTAAGAAGAGCTGCCCATTTTAGCCAACAACGTAAACTAAAATACGTGAATCAAAAGTCGATCGTAAATAAATAAAATAGCAACAATTACTTTAAAGGTTAATACATTTTAGAAATAATAGTGTAAGTATACAAACTTTTTTTCATTTAACATTAAAAGAATAAATTTGTATGAAACAAAGAGAGAGAAAATAACTTGTCAGATTAGCGTTCGTTTGGATAGTCAATTAAGCAGCTTGTTTCTGCTCCAATCTGCTTGATGACGTCACCGTGGCTGCTCGTAGCTGCCTTTTGTATTTTTTCAATCAGAAAGAGCAAAACCAAAGAAACAGGCCTTCGAATTAAAACAGTGGAGAGTTAAAAACCTATAAAACAAAAACAGCACTTTTTGAAGCCAACCTTGAGAGGTACGAGGCCACCTTATTTATTGGATTATTACATGGATAGAAAAACGACAATCTGACCGAATAAACATTTCTTACAAAAAAAGATGTATTATAAACCATATTTAGGGACCTAAAAGAAATTCCTCCGAATAAGTTTTGTAACTGCAAAACAATAAAAGCAACAAATGTGTATCAAATTATGTACCGGTACTTGAAATATCGGTATTTTTCTATCGATATTGTACCCAACCGGTACTTCTAAGTCGGTACGATACGATACACGAATTCCGGTTCTTATCGATATATCGCACATCCCATTTATATTTAGACCTTCTAGTCTAGTCTAGTTTTTGTCCTGTCATTGTTAATAAGTCATTAAAAACCTACGAATTATCCTACTATTTGTACGATTTGTGAGGTTTCCAAATGATTTTTATCCTGAAACTGCTAAAATGAATTTAGTTCTATTATTGTGGGAAACATATATCTAAATTACCCTGTTCTTTACATATTTGCAAAAAAACTTCATGGTTCACAACTTAGTTGTCTTATTCTTACACCTGTCAATTTAAACCCCTGCTGATGAAATTAGACGGGCCTTAGCAACTGTGAGTGGCTGTTCTTTTATTTAGTTTTTTGACTTGTCTGCATTTCACTCAATAATATAGTCTGAACAAAAGCTTCTTCGTTGTGTTTATCACGTTAACATGCTACCTATTATAAGGTCAGCCAATTCTCGGCAATCAACTCAAATTGAACGAGATCGAATTATGGGGTTATGGGAAGCTATAGCCTGCACTAATCTGCACTACGATCTCTACTTAACACTGTTAGCTTTCAGGAACCATTTTTCTGAGCTGTATCATATAGATACCAGTATCGGTAAATAGACAAAAGTGGCAATAATGCCAATACTTGGTAGCGGTGATAAGTGACGATTTTTACTGCCGATATATTATAACGCACAGTACTACAATAAGAATCTGATGTATCTTCAAAAAATACGAATATTGTAAATACACTAACCGGCACGAAACACGGGTTCTTCAAAATTTTGACCAATTTTAAAGTTTAATAACTTCTTTCTTCTGGGCGGATTTTAATGATTCTTTAAGCAGTTTGTAGACAAATTGTTCGACTTTGTAACTTATTTTTGAATCAAAAAGAACGAGTCGCATATGTCATATTATACGAGGAAAAACATTTTTTTTGCTTAAGTTTGACACACCCTGTAGAATCACTTGACAGAGTAAAAAATTTAAAAAGTGATTTACTGCCAAGAAAGATTGTTTTCAATAATATCCTTTTTGAGTCATCTCGACAGCTTTAGTTTTGTCGGAGATACAATGGTTTAAACAACGTTTATATAAAGTTTTTTATATTAATTTTTTAATAAAATTTACAGAACTTCTTAATTAAACTATTAAACAAACAATAACACATAATAAAATCAGACCAAATATTAACTACTACCATCGAGTATTACCACCACGAGCTTGGATAACAGTTTATTCTTCTCCGCATACTTTCTACCAAACGGCTTATGATCCTGAGGAATAGCTTCCCATTCCTCTAAAAGTGCCCTTCGTAATTCATTCAACGTGCTAGAGTCAGGTATGCTTCGAATTTTTCTACTTAACATATCCCAGATGTGCCCGATAGGGTTTATATCTAGGATGTGCGGTGGCCATTCCATCTGTGGGATGTTAGCACGATTTAAGTATTCTCTGACTATCCGAGCGGTATTAGGTTGCGTGATATTCTATATATATATATATATATATATATATATATATATATATATATATATATATATATATATATATATATATATACAGTGACCGGCAAAAAGTTCGCAACATATGGGAAAAATTTTTATTAGGTGAGTATTGGAAAAACTTTTCCGGGGGATCGGTTCTGCATGTCCGATGACCTAAAAATCGATTTTGACATACGTCACGTGACCACTGGTATAGCGTCAAATTAAAAAAAAAATTGTTAATTTACAAAAAGTGAGGTTAGTTTACGAGATATCAAAAAAAGTTATTTGAAAAAATTGCTTAGAATTAAATTCTAGGTCCTTGTGCAAAATTTTAAGATTTTATTTAAAAAAATTGGAAAACTCAATTTTTTTTAAATATTTTTTTATCGATTTACAAATTTCCAGTTTTTTTCGTTTAGATAGCTTGGCTAATGTAAAGCCCATGTATCTGGATGAAAATAAACGAATGTAGTAGTTTTTTCTACAATTGACAGGACAAAATAAAAGAAACAGGGTTTCGCCGGACGCTAGCTGTTGCAATGATTTGTATCTAGCAGCAGTGTCAAAATTTTAGAGACATTTCAATGAGATTACATTGAGAAAACCTTAATCGTCTTAAATATATCTGAAGTTCGACTTTTTGTAAAGTTAAGGGGAGTAAAATAGATAATAAACAAAAAATTACCTGTTTATTTAATCGAAATTTCATAAACGAAAACCAATGTAAGAAAAACTTAAAAGTAGTCAAATTCTGTACTAACAACATAAAAAATCATTGTTTTTCCTTGGGTGCACAAAATTTAAAACTCAGTATGACCACCATTTCTCTCCATACATACTATTGTTCTCGAGCGCAACTCTCGATTAACATTTCGGAGCATTTTACGATTTATTTGCAATACACAATTTCTAATGACATTCTCTAAATTTTGTATATTCCTAAAGGGTCGATGTTTGTACACAGAGTTCTTTAGGTATCCCCACATAAAGAAATCTAACGGAGTCAGATCTGGTGATCTCGCAGGCCACGGATTTTCAGAAAACCGTCCTATCCACTGGTTTCCAAATTCTTGATCCAGCCATCTCTTCACCTCATTTGTGGAATGAATGCTAGCTCCGTCTTGTTGAAAGTATAAATTTCTTCTTTCGGCTAATGACAAATTGTCTAAAAAGTCAGATATCTCAGTTTGTAGAAATTCTAAATATCGTTCTGAATTTAAATTGTCTCTAAAGAAAAAAGGTCCCACTATTCTGAGGTTGAAACTTCCGCACCACACATTAACCTTAAAACTATATTGGTCTTTACTCTGAATTACAAAGTCTGGGTTTTCGGTGGCCCACCATCTACAGTTTTGTGAACTGACGGTTCCGTTAGAGGTAAATGTAGCTTCATCCGAGAAAAGAACGTTCTTTGGGAAATTAAAATCTTCCTCAATCATACCCTGGAACCAGGCACAAAAATCGAAGCGGGCGTCATAATCCCTATCTTTTAATACTTGTACAAATTTAGGTTTGTACGGATGAAATTTGTTTCTTTTTAATATCCTCCGCACAGATCTTTCGTGAATGTTAGTGATCTCCGATATTTGACTAACTGCTAATTGGGGTGTTTCTGTGATCGACAAACACACATCCAGAGAACCTTCGTCACCTGTTACCGGTTTTTCATGGGAAACTTTATACTGATTTTCTACCGATCCCGTTTCTTTAAATTTATTGACTAGACGAGATACTGTGGAATAATGGAGGGATTTATCGGGGTGCCTCTCATTAAAAATTGCTGCTGTTTCTCTATGGCTTTTGTAATTATCTCCAGAAATTAAAATAATTTCTATCTTTTCCTGAAGAAGTAGTGTGGGTGCCATTTTAAGGAATAAAATATTAATAAACTTATGTAAAATATCAAACTTAGTAAGATGCGAGACATAAACCAATGACATAGGTTGAAATCAAACAAATTATAATTTGTTTGACATTTTTCTGTTGTTTTTAACCTACTAGATTATTTGGTTGTTTTAATTTCAGAGCCTGCTTTGGTAGTTTTAAGTACAACTAAATAGACCTGGTTGTTAAATTTATGTGCGAAAAATCTTAATAAAATCTTGATACAGTCATTTCATTAGATTCAAACCATTGCAACAGCGAGCGTCCGGCGAACACCTATTTTTTCGATTTTGTCCTGTCAATTGTAGAATTGTAGATCTGACTCCGTTAGATTTTTTTATGTGGGGATACCTAAAGAACCCTGTGTACAAACATCGACCCTTTAGGAATATACAAAATTTAGAGAATGTCATTATAAATTGTGTATTGCAAATAAATCGTAAAATGCTCCGAAATGTTAATCGAGAGTTGCGCTCGAGAACAACAGTATGTATGGAGAGAAATGGTGGTCATACTGAGTTTTAAATTTTGTGCACCCAAGGAAAAACAATGATTTTTTGTGTTGTTAGTACAGAATTTGACTACTTTTAAGTTTTTCTTACATTGGTTTTCGTTTATAAAATTTCGATTAAATAAACAGGTAATTTTTTGTTTATTATCTATTTTAATCCCCTTAACTTTACAAAAAGTCGAACTTCAGATATATTTAAGACGATTAAGGTTTTCTCAATGTAATCTCATTGAAATGTCTCTAAAATTTTGACACTGCTGCTAGATACAAATCATTGCAACAGCTAGCGTCCGGCGAAACCCTGTTTTTTTAAATTTTGTCCTGTCAATTGTAGAAAAAACTACTACATTCGTTTATTTTCATCCAGATACATGGGCTTTACATTAGCCAAGCTATCTAAACGAAAAAAACTGGAAATTTGTAAATCGATAAAAAAATATTTAAAAAAAATTGAGTTTTCCAATTTTTT
The DNA here is from genome assembly GCA_963971165.1 of Philopedon plagiatum. Lineage (NCBI taxonomy): Eukaryota > Metazoa > Arthropoda > Insecta > Coleoptera > Curculionidae > Philopedon > Philopedon plagiatum. The sequence goes on from OZ020194.1 coordinate 51,363,169, forward strand.
TAAATAAAATTTTAAAATTTTGCACAAGGACCTAGAATTTAATTCTAAGCAATTTTTTCAAATAACTTTTTTTGATATCTCGTCAACTAACCTCACTTTTTGTAAATTAACAATTTTTTTTTTAATTTGACGCTATACCAGTGGTCACGTGACGTATGTCAAAATCGATTTTTAGGTTATCGGACATGCAGAACCGATCCCCTGGGAAAGTTTTTCCGATACTCTCCTAATAAAAATTTTTCCCATATGTTGCGAACTTTTTGCCGGTCACTGTGTATATATATATATATATATATATATATATATATATATATATATATATATATATATATATATATATATATATATATATATATATATACACAGTGATTCAAAAGTAAGCGGCATCCTTTCTGGGGCGTAATCCCTGCATAAAAATAAGGCAAAAAGTTCCTATTAATATGGGTCCGAAAATGCTTCCCAAGGGGAGCTACGCCCCTTTGAATAAATACGATTTTTTCTCTATAGCTTTAAAACCATTTACAATTAAATTTTGAAAATTGGTGTACGGTATAAACATTTGATGGTAAATAAGATTCTAAATTCAAAATTTTAAAATTTTATTCAGGGGCGTCACATGCGGGGGAGGGTGAGGGTAAAACATCCCTTTTTCTTTTACTCTTTAGGTTATTATGCTTTTGTTTGGAAATTATAAAATTCTAGAGTTTTTTACGTAAAAAAGGTACTCTTAGTTCAATTCGATAGAGCGTACCATTTACGAGAAAATCGACTTTGAAAATTTTCTGATTTGCATATGTTTATTGATGAAAATTAATCTGCATTACCATAGAAAAAAAAACACACTTTTTTACTAACATTTTATTTAACAATTTAGAGAAAATGTTCAAAATTATTACCATTAGCGTCACGACAAGCTAAATTAGGCACTGAACTTCGTCTTGAATGCGTATCTAGTAATTTTATTATGAATAAACGTACTACCAGAAAGTTTTCAAAGTCGATTTTCTCGTAAATGGTACGCTCTATCGAATTGAACTAAGAGGACCTTTTTCACGTAAAAAACTCTAGAATTTTATAATTTCCAAACAAAATCACAATATCCTAAAGAGTAAAAGTAAAAGGGATGTTTTTACCCTCACCCTCCCCCGCATGTGACGCCCCTGAATAAGATTTTAAAATTTTGAATTTAGAATCTTATTTACCATCAAATGTTTATACCGTACACCAATTTTCAAAATTTAATTGTAAAGGGTTTTAAAGTTACAGAGAAAAAAACGTCTTTAAGGTGTCCTATTCAAAGGGGCGTAGCTCCCTTAGGAAGCATTTTCGGGCCCATATTAATAGGAACGTTTTGCCTTATTTTATGCAAGGATTACGCCCCCGAAAGGATGCCGCTTACTTTTGAATCACCCTGTATATATATATATATATATATATATATATATATATATATATATATATATATATATATATATATATATATATATATATATATATATATATATATACAGGGTGGTCTGTAATGAATGCGCCAAAAAGCAATCCTAGATTAATCTCGTGAAAATAATGATATTGAGCCAAATATGCCTTAATAAAATGTCGCTCATTAATGAGATACAGGGTGTTAAAGTTCAGTTCTCAGAATTGTTATTTCTTTATAGCTCAAGTCGTTTTTGAGATATCGACATGAAAACTGGGAATCGGGGGTTTTCAGGGATGGAAAATACGATGGTATTCCATTTATTGACATAATATGTAGAGGGCGCTATTTACACCTTATACACTCATTATTTCATGCCATAACTTTCTTATTAGTACCGTTCTTTTATTTTTTATTGAACATTTTGACAGGGTGACGTTTTTTAAGAAAAAAAGGTATACTACATTTATTTCGATTAAATAAGCCGTTTTCGAAATATTTGCATTTATTCGTTCTATTGCATAGTCAAAAAATATTAAACATTAAAACTGAGATAACAGGCTGGTGTTGTAAATATCCGTATTCTTTAGATATCCGAATCAGACGGAATCGGAATCAGCTAATATCCGTATCCATTATCCGAATACGAATCCATTTCTTGACCCGCGCGAAAGCGGTTACAGATCATGTATACGTATGCATGCAACACTAAAACATTTTCTATCCGGATACACGGCTAGGTAGGTCGATGCGGTATCATATCATTCGAAGTCGAAGGTTAGGGATAGGAAGGCACCGCGTCGCGCCGTTCTAGTTTGAATTCGGTTCGGGTGAGGCGGGACTAGTTTAACCAATGGGTCTCATCCCATATGATACCCGTTACCCCGATAACTATGCTATCTTTTTTTAGGAAAGATCATTAGAAAGAGAAAGCATAAGATCAAATATGCCACATCGTAGACCGTGTTGTTCGCTTACAGTCGATTCCGATTCCGTTTTCTCTTTGCACTTTGCATTAGTAACCAGCGAATTTATTTTGATTCCGAATCAAGTTCTCGGCCGGTTTCGGATAATCCGGATTGTTTTAATATTCGGATCCAACGGATTTTTGGATACGTATCCTTACATCACTATAACAGACTTGACTAACGAATAATGAATTGATCATGAACAAATAACAAAAAATCACTTCAACAAATGCGAAAAATGTCCACCATTCACTTCTATGCATATTCTTAATCCCTTCACCAAATAGCGTCGTGGTTGGAATAAAGTTCCTTGCTTATTCCTGATAACATTGGTGGAACCATGAATTTTTTGCAAAAGTTGCTCACGGGTACGGATATCTTCTGTGTACACTAAGGATTTGATAAAACCCCAAAGAGAGAAATCCAAAGTATTAAGATCCGGGCTACGCGGCGGCCATGGAATTTCACTGCACGACCAAACCATCTATGAGGCAGCCATTCATCTAAATAGTTGCGAACTGCAACTGGATAATGTGGTGGAGCACCATCGTGCATAAGCCACATGATTTGTCGTAAATTTAAGGGTATATCATCGAGTAGATCCCGCAAAACATTTTGAAGAAACTGCAAGTACTGGTTATCATTAACCAGTTGCAGTTCGCAACTATCTAGATGAATGGCTGCCTCATAGATGGTTTGGTCATGGCAGTGAAATTCCATGGCCGCCGCGTAGCCCGGATCTTAATCCTTTGGATTTCTCCGTTTGGGGTTTTATCAAATCCTTAGTGTACACAGAAGAAATCCGTACCCGTGAGCAACTTTTGCAAAAAATTCATGGTTCCACCAATATTATCAGGAATAAGCAAGGAACTTTATTCCAACTACGACGCTATTTGGTGAAGGGATTAAGAATATGCATGGAAGTGAATGGTGGGCATTTTTCGCATTTGTTGAAGTGATTTTTTGTTATTTGTTCATGATCAATTCATTACTCGTTAGTCAAGTCTGTTATCTCAGTTTCAATGTTTAATATTTTTTGACTATGCAATAGAACGAATAAATGCAAATATTTCGAAAACGGCTTATTTAATCGAAATAAATGTAGTATACCTTTTTTTCTTAAAAAACGTCACCCTTTCAAAATGTTCAATAAAAAATAAAAGAACGGTATTAATAAGAAAGTTATGGCATGAAATAATGAGTGTGTAAGGTGTAAATAGCGCCATCTACATATTATGTCAATAAATGGAATACCATCGTATTCCCCATCCCTGAAAACCCCCGATTCCCAGCTTTCATGTCGAAATCTCAAAAACGACTTGAGCTATAAAGAAATAACAATTCTGAGAACTGAACTTTAACACCCTGTATCTCATTAATGAGCGACATTTAATTAAGACATATTTGGCTCAATATCATTATTTTCACGAGATTAATCTAGGATTGCTTTTTGGCGCATTCATTACAGACCACCCTGTATATATATATATATATATATATACAGGGTGCCCCACGACGATTTTCCCAGCACATTGCTCGGAAACGGAACCAGATAGAAAAAAAAGTTTAAGAACAAAAATTGAGGGCTTGAAAGGAAGCATCTATGAAGGGTAATTTTAGATGTACAGGGTGTTTCAAAAATAGTAATATCGCTGCCAAGTCAAATTTTTTAAATGGAACACCCTGTATATTGTTAGTTTTTCGAATAGCTTGTTTCAAGACAAATTCAACCATACCATACTTGTTACATTTCTAATTTAAAATGACTGAAATATGAGCGATTAAATAATCAATTACGTAAGCATGAACAGATATGCAATAATAACAATAACCACCAGCGAAATATTGAAGTAGTTTTATTGTTAATTATTTCAAGTATAAAGAAATGCCTTCTCTGTTTACATATGACGAGTATGTCGACATGCTCCTGATATACGGAGAATGTCACAAGAATGGAAGACGTGCTCAAAATCTGTAGTCAACTATACCCGAATCCTGCAATACCAAGCTACAGAACGGTTCGTAATGTTGAACAAAAATTAAGAAGTAGTTCCTTTCCCAGTGGTATGGCGCAAACACCAAGAAGAAAATGAGTCAGAACAGAAGGAAACAATATTAACATCTTGGCCTATGTTCAAGTGTATCCACATGTCTCCACTCGATTCCTTGGGGAAGAATTAAGTATTGGAAAAAGTACAGTTGAAACGACACTAAACGATTATGAATACCACCCCTACAAAATTCATCTGGTGTAGGGCTTAACACCTGAAGATCCTGAACGCCACCTAAATTTCATTGCGGAGATGTCAATGAAATTTTAACAAGACCGTATTTTTTTAAACAAAATTTTATGGAGCGATGAAAGTAGATCCCACAACAACGGCACAGTAAATCGCCACAATTGCCACTACTGGTCATCTGTAAATCCTCACTTGATGAAGGAGACTAATTTTCAGGTAGTTTGGGGGGTAAACGTTTGGTGCGGTTTATTTAATGGCTATCTTATAGGTCATTACGTTTACCAAGGGACACTAAATGGAGAACGATTTTTAAATTTTCTTCAAGACGAATTTCCCTTATTACTTGAAAATATCCCAATCAATGAAAGGGCCTATGCGGGGGCAGCAAGACGGAGCTCCCCCTCACTTTGCCAGGCAAGTTACAAATTATTTAGATGCCACGTTTCCTATGCGCCGGACTGGCCGAAATGATGTGATCCGGTGGCCACCACAGTCACCGGATTTAATCCCTTTAGATTTTTTTCTTTGGGGATATCTTGAAGAAATTGTTTAGTGATGTAAATATTCGGATGATTTTGATATTCGGAACATACGGAATCGGATGAAAGTAATATTCGGATTAATCATCCGATTCCGGATTAAAATTTAAAGATCCACGAAAACACTATATAATTCGATCGACAGTAAAAACCTGTTTGCTTAAATTAAACTACTCCTGACTGGTGACTTGACAGCCCCCATCATACTCTTCAATATTTCGCTGGTGGTTATTGTTATTATTGCATATCTGTTCATGCTTACGTAATTGATCATTTAATCGCTCATATTTCAGTCATTTTAAATTAGAAACGTAACAAGTATGGTATGGTTGAATTTGTCTTGAAACAAGCTATTCGAAAAACTAACAATATACAGGGTGTTCCATTTAAAAAAATTGACTTGGCAGCGATATTACTATTTTTGAAACACCCTGTACATCTAAAATTACCCTTCCTAGATGCTCCCTTTCAAGCCCTCAATTTTTGTTCTTAAACTTTTTTTTCTATCTGGTTCCGTTTCCGAGCAATGTGCTGGGAAAATCGTCGTGGGACACCCTGTATATAGAATACATTTAAAAAGCAATTTTACTTCAGAATTTTCTTACAGTTAGATCTAAAAATACGTTTGCCAAAAATTGAAGATTCATAATAATAGCTAACTAAAATTTAAAAAAAAAAGTCGGGACGAACACGCGTCTCGAACCTACAACTATACGGTATCCATTTGGTTTTGAGAATGATGACAGAAAAAACAAATGAACAAAAATTCATCTCATTGGCCAATTCTATGGGCAGCTTACACAGGGAAAAACTATACACATGGCAGTCTAGATGTTTTGAGGTTCAACTTCGTTTAGTTTAACTTGTCTACTTACGCATGTATATGCGTGTATATTTTTTATTCTTGAGAAATTGCCTGATTTTGCTGCATTTCCTAGAACACCTTTATAACATAAGATCACTGTAAAATCAAATAAATCCCTACAATATTGTTAAAAAAACGTCAATAGGAGCGACTGGTGCTCATCGGTATTAAATTTGACATTAAACGATTGAGCTATAGCTCAAAGCTGTGTTAGGGATCTCACGTATACGTGAGTTCCTAACACACCTTTGCCGAATTACGAAACTAGAATCGACTATTGCATTATATCGTCGTCTTTTGTTAACTTAATGTATCAGATAAAGAGATGTCGTCAATCGGAGGATGAACTGTAGCCTACGTTCCCCGGCCGGGGACCTCTGGCAAGGTTGCCAAATTTTTGGAATAAAATGTGTCTATTACTTAATAATAATTATTTGTTTTAAACTAATTCAGAAATTAAATTAAGAATAAAATTATAAAGCACTACGATTTAAATCCACGTTCACAAATTCTGATACAACCATAAATTGGTCTGGTATCTGAGACAACCTGGCGACAGAGGATATGACATAACATAACCTCTAAAAATTCTTTGTTGTGTTGTTGCTAAAATGCCAGACTCGTATTTTGGTTTTTTGTTTTTCGCGTTATTTGTGCCCATTTTGTGTTCCCAATGGCTAACTGGAATGGAATCTACGATATCCCAGCAACTTCCACCGAAAGGGCCTTATCCCCGCCAAGAAAACGACAAAAAAACTTAAATGTAATGTCATTACAAAACAAATAAAGTTTCATTACAAAAGAACTCCAGGACCCAGCATGCAGAGTTTGCAGCTGAATGTGGTGGTAAATACTAAACGTTCTAATTTATACATTATACGTCGTTTTATATACACATAAACTGCTGTTCCTTCGGTTGAGTATGTATAGTTGCTCATCCAAAAGGTAAGTACCAAAAAAGACTATTTCAGAATGCTCACAAATTATTTCCAGTATGAAGGAAACCTGTGAGTAAAAACGGAATTTTTTCGACGGCTTCCTGCCTTTTTTATGTTTATAAGGCAAGCAGCTAAAATCAAACGTGACCATAGATATACATAGTACTTAAAAAAATAATCTGTCAGAAACTTTAAAGTATTTTTTATATAATTTTTATGGTAGCATTAAACCTTTTTTCTTGAGTGCTTCTTTGTAAGCATTTACATTATGTTATAATGGTACCTAGTTATAAGAATCTTAGTAATAATACATAAGTAAGTAGGTATCAAAGCAATTTCAAAATATTCCTGTGGTCTGTAAACAGTTTATTTATGCATAGTTTCCATGTTAAATTTCTAACCCCAAGTTAGGCCCTGTTATATTAGAAGTATAGAGATAAAAGTTGACATACTATGATATAAATTTCAGAGTCTTAAGGTTATGTTAATTTGCCAAATAGGCTAAAAAATGCATTTAAAATTGTGTCAATAAAGTTTTTAATGTCAGAAAATTATTATCAATCAACCTTTAGGTAGGTACTTGGTATGAAAAGGTAAAAAGCAATAATACAAGGGATGTGAAAAATTTTTAAAAGTTTTTCAAAAAGTAAAAGCATTTTTTAGCTATTTTTGAAGCTTTTTTGGCATAATATTGGCAAATAATTAACATTGTCTTAAAACTCTGAAAAATGTCAAAGTTTAACCCTATCCTATATGACAATAGAACCCAACATGGGCTTAAAAATTTAACATGTAAAACACTGTGGACTGCTTTAAAAAAATGTATGTACTGCATTGTTAAGATAGATTCTTTGTTCGATCTGGCTTTTAATTAATCCCAAGTAGCTGTTGGCAATAGTCGTGCATATACGTAAGTAACTGCACATAATTTTTTTCCCAAATTAACATTTTGAAAGATTTTACTATCATTTTCTTAGTAGATATGTTTTAATGCATACGTAATAGGTATTTTATCCAGCATTTTGTTTACATTTTTTGTCTGTTATACAGTAATGTCTGGATTATCCGAACAGAAAATTATCTGACCCCGTTAGGATTACCTACACATTCTGCTATGGACTATGAACATTGGACTTCATAATAATAATCCAAAACATGGATGAATTATAGATACCCAATGGTTGTACAAAATTGTTTATGAGAATAAAAACATAAAATAAATTCTTAAATTTTAATTTCATAATTTTACTTATATAATACAAAAAAATAAAAAATAAACTTCTGAAGGGAAAACCATATTACATGCTTCCATTTCGGAGCCATCAATCGAGATACGACTCTTGTTCTTTGAATGAATGAGTTCAGCTGAATGCATACATGATACTGACCATGATATATAGATTGCTAAATCAAAGCGCGATTGGTAGTTTGGACTACCCAAGACAGGAGTTAGGATAGTTCAAATTATTAGTATCATTTTACACAATAAGGTTGTTAGGATTATAAGGAGTTCGCATTATTCATACATTACTGTATTGCAGTTGATTTTTGATACCAAATAAACCACCAAGAATTATCACAAATAAATAAGTGTATACCTACATTTAGGGCATGTTTTTTAAATTATGTGTTGTATTACTGCCTGCCTTAAAACCCTGAACTTTCTGCCACTTCTTTTAGAAACGGTTATTTTTATAGTACCTACAATACTGTAAATACCCTAGAGGAAAACTTTTGTATTTTCGGTGTATGTTAATTAATTATGTTATAAAAATTATACACAAAATGTTTAAAATCTGTAAGAATGTAAAAAAGGCTAAAACCAAAGTACCTAAGTACTTTTAACTTTACAGGTACTCCAAAAAGAGAAAAAACGGTTTACAATTAAAGTTTACATTTAAATTTATATCTTAATTAATTAGATTTAATATTAAAATTAATATTTCGTGGTTTGATTGTCTTATCTAGAAATTTTTTTTGTTTTTAGTAAAATGAAGAGAAAATAATAAACTTGCAGGAACACAATGAAACTGGCAAATTAATTTACATTACATTAGGTACATTTAATTACATTTACATTTCAAGACCCAGGATAAATGATATGTCATACGTTGTTCCCATTACGGAGGCATCGTGGTATTTTGGAGAGGTTGAAAAAGATGTTACTCCAATTGGAAACACCTGTGGAGTCTAGTGAGAAGGAGCCGTTGGAGTTAAGATAGCGATTTTAATCTTGCTGAAATTTTTAATGTCTGTGAAGTTGGCCCCCCAAATGTAAAATTTATTAAAAATTAATGGAGTTCTCAGTTTCCAGTGAAGAGTTCTAGAGTTCTTTTTATATTTTTTAAGTTCCGTTAAAATAAAAGTAAAAACACTATTTTAAAAATGGGGTGCTAACTTCACGCAGCCCCCCATTATTGCAAAAACAAAAGTTTCGCCGCAGTGCTTAATAGTTCTAAAGGAGTTCTACAGTTCTTTATGATTTTCGAGGCCAGAACTCTTACCATAAAAATTGTAATACATGTTTTCTGCTTTTTGAGAAGGAAAAAATTTAACAGCAAAATGTCATTATCTTTATGCAGAACTGTAGAACGATTGCAGCACTAACGGGAACTCATGAGTTTTAAACTAAGTAGAACTCGAGGTAGAACTCTTCTTTAAAAAATTTTCATGGGGATGCCAACTTCACACTTTTTTAACTGTCAATAATTTAAGTTGTAAACAAAAAAATACCATTCTAATTCTACAAAACTGTAGAACTATTGCAGCAGTAACGGGAACTCGTGAGTTTTAAACCAGGACTCTTGTTTACAACTTAAATTTTTGATTGTTAAAAAGTGTGAAGTTGGTCCCTCATGAAATATTTTTTAAGAAGAGATCTGGTTTAAAACTCATGAGTTCCCTTTAGTGCTGCAATAGCTCTACAGTTCTGTAGAATTGGAATGATATTTTTGTGTTTACAACTTAAATTCTTGATTGTTAAAAAAGTGTAAAGTTGGCTCCCCATGAAATATTTTTTAAATAGAGTTCTGTTTTAAAACTCATGAGATCCGTTAGTGGTTTAATAGTTCTACAGTTCTGTAGAATTAGAATGGTATTTTCTTGTTTAGAACTTAAATTTTTGACCGTTGAAAAAGTGTGAAGTTGGTCCCCCATGAAATATTTTTTAACCAGAGTTCTGCTTTAAAACTCATGCGTTCCCGATAGTGCTGCAATGGTTCTACAGTTCTGTAGAACTGGAATGATATTTTTTTGTTTACAACTTAAGTTTTTGACCGTTGAAAAAGTGTGAAGTTGGCCCCCAATGAAATATTTTTTAACAAGAGATCTGCTTTGAATCTCATGAGTTCCCGTTAGTGCTGCAATAGTTCTACAGTTCTGCATAAGGATAATGACATTTTCTTGTTAAATTTTTTCAACTATTCACAGGAAACTCAGAACTCCATTAAGTTTTAATAAATTTTGCATTTGGGGGGTCAACTTCACAGACATACTTTTTAAAATAGGTTCTTTTCAGAACCACTAATTTTGTTAAAAGGAAGTGCGCTAAATTTAGCAAAAACAACTGTTTAACTATAAGTTCTTTTAAATTTATAGGCAAGTTGAAAAATGAAATATTTTTCTTCAAATGTTTACGTGCACTCGAGTTATGTTTTGGGACTTCCTTAAAATGAGAAAAAAAAACGCCAGGGCTATTTGAGCTGGGGACTTATTAAATTAATTAAAAAGTTCTTATATGAACGAACGAACGGGTATAAAGGATTTTAAAAAACTTTAATGAAAACTATTTTCGAGTTTTTTAGGTCAGGTTTCGGTTACTTTTAGATTTAACAATTTCCATCGAACTCTCCATTCTACTGAATTCTATTTTTTTTTCTGAACATCTTCAACATAATTATTACATACAATTCAAAAACTAATTTTGGTTTATATAAGTTTCGATATTTTTTTAGATTAACGAAAGGTTGTTATAGTTTTTTTTTTATTTTTTCTTAAGTTTATGTATGTTTTAGGTATATCTCTTGCCACTTTATATAGAGTTCTGGAGGAACACCATAACAGCATGAGTTTCTCTCATTTACGTGAGGTAAAGCCGCAACGTCAAAGATTGGTACTGTAGTGGACAATATTGAAGAAAGGACCAAGTCGCAGATAAGGACAATTGTCCATGTTTGTTTTTCGGAATGAACCTCCTTCTATTGACAAAATTTTTAAAAGAGTGATTCAAGAGGAAGGTCTACCTGATTTTAAAAGGAGTACTTTCCATAAGATTTTGCGTGAACTTAATTTTCTGTAAGATAAGTAAATAAAAAAGTACCTAAGTGAATACCAAAACTACCAGTCTTAAACATTAAAATATAATTTTGTACTTAACAGCCTTAGCAGAATTTGTTTGGTTTTCTTAATGTGATGTATTTTCCAAATGAACATTGGAAAAAAGAATACTATATAAGCACAAATATTCCTAAAATCCAAATCAGCACTTTAAAGGTAAGGTGTTTTAAGTTATATATTTTGTAAAAAGTCTGTCTATCGTACTAATTAATAAAATAGGCCTTACCTTATGGAAAACAGTTGTAAGTCCTTTGTTGCTTTATTAGGATGATAAACAAAGGTATACAGTATCGTGACCAGTAATTGTATAGAGGCATACGTTTTAAGACAACATTAAAATCGCTTCCCTCTAAATTTAGCTTTTTGTAACTTAACACACTTTACCTTTGAGGTGCGGAGATGGATTTTACGGAACTAAATATCATTTTAAGAAACAGCCTAAATATTTTAAATCTATTTTTCATTATGTAACCAAATTTTAAAAATAAAATTTCTTATTCTAAGAGGTATTACACAAAAAAAATTAAGCAATACAATTTCAAAAAACTGATTTATTGTTAAAATATTAAGTAATGCACAACTCAAAAAAATAAATGAAGGTACTAACTTATTCTCCACTTAATGTAATAAAACACTAAAATTATAAGTACTTTTTTTGGAATTATATTGCCTTTTATTGTTCTTTGTACAGGGATATCCAAATAAAAGTGAACGGGCCTTATAGATAGATATCTGCCAATCAGTGTTTTCAATGAATTAATATCCGTACAGTGATTGGCATAATCAAAAATAATATTTCGCGCATTTTTTTGTCAGATTTTTATATGATTTTGTAGTTTAGTATAAGTCTACAAAACTGACCAGTATTAAATTTCTTTTAAAATTCCGGCAGAACGGCTTAATAAAACATAGTCTGCTTAGCCTAACATTCACTATTTTTAACTTTTTTTGGCGACATAAAGCATGCCCTGACAAAGAAGGCACCCATAACTTTGCTTGGATATTATGTCACGTGATGAAAAAATAATCTGCGCACAATAATACAGGGTTGGTTTTACTTCATATTTATTGAACTCCTTAGAACCGACAAAAATATCAGTTAGGTGCCAGTCACTATATAGGTGCCAACAACTGTATGTTTTACCCTCGGTTATACCCTATATTTTTTGATATTTTTAAATTGTTTCTTTAAATAAATTTTGAAATATAAATTGAATTGTTTTTTTTTTCTTTTTAAACTCTGTACCTACACTTTACCTATTAGAGTCGTTTGTTTTAATAATACTCTTAAAAAAGTATATTCTTTAATCTGGTATTAAAATGCGTTGTCTTCCAAAATAAAAAATATAAAAACATTGACAATGTTTACAAGAAAACTGAAAAAATTCCTTCTAAAAAAATATAAATTTTTTATATTCTATGATTAATCTGAAAAACATTGCCGTTAATTTGATTACTTTTTTATTTAATATTATATTTATTCTGTCATATTCCATGTAACAAACTATGTATAGTTGGTTTGGAATAGACAGTTTAAAGTTAAATTATACCCAATAGGTCATAAACAACAAATTGGGCAAAAATTAAATAAAGAAATATGAAATAACCCGCGTCTTTCTTTGAGGATGATTGCCTGTAATTGAAACTTTATTATGAACCATAAGTAAGTCTGCAAGTCCATTGCACAAGTATTAAACAGTTTTTTTTTGCAAAACTACAAAACGGGCTCCTTTTTAAAATAAAACTCCTAATTCGGTGTAAGTTTTTGTATTCTTTCGTAAATGGACCTTTTTGAGGGTTACAGCATTTAACTCTCAATTATTCTGATAAGGTAAAGTAGTGGGGTAAGTATGTATTTGAAGCAAAACGACAATTAAAACTTCCAATGTGACGGTTCTTGCGGCTTCACTTATAATATAATAATAATAATAATAATAATAATAATATATTTATTTATTTGTGCCAGTAAACAATAAACAGTGTAAAAAGTAACAATATAATATCATGCATAAATATTTTACAAAAATGAATAACAATAGTAACACACTAGTTGGCACAAAAAGGTAGAATTTTGATTATATATAATCATTCTTCCAACTCCACCCCGATTAAATAATTTTTACAATAAGTTTTAAAAGTTGAAAAAGTAAAATATTTTAGATAGAAGGGAATGCTGTTATATATGATTGCACTATTATATTTAAAAGATGTTTTATACTTTTCTGTTTTGTGTGATGGTATAGTTAAGTTGTTTTGATTTCTTGTATTCACGTAATGAACATTATTACGAAATTCTAATTTTTTAAATAGATAATCAGGTGTTTTAGTGTTTATGACTTTGTAAATGAAACAAGTTTGATGAATTTCACGTCTAGTTTCTAATTTAATTAATTTATACTGATTGAATGTTGAGGTAATGTGATCATATTTTTTAAGATTTACTGAAAATCTTACACAGTTATTGTGTAGGATTTGTAGTTTTTGTTTAGAATTGTAGCTGATATTTTTATGATATATAACGTCACAATAATCTAATCCACTTATAATGATCGAATCTACAAGTTTAAGTTTTGTTTCGATATTTAAAAATTCTTTAAAATGATACAAGATTCTTAATTTATAATATCCTTTTTTTACTATGTGTCTTATATGAGCATCAAAGTTTAGATTTTGATCAAATATTACGCCAAGATTCCTTCCTAATTTGATAGTTGGTAATATAAAATCATTATTGAGAATAATTTTGAAATCAGAATTATTTTCAATTTTTGTAACCAAAGTTTTAGGACCAATTACAAGAAGGTTTGTCTTAGTTTCATTTATTTTTAAGCCATGATGTGTAATAGTTTGTGAAATATTAGATAAATCCTTATTTATTAAGATACATAATTTTTTAAATTTGTATAGTGAATTGGATAATAAATTTGAGTATCATCAGCAAAAGATAATAGTGTTCCATTTTTAATAGCTAGGTAAAAATCAAATGTATAAAGAATAAATAATAATGGTCCCAATACTGATCCCTGAGGGACCCCTCTGTAAACAGGTAATGAAGTAGAGTTTTCTATTATATGTTCACTAGTAATTTTTGTATTTATTTATTTTATTTTATTTATTTATTTATTGTTTATTTATGCACAATGGACTAGAAGTCTGTGTGTGCATTTAGAACTATTTACAATTTAATATTACAATTTATAATAATCTAGTTTCACAATATATTCTAATAATAAACTTATAACTAATAAACATTATTTTATATGTATAGTAGGTATTTAGTTATTTGTGAACCAGGATATATTATTCTCCATTAACCAAACAGTCAGTCTTCTTTTAATTTTTTTATAACAATTCTGTCTTAGATTAGTAGGTAACATATTATATATTTTTGGAGCAGTGAATAAAGGGCTTCGTTGACTTTTGGAATATCTCATTCTCGGGGTTATCACGTTTCTTTTGGAAGCTTGTCTAGTTTTATCATGGATAATTTTACTCAGGTAATTTTTATTTTTTGAGAACAGTCTGACTATTGCTCTAATGTACATTTGATTTAATTTTAAAACTTTTGCTTCTCTAAACAGATTTTCAGTTGAGTAACGTTTCCTTTTATTTAAAATAATCTTGAGAATATATTTTTGTGCCAGAATCAATGGTTTTAAAACTGATCCATAAGAAGCTCCCCAGCAGTAATGCAATATCCCATCACAGAATCCACTAAAGCATAGTAAACTGTTTTTAATAGCTTTCTTGAGAGTATTTTCCTAAGCTGGTAAAATTTGTAAATCAACTTTCGGACTCTATTAGTAACATACTGAATGTGAGTTTCCCATCTCATATACATGTCAAAATACACTCCCAAATATTTGGTTTGGTCAACTCTGTTAATTTTTAATCTGCAGTCACACGAATCCAGTCCGTCACAAGCAAATTTATGAAGAGTAATATCAGTCACAGTTGTGCTCCCAACATCACTAACAGAAAAACAAATGAAACATGATTTTTCTATATTAAGAGTTAGTATATTGTTATCAAACCATGTTTTTATAGTCAGAAGTGCTTTCTCAGCTCTATCTATTGCCATTCTCCAGTTATTTTCTTGTATTATTACAGCCGTATCGTCTGCAAAACAAATCACATCAACATCCTCCATCAGGTTTAAAAGCTCGTTAACATATAAAGAGAATAGGACTGGTCCTAGAACAGTCCCCTGTGGTACACCAAATTCAACTCTTCTCGGACTACTTATGTATCCATTTATTTTTACATTTTGGGTTCTATTAATTAAGTAGCTATGAAACAAATTTTGTACATTCCCACGTATACCAATATTTCCTAGTTTAGAAATTAGAATTTTGTGTGATACAGTATCAAATGCCTTACCCAAGTCCAGGAAAATCCCCAGGCACTTTCTTCCACTCTCAAAGGCATTGCTGACATAATCTGCAAGACAGTTTACAGCATCCTCAGTACTAGTATTTTTTTTTGAAGCCGTATTGGCGATTAGAAATAAGATTATTTTTCTCTATGTACTCATTAAGCCTCAAACCTATACATTTCTCTACAAGTTTTGAAATAGTATTTGTTAAGGCGATTGGACGGTAGTTTGTCAGTACTTTTTTATCAACTGATTTGTATATTGGAGTTATCACAGCATGCTTGAAACAATTAGGAAATTTACCAGTATTAAAAATTAAATTAATCATGTGTAAGAGTGGCATTAGCAATGACATATGATTGTCTTTTATAACTTTGACACTAATACCATCTTCACCAGAAGCAGCTTTATCTTTAAGTGTTTTTATTAGCATAATCAATTCATTTTCCGTAATTGGTCTAAGAAACATAGATTTTTCTGGTTTGGGGGTTTTATCTTCAAGGGCATTAGGATGTCTTACTATCTTGTTAGCCATTTTACTGCCTATCTCAGTAAAAAATTGATTAAATGCTTCAGCCATCTCCATATCTGTGACCAGCTCCCGTCCCTGACTGTCTAACATAGAGCTGAAGGCACTTTCAGTATTTTCTTTTATATTTGAGACATCTCTTATGAACTTCCACGTTAATTTTGGATCATTGTTGCTTTCTTCTATCTTAACAGTGTAGTACGAATTCTTTGCTGCTCTAATCAATCGACTAAGGTTATTTCTGTATTCATGATATTCCCATATAGATTCCTCTGTTCTAAGTATAACACTTCTTTCTTTAATTTGTCTCTCTTACGGATAGAGTTAATGAGACCCTGTGTGATCCATGGTTTAAGCCTTCTATTTTACACTTAATATACTTTTCTTGTGTAACAGACTTAATATGGCTTTTTATTATGTTAACTAATGTTTCAGCACAACCATCTGCATCATTTGTTTCAATAACCTTTTCCCAAGTTTCTTTTTCTAAATTAATTTTTAGTTTATTAAAGTCTGTTTTTATTATAATTTTATTATGATCTCTAAGATTATTATTACGTTTTAGTTGTATTTTGAGTAGAATAGGGTAGTGGTCAGACAATCCGCTATAAATAATCATGCTACTTTTTTGCCTACTCTCCTTAATATCACGAACACAAAATAATGGTCAATACACGAGGGTCTTACTCCAGGTTTTTTCCCTAGTAGGCTTATCGATCATACAAACGAATCCATTCTGCAGCATACAGTTCATATATTCATTTATTACATTTTTATTGTTTTCTAGGATATTGAAGTTAATATCACCCATGAACACTTCCAAATCAAGTTTCTTTATTATCTTATTTGTTAAAAGCTCCTCTAATTCAGACATAAAGGTGTCCTGTTTCATTGATGGAGATCTATAAATTCCCGTTATACCTATTAGAGTTTCATTTTTATAGAGAATCACTCTTGAAAATCTACTATTACCTACAGATAGAACAGAACAGTCCCTAACATAATTACTCTTGATATACATAAAAAAGCCATCACATTTATTAAACTGGCTGTCATTAAAAAATAAATCATATCCCGCTATTTCAAAGTCTGCAACATTACTAAACTTATGTGTTTCCGATACTCCAATTACATCAAATTCACCATTGAATGAGTCTAGGAATACTAAAAGGTTGTCAAAGTTTTTACTTACTCCACATATATTGACATGTATCACGTTCAGGTTATCATTGGAAAAGCTGATATCACTAACATTATCACAGTATGAGCAATTGCAAGTTAGGTAATCTTCCAGTAATTCGTTAGAATCCATTTGAAATGCATGTAATTTTCCAAAAATATTTTTCTACTATTAAATTGTTAAATCTGTGACATTTTCTTTCATCTTTATGATCTGTTCATTTGATCTTATCCTTATTGGTTCTGCCTGGTCATTAAGTCTTGCAAATACTATGCCCCCTCTTTGCCATATGTATTTATAACCTAGACTTCTTAATTGGTAACTTTCTTTCAAAAGCTTGTATGTAGAGTTCGGTGTCTCTTCATTAACATATATTGATCTTGCACCATCTATACCGCACATTTGGCCATTCATTCTTCCTATCTGGTATCTCTTTTTTAGAATTTCTCTCTTTTTCTTCTCACTATTTAATTTAACCTGTACTAAATGAGTACCGTCCTTAGGGGTAGTGATTTTAATTTCATTTATTTCTTCGTTCTTCAATGAATTGTCTATAAATTTTAGTAGTTTCATGCTTCTCGCTTTTACTATTTCAATGTCCTCCTTTTGGTTCCGGCAAATACCTGATATTAAAAGATTATTCTTAATTTTGTTTGATTCCTGTCGATTTATATAGTTCTTAACATAATCTAATTCATTTCGCAAGTACTGATTTTCTGCTCTTATTGTACATATTTGCTCTGCCATTTTCCCATTCTTTTCTCTCTCAGTTTCAAATAGGTTATTAATAAATGTCATTGATTCTTGGAGGTTTCTAAATTCCTGCCGCATTTCTTTTATTTCCTGCAGAATGATTTTTACATCGTTTGGATCATAATTTTGCTTTGGTGGCGGTTCCAGAATATTTTCAGTTGATCTTCTTTCTTCACCTGAATAGTTGTTCAATTGTGACCAATTAGTAAATGCGGAAGAATGCGATGATCTTCTTTTGGACTCATTGTGTTTACATTTTCCGCAAACCCAAGCTATTTTTTGCTTCTGGATTTTATTTTATTTTATTCAGTTCATTTTCATTTATCCCCACACAACTGATGTGAAACCACCGCTTGCAATTATCACTACAACCTAATCTCGTCTTTGATTTTACCAGATTTCCATCACATATACCACATTTATTTTTATTCATCATAATATTAGTATTCTTTGACGAGGATGAATCTTTTTTGTCTTGACTAGATATCGAGAATTTTTCTATAAAATCTTTCGTTTTTTGGCTCGCTTCAGGATATTTTTGAACCAGGTATCCTTCTTCGTCATCGGATTCTTTATTACCAGTAAATTTGTTACGTCGCGTCATTTTGATATTTTAAACTTCAAATATAATTTTTTATTTCTAAATCGAAAATTTAAATATTGAGTTATTTCTCTGTATATATTCTTGTATTCTCTTTGAGTTTGCACCTTCACCTTGAATTTTTTAACTTCAAATTATTTTTTTTATAACTAATTTTTATGATTTTTTCTAAAATAAATATTTCAAAAATGACAACTTCTTGCACATACAGGGTTTTAAATAAACATGTCTGTATGGTTTTAATTGCTTACTTTTCCGATATGATATCTGCCTATCTGTGCCGGAATGCTTTTGTTCAGTATGAAATATTAACACCACCATCAGTATTTATACTAGAGAACTTGCTTTTTGTTAAAAAAAGGGAATGCCAGTTTAAAAAGCATAAAGACCTTCATAGTCACGACACCAGGCATAAGGACGTCCTGGTAACTTGCTACTCTAGACTGGGAAGGTGCCAAAATCGCCCCGAATTCCTGGGCCTAAAGCTTTATAATAAACTGCCCCGCGGTTTGAGAGCTCTTTCGATTTTAAATTTTAAAGATAAAGTCAAAGAATTATTGGCGAGGAATGCATTTTTCAATGTTGCGGAGTTCTTTGAGTCTGAAGTTGTGTGATGATTTGATACTCTGTAGTGTTGTACTGTTTGTTCACATTTGCATTTTATAACATTTTATTTCTCTTGTTTTAATGTGTCTACTATAAAACTGTATTTTAAATCTTTAATAATTTATATAATATGCGTTTTGTATTACTGACGTCTGTAAATACTTTTGTATCTAACAGCAATAAACTATTTGTATTTGTATTTGTATTTGTACCTGACGTCATTGTTTGTGACACGAACATACAACAACTTAAAGTTTTTGTATGTTAATTATGTTAATAATAACTTTACTAGGAGTGAAAGTAACTAAGTAACTGAAAAAAATACCTCCATTGGAGGGTGACACAAAGTTTGTCAAAATACTATACACTGCTTCTCCATGCAATCCTTTCTCCTCAGGCACCTGAGTGTTTTATCGCAACTCTATCAGTCTATAAGATTCTTTATATTAGTGTTCTAAACCTACAGTTGATATGAACAATAATCAGTGCCTTGCCAATTCCACCTTTTGCTACATTTGTTTGTTACTGCAGACTTAGAATTTTGTAAATTTCATTTCAAAATATCCACTATCATAATGTTAGACAGATGTTTATTCTTTCGTAACAGTAGTGTCTTTCTTGCTCTGTGTGGACACACACAAACCTCATTCACAACAATGTGAACCTAGAGGAGTTTGATTGGGTTTCAACTAATTTTTTTAAAACATAACTCTGTTAGCATAGGTACTGCTAACAGATAATAAACGTAAAAATTTTACTATTTGAAGATAGCTACTGCCCAATAACCTTATGCTTATGAATGATAATTTAATTCTGTCTTAATTTCTGTATACCTAATATGCACGGGCATTTTTTTAATAAATAAAGAAAAATAGGCAAAATTAAGTAAAGATTTTTTATTAAAATAAATCATAACAAGAGTTTAAAGAAATATTCCCTATTCTCTGATAAATTCTACAAAACCTACCTGCGAACAGTGAAATTCTTAACTTAAAGTACTTGTCGAAATAAAAATTATAACTGTTTAACTCAATGTGACAGTTTCTCAATTAAATGTTGAAAGTTTTAGCTCTAGAAGGATAAACACACTTTGCACTGGTACTTTACTGTAACTGAAAACCAAAATTTTTGTATGATTAAGGGTAGGGTAATTTTCAATCTTTCCTCCTCTCTGACTTCTTTATCGAACTTTATTTGGAATCGAGGTTCCTGGTTAATCATCTCCACAATGCCCGGCCTTAGTAAGTAACGTAACTGCGTACTTTTTCGGCAGTTGTTAGCCAGTAACAGATTTATAGAATAAATAAATTTAAGCGGCCAACACTTTGTACAAACATTTTCTACACAGAAAAATAAAGGTTTATTCGTTTATTATCACTACAGAAAAAACTTATGGGACATGCTCAAAATATGTCATCTCTGATGTTTATCTCAACTTAACCTAACTTTTTCTAGTTGTCAAAATTTCACAGTATGTGAGTATGATAAAGAAAAAAAGGTGAGATAGATATACTTTATTTGTCCATTGTAAAATGGGGTTCTGTCATCATTCTCAAAACCAAATGGATACCGTATAATCACGCGGCAAAACAGTAAAGTTGCAGCTTTACACCCTGAGCCACCGCGCCGCACACACGGAAAAATCGAGCGTTTAGCTTGCCAAAAATACCTGGGTAGAAAAGTTATCGATATTTTTAGTGTTATAATTTTTTTTTTAATTTTTGGTTGATAGTTAAAGCAAACAAAAAGGAAAGACGTGATTTCCAACTTCTTATATATTACAGGGTGATCCTTCATAAATACAACCTATCTCTCAAAATAGCTTAACTGTCGATTTTTAATTTTTTATATCACTTTAATTGAAATTTATTAGATGTCAAGAGACAGATAGGTATAACCATAATGTTACAAGGAATTTAGAAATTTAAAAACATACAGGGTGTTCCAATAAAAAAATTTGGTTTGCTGAACTTTTGTGATATATATACATATACAGTCAACTTCGGATATAACGAACCACCAAGGGGATATTTAAACAGTTCGCTATAGCAGGGCGTTCGTTATTTCCGAAGTGCAGAGAATAAAAAAAGTATGTAGTATTAACATCTGTATAGGAATTTTTTATAAGTCGTTTATTATAATCAACGTAATATGTATTTTTAAATTATGTACTTATTATACATATGTACAGATTTGTACAATTTATACAAAATCAGTAATTTTACATTTTGTTCTTTTTTCTAGTATATGTTTTTCAATTTTAGTTTGTAAGTAATCACCAGGCTCAACACTTTTGTTGTCAAAACTATTATTATTAAAATTTACGAATATTAATAGTCTTTAACTTCTGTAACTTATAGTCCCTGCAGATTTAAGCATTTGCAACCCCATTTTGCAGTTTTGTAACTATGTCAACATTTTCTGCAAGTGCTATAGCCTTTCGCTTGCTAAATTTTGGCGCGCTCTGCTCCATGCTAAAGCAATATCCCCTCGCCTATTGCCACAATTAAACTAAAAATTGAAATGGCGCCTGACAGGTTGCTACTTATTCTATCATGGGTCGCTATCCAACTCGTTACGTTACAAATATGGGAGGGATACGTACGTGAAGTTTCGATAGTTTGTTATAACCGGACTTTCACCAGCAAAAAACTAATCAAAATAGGGTTCGCTATATCCGATAGTTCGTTACAGCCGGGTTCATTATAAACGAACAAAAAATACATACATTCTTATGTCGTTTTGGCCGGACCATAATTTTTGTTCGTAATAACCGGTCGCTCGTTATATCCGAAGTTGACTATATATATATATATATATATATATATATATATATATATATATATATATATATATATATATATATATATATATATATATATATATATATATATATATATATATACATATATATGTATATATACATATATATATATATATATATATATATATATATATATATATATATATATATATATATATATATATATATATATATATATATATATATGTGTATGTATCAAATATAAATCATTACTTCCTAAAAATTTTATCAATAAGTTTGTTTCATAAGCGCAAAATAAAAAATAATAATTGGAGTATGTATTTATGTAGGAGCAACCTGTACCTACCTTTTATTACAATGACGGTCACTTATCCTAAGAAAAACGTAAAGAATTCTTCCATACTAAATCATAGTGGTTTTTAAAAATGATATATTTTTTTGTAAGTACTCAACTACTTATCTACCTAATAGTTATAGATTAAACTATTATTCGTCCATAGGTTCCACTTCACTGCTCAAATTTAAAGTAAATTTGGATATTATATAGTCTATTAGTTTCTCGGTACACTTGTTTAAACATAAATTAAAAAGTTTGTTGTGATAAAGTACTTGAAATAATTCATTCCTGTCGATTCTGAGATCACTGTCAGTGCATATAGGAGCTTTCTTCGCCCGGTTACCGGTAAAGAAATTATTCCATACAAATCAGTGGCTCACGGTGGCAGCTATTTTTAACATATTCTGTTCAGAAAGGATTAATTTAATAAAGAAATAAAGAAATGAAACCGTACTCAAAGATACTTTTTACGTAGGACTGCGAATCTGCGCTACTTAATCTAAGTTGGGTAAAAAGTGTCATAGTTTAAAAAGGTATCTAAAATTTTCAGACATACTTTCCTGACTGCAATTAATTTAACACATTATAAAAGTATATACCACTAACTTCAGAATCCATGATAATTTAACTGCTGACTGTACTCCAAAATATCATACAGCACTGTTACATTCATCAAACTTATATGACGTTCTGTTAACGTTTGAACTCAAAACATATGTCAAAGTTTCGACAAGCATCGCTGCGTCGCGTGAAGACAGTAAGAAACAATTTGTTTCAGGCGAGATCGGTTTACTATTTGTAAAACCATATATGCGCTTTGCGTGTTATTTTAAGGTATTTCGATTTTTTATTTTTGGCATGCTAAATGCTTGATTTTTCCGTGTGTGCGCCGGTACGTGAGATACAAGCGCTGTTTGTACTAAATCTTACTATAAGGTTCCGAAGATCGTGTAATAAAGTTAAATAAAATAAATGTTCAACTATAAAAATTCAATTATGGTTTCTCTTATGCTTATTTTGAAACCGAAAGGAAAACAACTTGTTTTAGAATATCTTTAAGAAAAAGCTATTAAATACAACACTACCAGGGAATATGTCCGAAGTTAGCGACCTCTGAAATGGGAAGCATCCATAATATATAGATTTACGATCGTCTCCTAATGGCTGCCAAACCAACTTCAAGCGGGGTTGTCAATTTTTCTTCCTTATTGAGCGTTCTTTACCTTATTCCCAACTCAATGATTTCAGCTTCCAAGGCGGCTCAGTTATGGTGTGGACCGGAATTCCTATCTAAACACTTACCGGGTTATATCTTGTCCCCAGGGGGTCTATCAATGCTGAAAGGTACATTAATGAAATAGAAGATCACGTGGTTCCCGCGCACAGTTGGTTGAAGATAATTTCCTCCTAATGTAGGATAACACGCAACCTCATACCGCTCGGATAGTCAGAGAATACTTAAATCCCACAGATGGAATGGCCACCGCACATCCTAGATCTAAACCTTATCGGGCACATCTGGGATATGTTAAGTAGAAAAATTCGAAGCATACCTGACTCTAGAACGATGAATGAATTGCGAAGGGCACTTTTAGAGGAACGGGAAGCTATTCCTCAGGATAATAAGCCGTTTGGTAGAAAGTATACCCAGAAGAATAAACTGTTATCCAAGCTCGTGGTGGTAATACTCGATGGTAGTAGTTAATATTTGGACTTATTTTATTATGTGTTATTGTTTGTTTAATAGTTTAATTAAGAAAATCTGTAAATTTTATTTAAAAATTTATATAAAAAAACTTTATATAAACGTTGTTTAAACCATTGTATCTCCAACAAAACGGGGTGTAAAGCTAGTTCGCGTCCGTAGTAGAATACTACACGTGCACCCTGGGTAACGCTAAATGAACTAGCAAAACTGGCAGCCAGACTATCTTCTCGATCTCCTGGCTACTACACATCACAATGACTAACTATACAGAAATCCATGGTTCTTCTCAGAACCAAAAGACTAGAAATATTGGACCCTCAGTCCGAATTTGCCAGTTAAACATTGAAGGCATAAGTAGAGCCAAATGCCAATACTTATCAAAACTCCTACAAGAAAACGATATCGACCTGGCTGTCGTCCAGGAAACTCATCTGAGGGATGAAACAGATCTCCGTGCGAGGGGTACGATACCGGGCTATGAAATTCTAGCAGCAACTTACGACCGAGCATACGGTACTGCCACCTATATACGAAGCTCAATTGAGAATGCAGTTCTGATAGACAAATCCTCCACCAATAATATCCACGTAATCACTGCCCAGATAGGAGAGATAACAGTCACAAATGTTTACAAACCCCCAAATACTCTATGGCCTCAGGATATTCTACAACAACGTAATCACCCAGCAGTCTACATCGGCGACTTCAACAGCCACCACCAGGAGTGGAAGTACCAGAGTAACGACATGAATGGCGAGCTTCTAACCAGCTGGGCCGAAGATCACAACTTACATTTAGTATTCGATGCGAAAGACCGAGGAACATTCAGATCTGCTGCATGGCAAAGGGAGTACAATCCCGACCTCTGCTTTGTTTCGAAAGACAAAAACAATCTCCCACTAGCGACGTCACGAAAAGTGCTTTCTGACTTTCCACATAGCCAGCACCGACCGGTTCTTATCGAGATCGGCACTCAGGTCCCTCTAGTGTCATTTATTCCCCGACCACGCTGGAATTTTAATAAAGCAAACTGGCCCGCTTTCACCACTGAGCTTGATAAATGCATCAGATTTATCCCTCCAACGAGCGCCAACTACGAACGATTTGTTGGCTTGGTAATGAGCATAGCCAAGAAGACCATCCCTAGGGGCTACCGAAAAGAATATATCCCTGGCTGGAGTAACACAAGTGAAACCATATACCAGGAGTTCCTTGAGAGTGGTGATCAGGAAATAGCGGAAGAACTTCTTCATAGCCTGGACGCGGCACGCAGATAAAAGTGGACCGAAACTGTCGAGGCTATGGACTTCAAACAATCCAGCAGGAAGGCATGGTCCCTACTACGAAAACTGGGAAGTGGAAACGTGCCGATCCGTGATAACCCTGCCGTAACACCAAATGCCGCTGCGTCTCATATTGTCTCTACGTCTAGGGCACCCGTAGATCGAGAGCACACTACCCAAGTCAAGAGGGAGCTTAAACGCCTGAAAGCTACTACTGACTTACAATCACAATACTCCCGGCCCTTCACCCATGAGGACATTGTAAAGGTACTGAAGGATGTCAAGCCAGGCAAAGCTCCAGGGTTCGATGGTATTCACCTGGAGTTTCTAATAAATCTAGGTAAAAATGCTCGTGACTGGCTGGCCAGGTTTCTCACTAATATTCTCAATACAGGAACTATCCCACGCTTATTCAAACAAACAAAGATAATAGCGATCCTAAAACCGGGAAAGCAAAATGACAGACCGGAGAGCTACCGTCCCATCGCGCTTCTAAGTGCTAGCTACAAACTATTAGAACGGCTTCTGTACAACAAAATAAGCTCAAAGATCCTAGAAAGCATACCAGTTGAGCAGGCTGGTTTCAGGCCAGAGCGAAGCTGTGCCGATCAAGTCTTGTCACTTACGACACACATAGAGGCCGGGTACCAGAAGCAGCTAAAAACATCCGTTGCATTGATAGACCTAACTGCAGCATACGACCCTGTCTGGAAGCAAGGACTGATCTACAAACTCCTTCGTCTAATACCTTGTAAAACAACTGTGGGACTAATCGATAATATGCTGAGTAATAGACTGTTTCGGGTCGCCATGGGAAATTCACTGAGCAACTGGAAGAAACTCAACAATGGCCTGCCTCAAGGCTCAGTTCTGGCTCCACTCCTGTTCAACTGCTACATTGTCGATATGCCCGCAACAAGATCCAGAAAATTTGGCTATGCTGACGACTGGGCAATAGCTACCAGAAGCAAGTCAATGGAGGAAATGGAGGAAACGCTTGCAGATGACTTGAACACCCTTGGGAAATACTTCCACAACTGGAGACTTCAACCTAGTGCAAGCAAGACGGAGGTGGCATGCTTTTACCTAAACAATCGCATGGCCAATAGAGAACTCAGTGTGAACTTCGGCGACAGGCAATTGCACCACAACCGGTACCCTAAATATCTTGGAGTAACTCTTGACAGAACTTTATCCTTCAAACAACACCTAACTAAGACCGCCTCAAAACTCAAAACAAGAAATAACATCATACAAAAACTTTGCGGCACTTCTTGGGGATCCTCCGTTACCACGCTACGATGTTCCGCCTTAGGACTTGTTTACTCTACGGCGGAATATTGTGCTCCAGTCTGCCTAAACAGCCCACATGTCAAAATGGTCGACGTACAACTGAATCATACGATGCGTCTAATCTCGGGCACAATTAGATCTACACCCAGCCACTGGCTACCAGTTCTGAGCCATATACCACCTCCAGCGGTGCGGAGATCCACTGCACTAGTCAGAGAATACAACAAGGTTCTTCAAAACCCACAACTACCAATAAACATAGATTTGGATGACGTAGGAAGGAACAGGCTGCGCTCAAGAAAACCTCCCATCAGAACAGCGGAAATCCTGGCGTCCGCCGACTTCAACCCAACAAATGAGTGGAGGCAGAAATGGACCCAGGCAGCCCAACCGGAACTTCACAATATGCCGTGCATAACAACTATCCCAGCCGGCTTTGAACTACCACGTAAGACATGGTCAACACTTAACCGTATCAGGACCAGCCATGACAGATGTTCCGATGCTTTCTACAAGTGGAACATAACACCCTCCCCACAGTGTGACTGCGGTGCTGAGAGGCAGACGATCCGCCACATCACAGAGCATTGCAACCTGAGGGCATATGGAGGGCACCCGGGTGATTTTCTGACAGCGACACCAGACTCAATTGATTATATTAATGATTTAGACATTCAACTGTGAATCGTGTTTTATAGTTTTAAGTTTTTTTTATGTCTTACATTTTGCTATATGTTGTACCGATAATTTACACGATGTACGTTATACAGAATGTTATACTGTGAGATGTGTGCCATACGATAAATAAATAAATCCAACAAAACTAAAGCTATCGAGATGAATCAAAAAATATATTATTGAAAAAATCTTTCTTGGCAGTAAATCACTTTTTAATTTTTTTCTCTGTCAAATGATTCTACAGGGTATGTCAAACTTAAGCAAAAAAAATTGTTTTTCCTCGTATAATATGACATATGCGACTTTTTTTTTATTCAAAAATAAGTTACAAAGTCGAACAATTTGTCTACAAACTGCTTAAAGAATCATTAAAATCCGCTCAGAAGAAAAAGTTAATAAACCTTAAAATTGGTCAAAATTTTGATGAACTCGTTTTTCGTGCCGGTCAGTGTATTTACAATATTCTTATTTTTTGAAGATACATCAGATTCTTATTGTAGTACTGTGCGTTACAATATATCGGCAGTAAAAGTCGTCACTTATCACCGCTACCAAGCATTGGCATTATTGCCACTTTTGTCTATTTACCGATACTGGTATCTATCTGATACAGCTCAGAAAAATGGTTCCTGAAAGCTAACAGTGTTAAGTAGAGATCGTAGTGCAGATTAGTGCAGGCTATAGCTTCCCATAACCCCATAATTCGATCTCGTTCAATTTGAGTTGATTGCCGATAATTGGCTGACCTTCTTATAATAGGTAGCATGTTAACGTGATAAACACAACGAAGAAGCTATTGTGCAGACTATATTATTGAGTGAAATGCAAACAAATCAAAAAACTAAATAAAAAAACAGCCACTCACTGTTGCTAAGGCCCGTCTAATTTCACCAGCAGGGGTTTAAATTGACAGGTGTAAGAATAAGACAACTAAGTTGTGAACCATGAAGTTTTTTTGCAATTATTTAAAGAACAGGGTAATTTAGGTATATGTTTCCCACAATAATAGAACTCAATTCCTTTTAGCAGTTTCAGGATAAAAAAATCATTTGGAACCCTCACAAATCGCACAAATAGTAGGATAATTCGTAGGTTTTTAATGACTTATTAACAATGACAGGACAGAAACTAGAATAGACTAGAAGGTCTAAATATAAACGGGCTGTGCGCAGTGGCGGCTCGTAGCTTTTTTATTTGGGGGGGGGGGGGCACAAATACAAATAAATAAATAATAACGACTTAAAAAATTGTAAAACAGTCTTTTGTAATAAATATTGCACTGAGTTTATTTCTGATTCCATTTTTTGGAAATGGCGGATCGGGAAATCCCAAAAGTAAAAACAAAACAAAATACACAGTACTAGAATTACTAGTAATACTACGCACTAATGCACTACTAGTAATTAATAAACTATTGAAATAAAAAAAATATCCCTCAACTGGTCACAAAAAAAATTATTAAGCCTTCACGTGTTAGTAATATCAAGAAAACTAAACATAAAATTGTGTAATAATCTATTCCGCCCGCCGCGCTAATGACAACGCCGCGACGCCGCGCCGCTCGAAATCCAAACAATAAACAAGTGCTAGGAGACACGAAATATTGTGCCCATCGAGATGCCGATAGCACGCGATTTTAACCCTAATTCTCCAATGCATAGACCGGCGTCGCCACCAAAATGGATGATGAAATTGGGACAAATCTGCTGTGTCCCCGGAGATAAGTTTTGATCGCCGGCGGTCGCGTTCGCCGTGGTGTGACATGCAAGGAAGGAGGTATTGAGGCGAGGCGGTGTATTATTTCTTTTTGACTATTGATAAAAGAATTTTTATTTGTCGAAAATCTAGAGTGGGCACGTGCCCTTGTGCCCTTTAGGACCAGCCGCCACTGGCTGTGCGATATATCGAAAAGAACCGGAATTCGTGTATCGTATCGTACCGACTTAGAAGTACCGGTTGGGTACAATATCGATAGAAAAATACCGATATTTCAAGTACCGGTACATAATTTGATACATATTTGTTGCATTTATTGTTTTGCAGTTACAAAACTTATTCGGAGGAAGTTCTTTTGGGTCCCTAAATATGGTTTATCTAGAGTTTAACAAATGGGGGTAATTCCAGAGACGGCTTCTAACCTAGTTGGAAATAAAATTAGGATTCGATTTGAAAATAAAATACAAATATTTATTTACCCACATTGTGTTATTTGAAAGTGCGAGATACGAAAATATCATACAGGGTGTCTGAAAAGTCTTAGCATGGGCAAATATCTTTACTATTAATAAAGATAGCAACACCAAATTTTAGTTGTACCTTATTGGTTAGTAAATCTACTTTTTTACGTAATTTGACTCTTTCAACCCCCTTGGGGGGTTACGCTAGCGAGTTGAGGTCCAAAATTTTGGATGCAAACCTATGCCGTGTGGCCTCTTCGTTTAAAAGTCTTCAAAAAAGAAACATTGTTTTAGTATTTTAGTATTTATTTATTATTGTAATTCATTTTTAAATGGCAAGCCTATAAAAATTATAACTCGTAAATCGTATAATCGGGCGGGGCACAAGTCGACCATTAGTCGGCCACTTGTGCCAAACAGTACAAGTCGGCGCTGCTATTTTTTGTTTTGTAGGGCACTTTCTTCTAACTTTTTTCCAACTTTACTTCTTCATTTGTCGTTTTTATATGTTTTGTTTTTTGACATCTGCGCAGTAGACCAAAATGCGTACCACGCGCAAACCGAGCGTGCTAGACATGCGCACGGAATTTCAGGAGTTGGACTTTGGTGTCTACATTTGAACCCATTCATTTTTCAGAATGTCTCCAGTAGTTAAGGTACCACTACGTACTTAACTTTATAACTTTGTTCCCAAGTTTTTTTCGACTTTATTTTTCATTTTTTGCCATGTGCGCAGTAGACCAAAATGCGTACCACGCGCAAACCGAGCGTGCTAGACATGCGCACGGAATTTCAGGAGTTGGACTTTGGTGTCTACATTTGAACCTATTCATTTTTCAGAATATATCTCCAGTAGTTAAGGTACCACTACGTATTTAACTTTATAACTTTGTTCCCAAGTTTTTTTCGACTTTATTTTTCATTTTTTGCCATGTGCGCAGTAGACCACGTAGTAGACCACGTAGTACCACGCGCAAACCGAGCGTGCTAGACATGCGCACGGAATTTCAGGAGATGGACTTTGGTGTCTACATTTGAACCCATTCACTTTTAAGAATATATCTCCAGTAGTTAAGGTACCACTGCGAATTTAGACAACAAAGTACATCCCCTGAAATTTCGTGCGAATGTCTAGCCCTCTTGGTTTGCGCGTGGTACGCATTTTGATCAATGGTAAAACTTTTTCCCCAAGTTTTTTTCGACTGTATTTTTCGTTATTTGCCACCGCGCAGATAGCAAAAAAAGAAAAATAAAATCGAAAAAACTTGGGAAAAACGTTATAAAGTTAAATACGCAGTGGTACCTTAACTACTGGAGATAGATTCTTAAAAGTGAATGGGTTCAAATGGAGACACCAAAGTCCATCTCCTGAAATTCCGTGCGCATGTCTAGCACGCTCGGTTTGCGCGTGGTACGCATTTTGGTCTACTGCGCAGATGTCAAAAAACAAAACATATAACAACGACAAATGAAGAAGTAAAGTTGGAGAAAAGTTAGAAAAAAGTGCCCCACAAAACAAAAAATAGCAGCGCCGACTTGTGCTGTATGGCACAAGAGGTCGACTAATGGTCGACTTTTGCCCCGACCGATTATACGATTTACGAGTTATAATTTTTATAGGCTTGCCATTTAAAAATGAATTACAATAATAAATAAATACTAAAATACTAAAACAATGTTTCTTTTTTGAAGATTTTTAAACGAAGAGGCCACACGGCATAGGTTTGCATTCAAAATTTTCGACCTCAACTCCCTAGCGTAACCCCCCCAGGGGGTTGAAAAAGTCAAATTACATAAAAACGTAGATTTATCAACCAATAAGGAACAACTAAAATTTGGTGTCGCTCTCTTTATTAATAGTAAAGATATTTGCCCATGCTAAGACTTTTCAGACACCCTGTATGATATTTTCGTATCTCGCACTTTCAAATAACATAATGTGGGTAAATAAATATTTGTATTTTATTTTCAAACCGAATCCTAATTTTATTTCCAACTAGGTTAGAAGCCGTCTCTGGAATTACCCCCATTTGTCAAACTTTATTTATAACACATCTTTTTTTTGTAAGAAATGTTTATTCGGTCATAGAGTGTCGTTTTTCTATCCATATAATAATCCAATAAATAAGGTGGCCTCGTAACTCTCAAGGTTGGCTTCAAAAAATGCTGTTTTTGTTTTACAGGTTTTTAACTCTCCACTGTTTTAATTCTAAGGCCTGATTCTTTGGTTTTGCCCTTTCTGATTGAAAAAATACAAAAGGCAGCTACGAGCAGCCACGGTGACGTCATCAAGCAGATTGGAGCAGAAACAAGCTGCTTAATTGACTATCCAAACGAACGCGGTGGCGCGGTGGCCCAGGGTGTAAAGCTGCAACTTTACTGTTTTGCCGCGTGATTATATTGTAGCCAATTTTATGTGAGAATGATGACAGAAAAAACAATCGAACAAGAATTCACCCTATTGGTCAGTTCCATGGACAGTTTACACCAAAACATATTTTAGTGACACAATATTCATATTTTCTTTCCTGATAACCACGGAGGAATCAGATTTTTTTCTAGCCGTGTTGGCGAAAGTGAATTTTTATCGTACATTCTTTGCTTGTGGAAGTATTGCTGGTTATATACTTCGAAAGATTAGTCATCGCAGAATTCTTTTTTTTTTCCTGATAAAATCCCAACGGACTTCGATTTCTTTCTATCCTTGTTAGCAAAAGGGGCATTAGTAAAAGACAAATAAAAACGATGTTGTTGCCAATAAAAAAGAATAATCAAACATTTTACCACAGGCGGCTTTGTTTGTGCAAGTATTTCTGGTTGCCTACTGTGAAAGTTTAATCGGAATTGTCATAAAAAATAAATTTCTAACCTGACAAAATAAGCCACACTAACCTTCTTATTTTATACTAGTTAAAATTGTTTCCTACACAAGTAACAATCCTCCCTCTAACCAATAATTTGCAATAAAAGGATCGGAGGAAAAGTTTTTAAATAAATAAAGAAAAAATTTCTAAAATGAGTAAATATTTTTATTCAGATAAACAATTTATAATAAGATTAAAAAATATTCCATATTCTCCGATAATATAATGAAAATGGATCTATAATACAGCCTACCTGCGAACATTGACGCTTGTGTATGTTAAAGACGCGATAAAAATTGTTTAATCGAATATACCAAGTAGTTTCACAATTTTTAACTGTAAATGTTGAGTCTTAGTTCCAGAAGGATAGATACACTTTGTATGGCACTGTGACTTCAGCTTTAAACTGAAACCACAGTTTCTAGGGCGCAATTTTCACTACTTTCTCGTTAACTAAAGAAATCTTCTGTAATGCCCACTATTCTCAACTTTATATCGGGTCGGCGCGGCGTTCCAAGTAATGTAAAGGAGAAGCAAATATGTACCTTGCGTAATATTTCAATAGTTGTTAGTCAGTCCCAGATTCATAGAACACAGGAATTTAAGCTACTAATACTTTATATAAACTTTTTAAGCATATTTTTACACTGCAAAAACAACTTATATCATGGGACAGGCCCACAGTGGGCCCAAATTGGATTTTGTCGATCGAAATTCTGAAACTTCTTATATTTGCTTATGGTATTAAAATACTCACGAAAAAATTGTCATACAAAATTGGCACCCCCCAGGGGTGCGGTTAGGGGGTGGAAAATATAAACACAGCCTGATTTTTGGTAGTGAGCTTTTATGGCATTAAAGTAATAAAGGGGAAAATTATGAACAAATATGACACCCCTTGGGGCTCGACTAATGAAATAATATGCGGGATAACGCAATTTACCGTTTACTTGCCACCCCAACCGGCGCCGCCGCGCGGGCTGGTATTGTACAAGTCTGCACGTGTCTGCAGCAGTTCTTGGTATAATTGTCTTCCTTAGACACCAAACGAGATGACCATAAGCAATTGATAAAATCCTGGTGGATCCTTTGTATTGCAAGGCCGGATTTTCTTTTACATGTATTGTAATCTGTAGGATTTTCTACGAGGACGTATTTTATAACTGTATATACAAAAAGGAACAAAAAGTAAATATGCATTTTGTAGCCCAAAGAATGCTTTATAAGGTAATTTATACACCAACAGCGAGTTTATGAATATAAAGTAAAAGAAAAGAGACATATACTTGCTTTAATTTGTGTATTATTACAAGTTCTTAATTTGTTCGCACTTCGCGCGTAAAGCATGAAGTTGGAATGCATATGCTGATGTTAAATACTAGTAAAATAAGTAATTTACAGGTATTACTAGATATTCATGCAATTCTAACTAAATTGGTTAAGATAAAAAAATGATTTTCCATCGCGTTTTCTTAAATCGGGCCCACTGTGAGGCCTCAAATAATATGTCATGTTTATCTTTGACATAACCTAACTTTCTACCAGAGTATGAGAGAGAGAGAAGACGAGAGAAAAAAATGAGAGAGAAAGAACATGACAGAGACATAATTGATCTCTCCGTTGTAAAATGGGTTTCTGTCATCATTCTCAAAATTAAATGGATACGATATAGTTGTAGGTTCGAGACGCGTGTTCGTCCCGACTTTTTTTTTTAATTTTAGCGATTATTATGTTTTATTCAATTTTTGGCAAACGTATATTTAGATCTAACTGTAAGACAATTCTGAAGTAAAAAAGTAAAATTGCTTTTTAAATTTATTCTATATATACATATATATATATATATATATATATATATATATATATATATATATATATATATATATATAGAGAGAGAGAGAGAGAGAGAGAGAGAGAGAGAGAGAGAGGGGGTAGTCGTTGCTGACTAGTTAGGCAGTAAACTAGTAATATTGGGTTGCGCAGCAAATGAAAGAATACTCTTTAAAGTTGTTCCAAGCTTTCGAAAATATTTATTTTCATCTTCAGGGAGACTACAAAGAATTATTAGTATTAAACATGGTTCTTATACACTAGCGGAAACAATTAAAGGATCAAAAAAAACATCTCAATTTTATGCGATTTTTCAAATGGCTGGATCTTTGGTAAAAATGGTCATATTTGAGTGAAAA
This sequence comes from Philopedon plagiatum, assembly GCA_963971165.1. Taxonomy (NCBI): domain Eukaryota; kingdom Metazoa; phylum Arthropoda; class Insecta; order Coleoptera; family Curculionidae; genus Philopedon; species Philopedon plagiatum. Next base: position 51,397,832 of record OZ020194.1, read on the forward strand.
AAAAAGCAATTTGAAGCTTGAAGTGTCTAGTTTAAGGATCTTGCGATAAAAAAAATTTCCAAGCAACAATTAGCGGAAAATCCTAATGAATATCATGGAAAGACAATTTTCCGAAATTTTTTGCAATCTTATTTTTCGTGTACGGACTTGAAAAAATTTGTTGAACCTAACCACTACATGGATTGGATAGGTTGTTCATTTAGCTTCAATGTCTTTTTGTGTCGGCCTCGATACGACCATTCCTCGCTGAGTTATCAGACTTTGAATGAAAATGCGTCATTTTCTCTTCTCTCATCAATATCTCAGGAACCAATGGTCCCGCAGAAAATGGAAGGGGGGTTTCGGAAACTTGGATCCATTCTCTACAATGCTCTGGCATGTTTTTCCAGAAAAAAAAATTTTTTTCATCCTTAACTTGACTTTGAAAAATTGTGAAAAACAGGACATTTTCAGGTCTTTTAGAAAATGACGTGCCACATTGAGAATATTGGGAAAATGACTAATGTTAAGTGTGCATCTTACAGGCCACTGTACCCCTAAAAGCCCTACAGAGTTTCAGCCTGATCCATCAAGCCGTTGTATTGTTGCAGTCGATTGAATTTTGGAAAAAATTGAAGGATCGCGTTCCTTTGCCTTGAGAGCTCATAATCTGTAAACACATGGAAAAAAATGTCTCCTAATTTTTTTCCACATTTGTATTGCGGAAAGCGTTTGGAGTCATGAAAAGATTTTTTTTTCTAAAAAAGTAAACAAAAACATTGTTTTTTGAAAAATTGGAAAAAAATTTGTTTTCGACAAATCACAAAAAAAGTTTGTGTGAAAAATTGAAGAAAAAATTTCTCTGTTCTTGACTTCAAACGCTTCCCGCAATAAGTGTGTGACAATCAGGAACAATTTTTTTCCCAGTGTTTTACAGATTATGAGCTTCCAAAGGCAAAAACCGTGATCGTTCAGTGTTTCAAAAATTCGATCGAATGAAACACAAAAACGGCTTGATGGATCAAATTGAAATTTTGTAGGGCTTCTATGGGTACAATGGCCTGTAAAATGCACACCCCACATTAGTATTTCTCTTGTTGAAGCGATCTCCACAAATTTTGCAAAACCACCGGCATTAGAGTTACCCAAAGCGTACCAGGTGGAGGTCGCACGGTCCGATTTACGCTCCTTTGTGTGTGCGTGTTCCCTTAAGAGAAATGAGACCCAGTGGTTCGTCATTTCCACCTGATTTCATGACTCCAAACTCATTCTTTAAGGAGTGTGTGTTTATGTGTGTGTATGTTTTAATCCGTTCAATAACGGGTTTTGCCACCCCTGCTCTCTAACAGCCCTCAATCGTTCGGCCATATTGATGCATCGGGTTATTTCGGGTTGCTGAATGGTGTTAAAAATTCACTGAAGTACGCACTCTAATGTGGCAATGATATGGAAATGTTTATACTCCCTATGCAATCAATAGAGAATATTGGGAAAATGACTAATGTGGAGGTGTGCATTTTACAGGCCCTTGTACCCATAGAAGCCCTACAAAATTTCAATTTGATCCATCAAGCCGTTTTTGTGTTTCATTCGACCGAATTTTTGAAACACTGAACGATCACGGTTTTTGCCTTTGGTAGCTCATCAGCTGTAAAAAACTGGGAAAAAAAATTTGTTCCTGATTGTTTTTCACACATTTATTGCGGGAAGCGTTTGAAGTCAAGAACAGAGAAATTTTTTTTTCAATTTTTCACACAAACTTTTTTTGTGATTTGTCGAAAACAAATTTTTTTCCAATTTTTCAAAAAACAATGTTTTTTGACTTTTTTAGAAAAAAAAAATTCTTTTCATGACTCCAAACGCTTTCCGCAATACAAATGTGGAAAAAAATTAGGAGACATTTTTTTCCATATGTTTACAGATTATGAACTCTCAAGGCAAAGGAACGCGATCCTTCAATTTTTTCAAAAATTCAATCGACTGCAACAATAAAACGGCTTGATGGATCAGGTTGAAACTCTGTAGGGCTTTTAGGGGTACAGTGGCCTGTTAGATGCATACTTAACATTAGTCATTTTCCCAATATTCTCAATGTGGCACGTGATTTTCTAAAAGACCTGAAAAAGTCCTGTTTTTCACAATTTTTCAGTCAAGTTAAGGATGAAAAAATATTTTTTTTTCTGGAAAAACATGCCAGAGCATTGTAGAGAATGGATCCAAGTTTCCGAAACCCCCCTTCCATTTTCTGCGGGACCATTGGTTCCTGAGATATTGATGAGAGAAGAGAAAATGACGCATTTTCATTCAAAGTCTGATAACTCAGCGAGGAATGGTCGTATCGAGGCCGACACAAAAAGACATTGAAGCTAAATGAACAACCTATCCAATCCATGTAGTGGTTAGGTTCAACAAATTTTTTCAAGTCCGTACACGAAAAATAAGATTGCAAAAAATTTCGGAAAATTGTCTTTCCATGATATTCATTAGGATTTTCCGCTAATTGTTGCTTGGAAATTTTTTTTATCGCATGATCCTTAAACTAGACACTTCAAGCTTCAAATTGCTTTTTTTTTCACTCAAATATGACCATTTTTACCAAAGATCCAGCCATTTGAAAAATCGCATAAAATTGAGATGTTTTTTTTGATCCTTTAATTGTTTCCGCTAGTGTATTAACCATTGTTTTAAGTGAGCTTATAAGCAGATTTATTACTTACAACTTAGTTGAGGATGTTCATTAACGGTGTTAAAGTATTATCTAGGGAATCCGTGAAGTTCTCCAGAGTGGGATCGAAAACCAAGCGTCATTAATTACTTAATTATTCTAAATTTACATTTATTACACAATAGCACAGACAGATTAAAATTACATGAAAGTCATTAATTAAAAAAAAAGGAAGACAATTAAAAATCATTTCTTTCTCCGTTTTTTGAAATTCATTTTAGCCATGCGGCACGAGATGACAGACTGATTTGATTGAGCGGGAAACTCACTATGGACTGTCAGAAGTCAGTTATTAGCGACATCTGTGTATTATATTACATTATATGCGAAACATGATTACAGAAGTCTGTAAAGTTACGTGTGTTATATACCTTGTAGAGATAACTTGTTGGATTTATATTGCGCTCAGGAAGTACACCCTAGCGGCTGCATTTAAAAGCTTATTTATGTGACATCTATGAATTTCAATCAGAATTATTTGTAATTTGATAAAGAGATTTTGTTATATGTAGGAAATGGGTAAGTATTCTTGAATTTGTTGTGAAGGAAAAAAATAATTTTTATTATACAATCAATTGTCATTATACTTGAATCTCAGAGTCGTTCAAACGATGATCCTTGTCTAAAAATAATAGATATGAATATATTTCACTTAGGTGTTTTATATCGGTTTTTTTATTTATGCAATTAGGTTCTTGTGAAATAAAGGCCATTTCAAGAAAAGATCTTTTAGCGTTATTTTTCTGTGTAGCAAGTATCTTGGTTGCATTGTAATCAAAGTTGTGTAGTGAGTTATTAGCGTGTTCTGCCAGAGCACACCTCTCTGGATGCAGTCTACAGTCACTCCTGTGTGCCGTGATTCTGTCGGCCAATGGTCTTGTAGTTTGGCCTATGTATAATTTTTCACAGTCTGCACAAGGAATGCTGTAAACCACATCTGTTCTTCGAGTAAGAGGGACCTTGTCTTTAAGCCTGGAGTGCACCGAAGAAATTGTGAGTACTGGTTTGTTCGCGATTTTGACATTAACTACCTGATTTATTATTCTGGACAGCGCCGGAGTTATCTCTCTAATGTAGGGAAGTGATATGAATTTATTAGTTTGTGTCACTTCAGTTATATTATTGTTATTATTTATTAGGTTATGTTCATTTAATATAGGTATGTTGATGGCAGGAGTGCTGAACAAAATTCTATTAATCAGCTTGGGCGGATATGAATTATCGATGAATAATTGAGCCAGGATATCTAAGTTTTTTTTATGTAGAGATGGATCTGAGATTTTTAGAATTCTTGATTTCATTTGTTTAACCAGATTCACTTTCATATTATGTTTATGATACGAGAAATAATTCAAGTATCGTCCTGAGCTGCAAGGTTTCCTGTACCAATCTATCACGATTTTGTTGTTGTGAGTTCGTGTGAATTTGGTATCTAGGAAAGGAACCGAGCAGGTAGGGTCTTCGGTTTCTATAGTGAACTGGATGTGTTGATCGAAATCGTTTAAGGTTTCTAGTATCTCGTTGATTCCATTTTGTGGTAGTGCTACAATTATATCATCCACGTATTTTTTTAAAAAAAGGGGATTAAAGGAGAGAACAGGAAGAACTGTGTCCAGCAATTCGTCCATCACATATGTTGCAAGTATAGGAGAGACAGAAGACCCCATTGGGGTACCAAAAGTTTGTTTATAGTATTTGTTGTCAAATGAGAAATATGTGTTATCAAAAAGAAATTCAATTAATCTAAGAAAGGAGTCTCTGTCTGTGTTACAATAGTTACTAATGCGGTACCAACACTTATAGATGGCCCTGTGTGCAGCATCATAGTAAACATTGCTGAAAAGAGAGACAACATCGAGGCTTGCTACCACATAGCCATCAGGAAGCTGTAATTGGTTAAATTTTTCATAGACTTGGAAAGAGTCTTTAATATAATATTCATTATCGAAGTCATATGCTTTTGTGAGGATTTCGGTTATAAAAATTGCAATAAATTCCGTGGGTGCACCAATTGAAGCTACAATTGGCCTGACAGACAAGGTTGGTTTGTGGATTTTAGGTAATGAGTAAAATTTTGGAGATGTACTCTTGTAACTTGTAAGCTTTTTCTTTGTGGCCTCATCCATTTGTCCTGTATTATACAATTGTTTGATTAATTCATTGCACTTTCTTTGAATCGAAAGTGTGGGGTCTCGCGGTAAACTGATGTAAGATTCATCATTCTGGATTAATTCATTGGAGAGTTGTAAATATTGTTCTTTTTCCATGATAACAGTTACATTGCCCTTGTCTGATCTAGTTAATATAATGTTAGGGTTGTCCTTAAGGAACTTTTTTGATTTATAGAGTAGGTTATGGAAAAGTGATTTGTTATGTTTGTTTGAGTTTATATAATCTGTGAGGATGTTAGTAGTTCTTGAGATGGTGATATTTTTTATTGCGGCATCATTTATAGATGAGGTAACAAAGTCAAGATCCGCCAAGATGTTTTTTATAGGTATATCATTTCCCACAACCGGCTCAACACTAAACTTAGGGCCGAGAGACAAGAACTGGAGGATATCATTAGGAATCTCTATGTTGGTAAGATTTTTTATCCATTCCGGTTTAGTCTTAAGGCGGTTGTGAAGTTCGATAGATTTTAAGTTATTTAATTTGTTAATATTGTTTGTTTTAATTTTATGGAATAATCTATTGTAATTTCTTTGTTGTTTGCTAGAAAAGTTATTGAAGATGGCTTCATTAGTGCTTTCAATGATTGCTCGTTTGAACGATGTAAGTGAGGATTCTAGATTACTAATTAGTTTATGATTAGCCGAAATTTCAATATTAATAAGTTTATTTCCTAACCTACGATTGAAGTCCATAGCCTGTTGAGAGTCCTGCCGGAGGAGAAGTTGTTCTATTGGCCCTGTTGTTGCTGTGATGTGTTGTGGCCGTATCCCCATTTGTCTGCATTGTAGTAGAAACGATCTTCTATTATATTCCTTAGCCAATTTAATTTTGGTTTTCGCCCAATCCTTTAAATTCTTCACTGCTTCGGTCCCATATGTAGCCTTGATGGTCTGGTAAAAACCCATACCTGTGGTGTATATATAGAGAGGGTAGTCGTTGCTGACTAGTTAGGCAGTAAACTAGTAATATTGGGTTGCGCAGCAAATGAAAGAACACTCTTTAAAGTTGTTCCAAGCTTTCGAAAATATTTATTTTCATCTTCAGGGAGACTACAAAGAATTACTAGTATTAAACATGGTTCTTATATTAACCATTGTTTTAAGTGAGCTTATAAGCAGATTTATTACTTACAACTTAGTTGAGGATGTTCATTAACGGTGTTAAAGTATTATCTAGGGAATCCGTGAAGTTCTCCAGAGTGGGATCGAAAACCAAGCGTCATTAATTACTTAATTATTCTAAATTTACATTTATTACACACAAATTTAGAATAATTAAGTAATTAATGACGCTTGGTTTTCGATCCCACTCTGGGGAACTTCACGGATTCCCTAGATAATACTTTACCACCGTTAATGAACATCCTCAACTAAGTTGTAAGTAATAAATGTGCTTATAAGCTCACTTAAAACAATGGTTAATATAAGAACCATGTTTAATACTAGTAATTCTTTGTAGTCTCCCTGAAGATGAAAATAAATATTTTCGAAAGCTTGGAACAACTTTAAAGAGTATTCTTTCATTTGCTGCGCAACCCAATATTACTAGTTTACTGCCTAACTAGTCAGCAACGACTACCCTCTCTATATATACACCACAGGTATGGGTTTTTACCAGACCATCAAGGCTACATATGGGACCGAAGCAGTGAAGAATTTAAAGGATTGGGCGAAAACCAAAATTAAATTGGCTAAGGAATATAATAGAAGATCGTTTCTACTACAATGCAGACAAATGGGGATACGGCCACAACACATCACAGCAACAACAGGGCCAATAGAACTTCACCTACGGCAGGACTCTCAACAGGCTATGGACTTCAATCGTAGGTTAGGAAATAAACTTATTAATATTGAAATTTCGGCTAATCATAAACTAATTAGTAATCTAGAATCCTCACTTACATCGTTCAAACGAGCAATCATTGAAAGCACTAATGAAGCCATCTTCAATAACTTTTCTAGCAAACAACAAAGAAATTACAATAGATTATTCCATAAAATTAAAACAAACAATATTAACAAATTAAATAACTTAAAATCTATCGAACTTCACAACCGCCTTAAGACTAAACCGGAATGGATAAAAAATCTTACCAACATAGAGATTCCTAATGATATCCTCCAGTTCTTGTCTCTCGGCCCTAAGTTTAGTGTTGAGCCGGTTGTGGGAAATGATATACCTATAAAAAACATCTTGGCGGATCTTGACTTTGTTACCTCATCTATAAATGATGCCGCAATAAAAAATATCACCATCTCAAGAACTACTAACATCCTCACAGATTATATAAACTCAAACAAACATAACAAATCACTTTTCCATAACCTACTCTATAAATCAAAAAAGTTCCTTAAGGACAACCCTAACATTATATTAACTAGATCAGACAAGGGCAATGTAACTGTTATCATGGAAAAAGAACAATATTTACAACTCTCCAATGAATTAATCCAGAATGATGAATCTTACATCAGTTTACCGCGAGACCCCACACTTTCGATTCAAAGAAAGTGCAATGAATTAATCAAACAATTGTATAATACACGACAAATGGATGAGGCCACAAAGAAAAAGCTTACAAGTTACAAGAGTACATGTCCAAAATTTTACTCATTACCTAAAATCCACAAACCAACCTTGTCTGTCAGGCCAATTGTAGCTTCAATTGGTGCACCCACGGAATTTATTGCAATTTTTATAACCGAAATCCTCACAAAAGCATATGACTTCGATAATGAATATTATATTAAAGACTTTCCAAGTCTATGAAAAATTTAACCAATTACAGCTTCCTGATGGCTATGTGGTAGCAAGCCTCGATGTTGTCTCTCTTTTCAGCAATGTTTACTATGATGCTGCACACAGGGCCATCTATAAGTGTTGGTACCGCATTAGTAACTATTGTAACACAGACAGAGACTCCTTTCTTAGATTAATTGAATTTCTTTTTGATAACACATATTTCTCATTTGACAACAAATACTATAAACAAACTTTTGGTACCCCAATGGGGTCTTCTGTCTCTCCTATACTTGCAACATATGTGATGGACGAATTGCTGGACACAGTTCTTCCTGTTCTCTCCTTTAATCCCCTTTTTTTAAAAAAATACGTGGATGATATAATTGTAGCACTACCACAAAATGGAATCAACGAGATACTAGAAACCTTAAACGATTTCGATCAACACATCCAGTTCACTATAGAAACCGAAGACCCTACCTGCTCGGTTCCTTTCCTAGATACCAAATTCACACGAACTCACAACAACAAAATCGTGATAGATTGGTACAGGAAACCTTGCAGCTCAGGACGATACTTGAATTATTTCTCGTATCATAAACATAATATGAAAGTGAATCTGGTTAAACAAATGAAATCAAGAATTCTAAAAATCTCAGATCCATCTCTACATAAAAAAAACTTAGATATCCTGGCTCAATTATTCATCGATAATTCATATCCGCCCAAGCTGATTAATAGAATTTTGTTCAGCACTCCTGCCATCAACATACCTATACTAAATGAACATAACCTAATAAATAATAACAATAATATAACTGAAGTGACACAAACTAATAAATTCATATCACTTCCCTACATTAGAGAGATAACTCCGGCGCTGTCCAGAATAATAAATCAGGTAGTTAATGTCAAAATCGCGAACAAACCAGTACTCACAATTTCTTCGGTGCACTCCAGGCTTAAAGACAAGGTCCCTCTTACTCGAAGAACAGATGTGGTTTACAGCATTCCTTGTGCAGACTGTGAAAAATTATACATAGGCCAAACTACAAGACCATTGGCCGACAGAATCACGGCACACAGGAGTGACTGTAGACTGCATCCAGAGAGGTGTGCTCTGGCAGAACACGCTAATAACTCACTACACAACTTTGATTACAATGCAACCAAGATACTTGCTACACAGAAAAATAACGCTAAAAGATCTTTTCTTGAAATGGCCTTTATTTCACAAGAACCTAATTGCATAAATAAAAAAACCGATATAAAACACCTAAGTGAAATATATTCATATCTATTATTTTTAGACAAGGATCATCGTTTGAACGACTCTGAGATTCAAGTATAATGACAATTGATTGTATAATAAAAATTATTTTTTTCCTTCACAACAAATTCAAGAATACTTACCCATTTCCTACATATAACAAAATCTCTTTATCAAATTACAAATAATTCTGATTGAAATTCATAGATGTCACATAAATAAGCTTTTAAATGCAGCCGCTAGGGTGTACTTCCTGAGCGCAATATAAATCCAACAAGTTATCTCTACAAGGTATATAACACACGTAACTTTACAGACTTCTGTAATCATGTTTCGCATATAATGTAATATAATACACAGATGTCGCTAATAACTGACTTCTGACAGTCCATAGTGAGTTTCCCGCTCAATCAAATCAGTCTGTCATCTCGTGCCGCATGGCTAAAATGAATTTCAAAAAACGGAGAAAGAAATGATTTTTAATTGTCTTCCTTTTTTTTTAATTAATGACTTTCATGTAATTTTAATCTGTCTGTGCTATTGTGTAATAAATGTAAATTTAGAATAATTAAGTAATTAATGACGCTTGGTTTTCGATCCCACTCTGGAGAACTTCACGGATTCCCTAGATAATACTTTAACACCGTTAATGAACATCCTCAACTAAGTTGTAAGTAATAAATCTGCTTATAAGCTCACTTAAAACAATGGTTTATATAAGAACCATGTTTAATACTAGTAATTCTTTGTAGTCTCCCTGAAGATGAATATAAATATTTTCGAAAGCTTGGAACAACTTTAAAGAGTATTCTTTCATTTGCTGCGCAACCCAATATTGCTAGTTTACTATATATATATATATATATATATATATATATATATATATATATATATATATATATATATATATATACATGCCCAATGCATGATACGAAGCCCAGCACATACTGCAGGTGAGGGGCAGCCCACTCTAAAATGGCGACTACGGCTGTATATTCAAGAAATTTATGTTTTAACGTTAAATAAAATGTTTACCTGTGTTAGTATAATAGGTTTATATGAGATGCATTTCTTTTTAGATATCTTAGATGTTACGAGTCCCGCTAAAATGTACGGGTATTAGGAAGCCCAAAAGTATATACCGTATATAACGCCCCACTTTTAAGAAGCCTGCGGCGTTGCCACAGCATTTTTTCACGTTCTATCGATTTTTGCATATGTTTTAAATGTCTTTAGGATGCTCTTTGATACATTTCCGGTTATACGAAGCCCACACATTTTATAATACAAAATATTTGACGATATATCCGTTTGTTGTGTATAGTTACTACGTAACAGTCTGGAGGTTGTCGTGCCCGGATTGGCTGGGATGGCCGGCACCCTGTCGCGTGGCAGATAACCAATGAGGCGGGCCGTGCCACGCGCTAACGGAAATAAGTGACTCGGTCTTTACTTTCGACAAGATGTAAATTATGTCAGTGGTATAAAACCTGATCCAGAGGGAATAGGGAAAAGCTAGTTCTTTATTTAAATCTAGGTGGTTTTTTCCCCATTTTTCCACTTAAAACAAACGAGCAATAACTTAATTAACTAAAATAATAGAAACCAAACAATTTTAAGCTATGCAACGCAGTTCTCTTATACCTTGAATGGACTCCTGGAACATTGGTTACATAATCATTCTGCAGTCATTCTGGTCTCCCCTAGAGGCAACATCAGTTCTCAGTTCCACTGGACTATTCGTGGGTAGGGACGGTCACGCAACAAGCCCACGAAAACTTTTGAACATACATATGTTCATGTGTAGTATATTGCATGTTGTATTGTATACACATGTAATGACAGGGACAAAGTGACATATTATTAAGATTATTTCACTAATGCGTTAAAAGTCCCGTAAGATGAGTAAAGTTTTTTAAAATTACAGCGATAATTTTTTGACGTTACGTCAATTAAAAAAAATTACACCGATAATTTTTTCCTGTCATTTTCTTGGTTGTTATATTAATTTCGATACAAACAAATGGCTTGCAATTGTTATAAACCCGTAGTTACTGTTAGCAACCGTCGGCATGATTTGTAAATTAGTTGTTTGTATCAACATTTTAAAGGTTCTTCGAAAAATTTCGTAAAAATGAATCGTTTCGGAACTGCTACAGAAGAAGAAATTAACAAAAAGCCATCAAAATGTTACTCACAATTACCACGGCTGTAATTTCTATTATACAATAAATAATAAATAAATTTTAGTTTAATTTAAGAGTAAGGTTTCTTGTTTAAATTGTTTAATAAATATTCAATTCATATTTTTTGTGTTTTCATTCGTGAAATAATCCCTAAATACCACTCGAGCATTTTGTGATTTCATTCGTGAAATAATCCCCTAAATACCACTCGAGCTTTAAAATTACTGATAATTTTTCACTCTTACGTGTTTTCTTTGCAAATTTCACTCGTCCTGCGGACTCGTGAAATTATAGAAAACACGCAATCGTGAAAAATTAGCGGTAATTTTTAAGCTCTCGTGGTATTATCCCCGATAATAAATAAATTTGAAAGTAAAGTAGTTCAAATATGTCAGGGATTATATGTACGTACAAAAAGATTTAAGAGAAAACGAGAGAGAGAGAGAGAGAGAGAGATGCATATATCGAATTTGTATTGGGGTCAGTGGTTGACCTATTTGTATCAAGTGTGATACATGGTTGCATTCGGGAGTTAGACAGCTTTTAACAAATATGCAATAATCGCTGTTGTGTACTTAAAATTCTTTTGATGATGATATATTCACCTGAAAGGTCTTGAGAAAATGCTCTTAGAATGTACAATTTATTTTTTGGTATTAGCTCTGTTCGCAGAAGAATCACAAACCAGTCAGAGCCAATGAAATTACTGGAAACCAGTTGGCAAACTGTCATGTTACCAAATAACTGAAACTTGATTGGTGCTGATCGGTTTGTGATTGCTCTGCGAACAGAGCTATTAGCAAAATAAGTTTACTAAATAATAAATCCCTATTCAATAATTTTCAATTATTGCGAGTTTCTAGCTGGATCTCATAATTTTCTAAAATTTACCATTTAACCACATCTCTGCATTAAAAGCAATAAAGATCCACAGAGGTAAGAATATTTATTTGTGTGGAGATCCCAATGGTGATCGAATTTGGGACATACAGGTTCCTGCAGCTCACCTCCCGGCTCCTGTAGATCAGTTATCAATTACCTCTCTAATAAGTTTTGCATGCTCCTTTTGTCTAGATGTCGTCGTTCCGGATAACGCTGTGCATAAACTCGACCTGCCAAAAAAAATCAGTTCGTTTCGCATTCCCTAATATGAAAATCATATCTATGACCTCTACTCGGTTGTACTCCATGACAAAAAATAATACTTGAATGTAAACAGCTTAAATAATTAATAACAGTGTTTCAAACTTTTGCATTACTAAACTCAAAATATGATTTTGCCACTTTAATAAACTTTAATGTCAATAAATTGTTTTTCAAAGCCACCTTCGATTTTTATTCATTAAAATTGCTATTGCAATAAATAAGAAAATGAGTTTTCGGCGAATAACTTTTAATGTGTTAGGAATTGCGACAGGGTTGTAATTAGAAAAATGTTTGATTTTTTTATTCCGCATCGAATGACATAAAATTATACAGGGACTCCAATTGAAAATAAGAAAAATAAAGTGCTTTAAAATTTGAAAAAGTTTGACACTAAATTTTGAACACTCTGTATATTTCGATTTAATCAAACTTGGGTAACGACACCGCCAGACCTCACTATTAATGTTTAAAACCAGTGGTGCAAAACTGATTTTTTTTGTTTTTACTTTTTTTCGCTCATATCCCCGAACCGATTTCAATAAAACTTTAGGGGTATGTAGGTAACCATAAGAGGCACCCAAATAAGCAACAAGATATGTGGCATGCAGTCTAAAAATATATCTTCATGACGTCACACTTTTTTGGGACACCCTGTATAATGAAAAATATTTTTATGAAATGCGCCCTAAGTAAAGCCTGCAAAATATAAAAATCCTAACTTAATTAATAACTGGGCTACAGAAGACGGGAGGTGAGTTGAAGAACCCTGTATATATACAGGGACAAACGAAAACTGAAAAAAATATACTTGTCCAGTTTGGGATGCGATATAAAATATTTCACAATACATTAATATTAAGCTGCTTGATAGTTTAAATAATACCTCTTGTATAAAGCACGCTACTACGCTGGTAGGTATCACAGTATATGAGTATGATCTGTATATTTTAAAGAAAAACATGATTCGTTTGTGACTCCATTTTATAAATGATGATGCAACGAAACTTATTCGTAAATTTGACTCTTATTATAGTATATAAATATAGATATATAAATAAACTGGTCAACAAGAAAATCGGCAAAAGCGATTTTAACTCGACTTTTCGAACTGCTATAACTTTTTAAAAACTTAACTTTTTTGAGAGCGGTTTTCGGATATTGATAGCTCGTCTTGCCCAGATTAAGTGTCAAGAAGTGATTTTGCAATGGAAGTGACATTTTCATGCTATACAGGGTAATTAATAAGGTAATGTAAAACTACTAAAAGTTTAGGTGTGCCATATTGCCAATAATTTTTTTTGGTCATTCCGACATAGCACGTTAGTAAGCTGGTATCAATATCTCCAGACGTATTCGCCGGAATTTCAATTAATGGTCTCTGGCGAAAAATACAGGAGAAAACAAAAAAAGCATACAAATTTTGGTAGTGTCATTTTTAAAACGCTGTAGCTGGAAAACGGATTGATAGACTTTGTCGGGCTTTTAGGTATTGAAAGCCCTTTCGTGTGGTGTTTTATCTAAAAGACATTTTTTTCAAGGTCAAAATGTTTGCGTTGTATAGGGGCGAACTAAAAAGTAAATGAAAACCATTGTAAAAAATGATTTTTTTTAATTTGTGAAAATTGAGCAGTATGTGTTTGTTTTCTTCCAAAATGATGGCGTTTTGTCCACCTCCCGGTTAGTTATACAGCGTGTCCAGAAACCATCTTAACAAATCGGAAACATTTTATTTTTGCCTTTACAGAAAAAAAGTTATTCTTTATAAAAAGTTCTGCATCGTGAGAAAATCACATTGCGATTCAAAAATTTGATAAGACATACAGGGTGGCTCAAAAAAGTAAAAGTCCTAATCCACGTGAAGCTAAAAAGACACAAATCCTTATTTAAAGGTAAACTGCCACTGTAAATATAGTAGAGGTAACTTTTATGTTAGTAAATTACGTTTGGAACATACGAGAGGTCCCAAAAATAAAATAAATTTTTAATTATTGACTTTACAAAAAAGGTATCTTCATACAAAGTCAACATTGTGAAAACAGAGCATAATTATTCAAAAACATGATATAGGACAATACAGAGTGGCTTAAAAAGCTGAAAGACTCAATTTACGTAAAGTTAAAGAGACACCAAATCTTTATTTAAAGATAAACTGTATAGGTACTTTTTTGTAAAGTTGATAATAAAAAATTGTTTTTATTTCTGGGACCTCCTGTATATTCCAAACCTAATTCACTAACATAAAAATTTAACACTAGTACATTTGCAGTGGCAGTTTACCCTTAAATAACGATTTTGTGTCTTTTCAGCTTCACATGGATTAGGACTTTTACATTTTTGAGTCACCCTGTATGTCTGAGATCAAATTTTCGAACGGCCATTCTATTTTCTCACCATGTAGAACTTTTTATGAGGGATTACCTTTTTTGTAAAGTCAAAAATAAAAAACGTTTCGCATTTGTTTAGATGGTTTCTGGACACGCTGTATAACTAATCGAAATTTGAGCAAAACGCCGTAGTTCTGGAAGAAAAAAAACGCTTACTGCGCAGTTTGCACAAATTAAAAGAAAACTTATTTTTAACAACACTTCATTTATTTTTTAGTTCACCCCTATACAACGCAAACATTTTGACATTGAACAAGAAACAGTTTATTAGGTAAAACTCTACACAAAAAGGGCTTTCAATTCCCAAAAAGCCCGACAAAGTCTATTAATCCATTTTCCAGCTACAGCGTTTTAAAAATGACGCTACCAAAATTTGTATGCTTTTTTTGTTTTCTCCTGTATTTTTCGGCCAGAGACAATTAATCGAAATTACGTCTGGAGATATTGATACCAGCTTAGTAACGTGCTATGTCGGAACGACCAAAAAAAATTATTGGCAATATGGCACACACCTAAACTTTTAGTAGCTTTACATTACCTTATTAATTACCCTGTATAGCATGAAAATGTCACTTCCATTGCAAAATCACTTCTTGATGCTTAATTTGGGAAAGACGAGCTATCAATATCCGAAAACCGCTCTCAAAAGAGTTAAGTTTTTAAAAAATTATAGCACTTTGAAAAGTCGGGTAAAAATCGCTTTTGCTGATTTTTTTGTTGACCAGTTTAGTTCAAAAGTGTATTTTTTAACTTTTTATTGAATTTGTCTTCTTACCGTCGTAGATATAAGTATATACCTCGTTAATACTTCATTTCTGTAACCGAACTCTTCTTGCCAACTTACTGTATTTTAAAACTTCTTTGAAATATGAGCAAGAACTGCGTAATATAAATCGGTCAGCACTGGAGGCACCGGAGGTATATCACATATAGAAATTATTTCCAGTAAAATCAGCTATGCCCTTAGAAAGCCTTCGAAACAAACAATAATGTTAGTAAATATACCAAAAATAATAAAAACAAAACAAATAAAGATCAAAAACGCAGTGGTTATAAATTAAATTGTGGTTCATGTGAAAAAAGTTAGGCCAAAGAGGACATAACTTCAAAATTCGCATTTAAGCACATAAACGAGACTTTTTAAATGAAAAACATAATTCAGCATATTATTATGCAACCCATCTTTTGACGTATAATAATGATTTTAATGAAGATTTTAAAGTTAAAAATATAGAAAATAAAGGTAAAAAACTTTCCATGTTAGAATTCTTAGAAATTAACGAACTAAAAAAGAAAAACCAAATCTTAAATGACCAACAATTCACCATTATTAAACTTAATTTAATAAGTTGTTTTATTTGTTCTTGTTGTGTTATTAGTCAATACTTTTGTTATGAATATTAGCAATAAAATTCACATGAATAAAAATATATCACTGTAAAATTGTGTTAATTAGATAACCAAAATTAGGTACAAAACTATTTAAGAACATTTCTCATTTGTAAGTTTGTTAGTCGCATTTGACGAAGTAGCAGTGCTACGAAACATGCCATGCATTTTTTAAATAAAAAAGTGAAAATCTTTCACAGTTTTCTCCTAGTGTAGAAGAATATTTGTATAATATTGTTTGGCCACCCGGTATACAATTACAGTATGTCACTTCCTTCATAGGTCCAATATGCTTGAATATTCCCACTCATGTCGGGTCTTTAAAAAAAAGTGTACTACTTTTAAAGAAAAAAACATTATTATGAAAAACTCATATCATTCCTTTCAACTTTTCTCTCTTTCCTCTCTTTATAACCCAACACATAGAGATTTAAACGATTATTAAAATCAAGAATAGAATATAATAACGGCGATCTAAACAATGTTGCCAGTTTTAGAGGGCTTCTTATAATGCGCAAGACATACTGGGCTGGCTAAAATCGGTGTCATATATTAAGTACATATGCTGCTAAAGTCAATCTCCCCCTACTGGCAAGTCGTTTGAACTAAAGGTACATGTTTTGAGATAATGTATCGATTTTATGAAGCCCCACAAAATTTTCTGAAATTCGCGTGGTAGTATATATATGGCATGGTTGTGCTTAATACATGCTAATTTTTTAAGAAGCCCGAACCGGGCTTCCTAAAACCACTGTGGGCTTCCTAGCCTCTGCAGAACATGGTATTTTTGGCTTCTTAAAGGTGATTTATATGTATATATATATATATATATATATATATATATATATATATATATATATATATATATATATATATATATATATATATGTATATATATATATATATATATATATATATATATATATATATATATATATATATATATGTTAAGGTAGGTTTGTTTTTCTTGGACTTTTCTAATGTATTTTTTTTTAATATTCTTGGGTTTTATTAGTCCTGGATAAAAATTAAAAATTATATGTTTGTTCTTACACACTTTTTATTTGTCGTCAATTTAACGTTGCGGTCTTTTTTTTCACTTTCGACCTTCTTCAGAAATATTTACTGCTTGAAGGAAAATCCTTGGCAGGTTTCCTTACAACATATCACAAAGATGGTAGATATAATGTATTTCATATCTTAATTAAATCAACAATTGTTAGGGGGACACAAAACACGATCTTTAAAAACAATGCAGTAAGCATCGAAATATATATACAAGTGAATACTGACGGAATGATACTCATTCACGTAGTATCATTCCGTCAGTATTCACTTGTATATATATTTCGATGCTTACTGCATTGTTTTTAAAGATCGTGTTTTGTGTCCCCCTAAAAATTGTTGTTTTAATTAAGATATGAAATACATTATGTCTACCATCTTTGTGATATGTTGTAAGGAAACCTGCCAAGGATTTTCCTTCAAGCAGTAAATATTTCTGAAGAAGGTCGAAAGTGGAAAAAAAGACCGAAACGTTAAATTGACGACAAATAAAAAGTATGTAAGAACCAACATATATAATTTTTAATTTTTATCCAGGACTAATAAAACCCAAGAATATTATATATATATATATATATATATATATATATATATATATATATATATATATATATATATATATATATATATATGCTATATATATATATATATATATATATATATATATATATATATATATATATATATATATATATATATATATATATATATATATATACAGTGTGTCCGCGGATGGAGTCCCCAAGAGGGAAAAAATCTTTATTATTCATTTTACGACCAAAAGTCATTCTTTATAAAAAGTTCTGCTTGTCGAGAAAATGAATTAACGATAAAAAAAATTTAGATCAGATGTACGGGGTGTTAATAAATTAGGAAAACATGAAAATACTTCAAGAGAGAAGTACAATTATTATTTATTACTTTTAACAAAAATTTTATAAAGCAAAGCTGTTTATAAACTAACATAAAGACTAAATATAAATTTCGAAATAAAAATTCGAATATTTAAAAATAAATACTGGTTTTTATGTAATTATTTGCATTTTACAAAAAAATCAATATAGCCGATTTTGTATACGTTCATATTACGTCAACATCTTATTTACATCTGTCAGTATTCTGATTTCGTGAAGGCATTTTCGAAAATGTTAACCAAAGAAGAGCGTATTATACATCTATAGCGTATTGATAAGACACATTTCCAATACCGTAACACTGTATTAAATAAATACGTTCTTCTTTGGTTAACATTTTCGAAATTCACGAAATCAGAATACTGGCAGATGTAAATAAGATGTTGACGTAATATGAACGTATACAAAATCGGCTATACTGACTTTTTTGTAAAATGCAAATAATTACATAAAAACCAGAATTTATTTTTAAATATTCGAATTTTTATTTCGAAATTTACACTACGCCAATTAATTATCGAATATTCAAAAATGCACGTCAAAATTAATATGCTGTTATTTCGTTAATAATGAACAAAATTTGATAATTTTTTCTCACTGATAGACATAAGATTCTAGGGTTTAGGGCAGAGTAGTTTACGTCCTTATTGTACGGGGTAGCTCATAAAATCTAGATGCATGTAAATTTCCAAAAATTTAAATGTTACATATCTAACATAAAAATTGAATTTAATTTATTTTTTAAAATAAACCAATTAGAGATCTATCAGCGTTAGACACTGGCCCATGCCATGCCACTGTAGGTAAAGAAAAAATTACCATTTCTTCTAAATACGCTATTACGTCGAAATAACGTTTCGTCAACAATCAATGCGACATTTTATCACTTTTGGCGATTACTAAATTAAAAATAAAAATTATTTCAACAAATAAAGTCTATAATACAGGATGCTGCGCCATTATCTATTCATTTAATTTATTTATTTAGCATTAAAAATACAAAAATAACTATACAAATACAAGTTCAGATAATAAGAAAGTAGAATAATAGTAGGGAAATTACTCTACTCCTCAAAATTAGCATAAATTTACATATTAAAATTAATGAGTTT
The DNA here is from genome assembly GCA_963971165.1 of Philopedon plagiatum. NCBI lineage: Eukaryota > Metazoa > Arthropoda > Insecta > Coleoptera > Curculionidae > Philopedon > Philopedon plagiatum. The sequence continues at coordinate 51,416,922 of OZ020194.1, forward strand.
TACTCCATATATTATAATTAATTAGTTTTACTCCATATATTAAAAAAATAATAATTTTTTTTTACCTCCGCCTCTGAACTGAGAGACCCAATTAGCATATCATAATTAGTTTAACTCCCTATAATTAGTTTACCTCATAATTTTACTCCGCCTAAAATTTTCCTCCGCCTCTACCGTATATGACGAGATTAAAAGCGAAGTTAAGAGTGAAAGTTAAGTTTTACTGAATTTGTAACCCCAATTAGCATATCATAATTAGTTTAACTCCCTATTTACTCCGCCTAAAATTTTCCTCCGCCTCTACCGTATATGACGAGATTAAAAGCGAAGTTAAGAGTGAAAGTTAAATTTTACTGAATTTGTGACCCCAATTAGCATATATATATAGTTTAACTCCCTATTTAATAATTAAAAATTTGAAGTGGAAGAAGAATTAGAAATCATGTGTTGATGTAGAAGAAATTATTCCACAGTTCGACTACAAGGACTCTCCAGAACTAGATCCAGATCCCTTTGTAAAAAGTTTTTAAAAATAAATCACGAAGATGGTAACAACTTCGCCAGTTATTTTTGCTTCTACATTCATCAATATTTTTTTTTGACATGCGATCCTACAATAACGTAAACACGCACATAAAAAGAAAACTAAGACACTCGAAAAATGGGCTTACATTGCTATATTTGTAGGCGATCACTATATCTAATAATTTTGCCATAAACTTGTCGGATTTGTAATAGTGGAAATGAAATAATTACCATCGATAGGGATACAAGTATCCCAATTATACCATATTAAATTTATTTTCTACAAAACATTGCACATTAGCACCATATGTAAAGTGTAATCAAAAATAATACATTTAATTACTATACAATTCAACATAATATTTACCAAAATAAAATAATAGCGGTGAAGAGTTTTAAAGAATTATGTCATAAAGCATGTTTAAAACTTATTAACTTTAAACTACTTATCTAAACACCATTGAACTAAAATTGTCCCCAAAATTATCTCTAAACACTATGCCTAGTCTCAGTATATCCCAACGAATCCAATCAAACTTAAAAATAATAAAATGTTTTTATTTTCTACAAAACACTGCACTGCACCATAAAGTTTAACTAAAAATAATACATTACTACACTTTATTTGGCAGAATAAAATGGTTAGACAGTTTGTTTTCATAGTTACAAAATCTTAAAAAAAAATGAAATGTATGCATAGAGCATGTTTAAAATATTTTTAATGAAACAAAAATGGAAAAACAATATCCCTAAAAGTGTCTCTAAGCACTTTTCACCTCGATACCCAGCCAATCAATCAAAAAAAGAAATTATTTTAGGGGTTAGAAGATTTATGCATAAAGCACATAAAAAATATTTTTAACTAAGCAAAATTGGAAAAACTTACTTCTTAACTTAACGCAATATTTAAAATTTTCTCTGAATATTTAACTAACACTGTTACTAAAATTGTCTCTAAGCACTTTACACATCTAGTCCCGATATATCCCATCCAATCCATCTGGATGTTGTGCTAGTCACCTTGTTGACTAGGAAGGAGAGTCCCTTTCCAAATTATCAGGGTTCCCTGGTATGTGATGTTGTGAAACCAACGGACGTCCAGCTACAATTGTTGCCTTATAATCGGAGGACACACCCATCCAATATCAGGGTTGATGTTCTTATCTCTGATCACATTATAAATAGGACTAATATGTTAAAAAACAGTTTAAAAAATAACTTAAATTTTTTTAAGCTTCAAAGAATATTTTAAAATGTTTTATACGAATGGACTTGACTAAATGGTTAACAGATAGCTTATGTATACTTGAAAATATACGGAGAGACCTTAAAAATCAGATTTCACTTTTGCAGAGCGGAGTATGACCTCAAAATTTCGACCAGCGCAGCGGCGTCTCCAGATAAGACATTAAACATTACATTACTTGTAGTTAATATTGTTGATTTGGGGTCATATGAATATAATTTTTGCGCCAGTCAACTTGAACATCCCAATTATTTATTTACTTTATTTATTTTTTTCAATTCGCCTCTTTAATGCGAATAAATTAAAATGTTCCTGCAGGATTTAATTCTAAAATTTTAGAGCGAACTTTTCACTTTTAATCGTCAACTTTACACCTTTTTTTAATTTACGTGGCCTAAAATAAATTAAAGCTCTGTCATGATGCAGTTAAGACGCCACAGCTCACACAAAGTAAAAAATATACTTTTAAAATGGGCACCTCAACGAGGGTGCAAGGGGGTGCACTGAATCCCCGGCTATTTAAATATTAGACGAGCGGGAGATAAATATTTTTTAAATAAATATTTATTACCCCGGCAAATAAAGAGCACTGAACCGTTATTTCAGCGAGGGACTACACTTCTTTACTGTATTTGTAACAATATAAATATATTTCCCAAATATTTTATTCGTGAATAAATTTTTAAAGTAGGTAGCTAACAACAAACTTGCTATATATTTTAAGATAACTTTGATTATGTTAACTCTGAGTATGTACATACATTACTATACGTAATGGTATTAAAAATCCGATTAGAACGCGACGCTCTAATTATTATTTTATAGTTCATAACAAAAACATGTTTTAACATCGCTACTATTGGGTTTGTTTCTGCAGCAGTTTCAAATCAATTAGAGCCAATGAGATTGTCCGGTTTCGATTAGCAAACTGTTTTCCTAGAAGATTGTCTCTGACTAGTTTCAAACTGCTGCAGAAACAAACCTATTAAATACCAATAGCATTTTTAATACACTGCCACAGACAGTCACGAGCAATCCTTATCGAAAGCTTAAAAAAATACGAGCGGCGACGAGTATTAAAGCTCACTATTCAATACTTTTTTTAAATATGAAATACAGAATACAATAAAAATAAATTTCATACCCACTTCGACCCTGACTTATACATTGCTCTTGATCGACCGGCCTATGCTTTTTAATATTTATTATAGAATATAAATTAGTCTTGCTTCCTTTGAATTACTTGAATAATTGTAAAAAATATTTTATTTATTGTAATTATTAAAATACACCCCTTGTGGACGCCCATTACCAGAGTTTTCTCTTTTGTAAATAACGCAGTGTGTCCTACAAATTGCAATGTATCGATTAAGAAAGATTAAACCGTTACTATATTATCCCGATCATAGCCCCAGGCGACGAAGCCGATATTTATTACATGCTTGTCTCCTTTGTTTCACGAAGAAGAATTTAAATTATGCAACATAATTGTCAGATATATTTTTAACCTTAGGTTTAAAGCACTAAAGTGGCTTAAAGTGCAGAATACTTTTAAATATGACTTCTATATCAATGTTCACAAAATAGTAAGTTCATTACGCGTAATGCTAGGAACAGTGACATGCTTCGGCACTCATTACAGTATTTTCACTATAACTCTCTTGATAACGAATGGAAAAATGGTTTGTTCTTCTGGACTAGCAGCTTTGCCATAGTCACAACAATTTCGCTGCTTATCTTATTTCCCTTTTAAAGATTTCATACCTGTTTTTTGGTATACCACGCTTTTTTCATTCGAGATTATAAAATATCGTGAGCGTTGCCGTCAGTGATTTACCGTAAGATATTTCAAATAAAATGTAGACCAAATATGAGGTGTTTTCATACTTTTAACACTTTCTCTATAATTCTATAACCACAAAATAGGCTAAAAAATTTAATACAATATGGATTTATTTTTGTAAACAATAGTGTGCTGATGTATTATTAAAATTAAATGTAATTATGACAAAAATTGTTTCCGGGGCACAACAACGTAAATTCGTTTCCTACGCTATGAGAAATATGTCAGAATGCCAAACAATTAGACAAGTTCTACAAAATAAGAGCCTCACCCTCCGTGGGTTCCATATCTACACTAAATAATTTAATAATATCGGTAAATTATTTAATCTTGTAATAGAACCAGTAAAAATATACCTGTGGGTAAATTAAGCATTCGGTAGGCAAATACCAACCTTATTCAGATGTTATCTTATTCCACCCACCCGTGTGACTTTTTTCAAAGATTTCTTTCTGCACGGATTAAGAAAATATTAATATTGTCAACAAAATCTCAATAAAATTATTGCAAGAAGTTAAATAAAGGGTTTAAAAAATATGTAAGTAAGACTGGTAGAAAATAAGGAAAGTTTAGCAAGAAAGTCACTATATTTTTTCTTAGTGATCTTTACATTAGACCGCGAAGCGGTCTATATACCCCTTGCTTGGTGAAAAAAATGTCCGTTGATTGTCGCAGACTTGGACATTTTCACATTTTCAATTTTTCTTCTCGAAAACGATTAGTGCGGGAGCGACTAAATTTTCTGGGTTAATAGAGGGATAGTGCGTCTAGTTTCGATAAAAAATTCAGTTATACAGGGTGTTTCGTTTCGGAGTTATTAAACGTCAAAATCGAAATTTCCGCGAATTCGTATTGGATCGATTACAGGTCGCAAAACTTAATTAAATCGATTTAAATTTTCGGAGTTTGTAGAGGACTGGGAGCTTCAGAACCCTATTGAAACTGGCGGTATTCGGAAAAATGGGAAGTCACACTTTAGAATTTTTTTTTAGATCGAAAAAGTCACTTGCAGACCCATATTGAGTTCTACATTGCTCGAAAACGAAACGTCGGACAGAAAATCGGTATGACACGTCAAACTTTAGAATCTCAAATACTTTCTTCTTGCAATACATTTACCTATACCTAAAACCAGTGGAAATTTGGAAAAAACTGAAAATTACGATTTTTGATGAATATTTTTGACGGAATTTTTTTCGTGGTCAAAATGGATCCAAATCAAAATCTGATATACCTGGTCGGAAAGAGGTCGCCGAAATACGTAATTGCCATATTTTTAGGTTTCTTCGTTTTTTATAGGAAGGGAGCAATCGACGATTAAATTTTGATTTTTAACCCATTTTTTGATGATTGACATTCGAATCACTCAATATCTTTTCCTATCCTATTTTTCTGTGTAGGTGTTTGTATGTGTATAGCGACACGGTTACGAAGAGCGGTCTATTCTGCAACCGAAGGAGTGTGATATCTTCCTTAGGCGATTAGGCGGTCTACCCAAACTACTTTTTGTACCACTGGTGGATAGTCATAAGGGACCACGGAACTATGGCACTACCACAGTAAATAAGTCACTTAAGATATCTTCATTTTTTAAATTAATTTATTTTTACTATATTAGCACATATTAGCACAGACAGAGGTTCGTATACGTTTGATCGCAGTTTGAAAGTCGTCCGAAAATTAGGATATAGTGAACTGAGTTAAAGGCAAAATAAATAATTAATGTAATAAAATGATTTCGATTGTGTTCATGTATTGTGCAGAATAAAAATATTGGCAAGTATTTTGTTAAAAGGGTGAATGCGCTGGAAAACTCTATACATAGTTTTAAAATGATTTTTCTTAAGATTCTCTAAACTGCATAAAATTACAAATAAGAATTAATTAACAATTAACCATATACATACATTTTTTTTTTAACATTAACAAAAATTAGGTATTTTTTTTTTAACATAATAATAAAAATTAAAATATAATAATTATAAATAAAAAATTTCATCCAGATCTGACTCAGCTGATATTGTCCCCAAAACCGCTGCAGTATTTCCCCTCTGTATTGCAATGCTGATCCTCTGGAGAATGAAGCTTTTTGCTTTTTCCTGTTTAATGTTTTTACATATGTCATCAATTAGTTTTTTAGCTTCATCTCCCAGGGGACCAAACGTCTCAACACTAAAAGGTACGAAAATAAACCGATCTTCAAGTTCTTTATATTTGGCTCTCTTCTGTAGTTCTCCGCTGCGTGCAGCCTCACCTGATTTTTGTGAAGTTTTATTTAAATAAGAATCTGCAAGAGTGTCCCTGCACGTAGCGTCCCACAGAAGTGCTCGGCCTCTCCTCCATGGCACCAAAGTCATCCCATCAACCCGCTTTCCATCGCCCCGACATATACCAGGCGGCTCTAAAACTGCAGGGAAATCAGCAGTATTCAGAGTCCGTCTGATAATGCTATTAATCATTCTATGTCGAGCCACACGACCTGCACTTTTTTTGCAGCAGAGACCATGATGGCCATAAATATCTACTGTTTTGCCGCAAGTACAGGTATGTGGCTCACACACAGGTTGACCAAGCCGTAAGGCAATAGAAATGCGGAAGGAAGAGCGGTCTAGAAGATTTCCTAATGCAGAGGAAGGCAGGGCTTTGAGCCAAGCAGAACTTTCAGGTTCTTGTAATGCCAAAAGACGCGCCCTATCTTTTGAAGAAATTGTACTTAATAGAATTTTATTTAAGGAAGCTTCACAAAGTTTATTGTCGAATTCTTTTTGTGTTTTTAATTTCGAAAGATCTGAAACAATACTTAAATTTTTAAAAGAATTTAGAGCTTCATAATAAACAGAATCTTGGAAGGACAGGATATAAGGAGACAAAATAGCAGAAAGAAGAGGAGAGACATCATTACAACTACCCAAAAAAGCTGAAAAACATAGAGTAGAAGAATCTCTTATCCCTAAACCACCCAATTTCAATGGTAAGCATGATAAACTCCAAGCAGTAGAATTTAACATACAATTTGTAATATCTTCCAAACAAGTTTTCAAAGAAAAATCAAAATCTTGAAGACAGTTGAAAACTTTCCAACAGGGAGCACAACGAAGTAAGTACGTTATTCTAGGGACTGCAAAAGAATGTCTAAGAAGGAAATAAGCAATATGAGAATCAGTAGATGAGAGATTTTTTGCAAGTCTTTGGAAAATTGAAACTTTTGATTTTAAAACTTCTTTAATCTTGTTATTACTAAAAGGGCATCCAAGCAATGTTAAATTTTCCAGATCGACTTTAGAAAACAATTTAATAGTTTGGTCATATTGAAAATGTGAATAATGAAGATTTTTTGACTCGTATATTGTTGAAAATTCACATTTTTTATAATTTATTTGAAGGCCAATTTCTAAACAAAAGGATTTTAAAAAATGAAAATCCTGAAGAACTATTTTTGGGTCTCCAGCAAGGGTTCCATCGTCGAGATACCATAAATTAATTTCCGATTTTAGATTTAAAATTATTGGATGTAGAGCTAAACAAAACAGTGGCGGACCTAATGGGTCCCCTTGTTGGACACCTCTTTGTGAGGAAATTATTCGATTTCCAAAAGATAAAAAAGAAGGACTTTCATAGCACTGAGAAATAAAACTGTAAAAATTAGGTATGTATTCTTTCACTCTAGACAAAATTGTTTCCCTATTTACCATATTAAAAGCATTGTAGAAGTCAATCTTTAAAAGTGCCGTGTTAGAAGTATGTGGAAAAGAAAGGTAACGACGAATGGAATGAACTATACCCTCACAACCACTTTTTGTCCCAAAACCCAATTGATGAGGACGAAAAAATGTGCCAAGAAATTCATAGATAGAAGAACAAACTAATTTTGCAGCTAGTCTGCGTAAACATAGCCCTACAGCTATTGGACGGATGCCTCCATCTTTTTTATTAAAAGCACACAATGATGCGCCATAAAATATTGGAACAATAATTTTGTGAACAAGACCATTAAGAATAAATTTTATAAATAACTCAAGGGAAAGTAGTAGGTTAGAAGAAGAAATACCTAATTTTTCGTTCAGCAAATCCTTCAAATGTTGGGGCCGCAGCCCATCGAGACCACCAGCTGAGCCCGGTCTAAATGAAAAAATAGCTTTTTTAATATCTGTCAAACTAAAATTAATAAAATCTTTAATTTCTTTAGTAAAATCTTGAAAAATCTGTTCTTTTTCATGTTGTGGGTGCTTTTGTACAAGTTTATTAAAAGTTTCTTCATCTTTTTGAGCTAAAGTATCGTCAGAGGAAAAAAGACGGATCGCACCTTGGATATCACCTTCCGCAATCTTGGATTCCACTTTTTTGTAAATACTATTGACATTACTTTCTTTTCTAAATTGTTTTTCCATGGAATTATTTTTTTTTGGTTTATAAAATTCCAAAAAAGGGAAAATAGGTAGCTTCTTCGTATTTCTCCATATCGACAAATTTTCCTTCATTATTGAGGTCAAAGACTTGTTGCTCATTTTTCTATTTCTTTCTGGAATTTTCATGACAGCATACTGAAAGACAAACAGATGTATCCATGATTCAGGGTTGTTCTCAGAAACACTACTTTTTAAAAGAGTGTTAAGTTCTTCTGCGATGCATGCACGTGCACCAATAGGGATCCTTTTAACAACAGGAACGGATGACTTTAGTGAAACTAAAAAATTGTTTATTTCTAGGGAATCGATGGTTAGATTAGATGTCTTAATATTCTGATTTTTATGTTTCTTACTTTTGTGTTGACTTAAACTCTTTTTATTCTTAAGATGTTTTTCACATATGTCACATTTTACTTCATGAGAATTTTCGAAAGTAGAAGAGTTTTCTTTGGAAGACAAAATTAAGCTTGTAGATGATGCTGAAACCAATGACTTCTCTGAGGAATTTGAATGTATTTTAGAATTGTGAATTTTTAGACCGGTGTTATTTTTAAATGATTTATCACAGATTTTGCAAGCTGTATTATTTTCTTTTGGTGTTTGATTTAAAGGAACAATTAAATCGAAATGCCCTGAATCTGGATTTCCGGAAAATAAAAGATTTATTGTTTGCGAATACTGAAACTTACTAATTTGCAATCCATTACCTTCTAAATTTAAAAACTCATTCAAATTATCTCTGGAATTTACGAAATATACATTAAAATTTGTTTTATGAATTTCTGACATAGCCAAACATTCGAAAGCAGTACCATAACTTCCATCCATTAACATATAATTACAATAATTTTCCTTTGAAACATTTTGGTCTTCTAAAAATTCATACAAATTTTCCCAATTTTTCCTAATATATTCCACAGATTCTTCTCTTATTTTGTAATGGAAATTCTCACTGTTATTTAGGTATTGACTGAAAGCACGGAACAAACAATTCCCATCACCTTTAATAGAAATTCTTTTGAATGTTTTCATACAAAAATTTTCAAGAAAATCTGATTCTTATTTACACGCTAAAAGAAAAAAATTTTGCTATTTCTACTTATATATTATTCTAGAAGTGACGTATTTAAGGGAAGAAATCCTGATGTGTAGATGTTAGTAAAGCATTAGAAATTAGTCATTTTTACCGCCTTCAAAAGAAGAGATTCTCAAGCCACCAATATTTTCTATTTTTTTATGTATGTTCGCGCATAATTCTTGAACGGATTAAGCAATTTCCATAATTTTTTGTAGAATATTTCTCCTGGATGGTTCCGCTGTACCAGTTTTTAGTGTTCCGTGAAACTTATGGAATCACTTCGGTGTCCGTCCGTCCGTCTGTCACAGACGATTTTCTCTCAAACCATTCGACGTAAAAAAAAATGAAATTTAGCACATAGATAGAGTGACCCAGTTACAGACTTGAGTATAAAAAGTTTTGATTCTGGGAGTTAATTTAGGGGAAATGGAAAAAAAAATTGCATCCTGTAGGTTGTCAAATGAAAGCTTATTGAAGCATGAATTCAACAATATATATTATATATTTTTTATGCATTTTTTTTTAAACATTTTTGGGGGAAAACGCTTAAAAATTGTTGTCCCCACCCTTATCACCAAAAGGATCGCTCAGAAAAATGTGAAAAAAATCATTAACATTAAAAATTAGCTGTAGATTAAACCAAAATTATCAGGATTGAAAAATTCTATCGCGATCAGTTGTTATAAATAATTCGATTGTTTATTCCCTTGTAACTGCTGAACCATTGGTTTAAGAGAAAAAGTTTTTCAACAAAAAAATATTTCTCACGATGTAAGAATCAACTTTTGACCTTGCACGATTTTCAATGCTCCGCGCATAAGCGATGTGATACGCGGTGTGGTTTGCTCAGGTAGGGGCTTGTGGCACGGAACACTAATTGTGCAAGTATAGCTTCCACTTGACCAATTTTTTATTTTCTAGCAAAAATGAGACAAAGCTGTAAACAATTATATATAATTAAAAAAAATCATGAAAATGGACAATTTTTTCGTTTACTGTGGTCTTATTTGTATCTTGGTTATACAAAATAATCTAGGGAGGTTTAAGAAGGGACAAGGGCAGGGATTTTTTTCCAAAATATTAACTATAAGGTATTGAGTTATTGAGGTCAGATAATTATTTAATTTTGTCTAACAGATGTTAAAGAATATTACAGGGGTGTGGTGAGAGGCAAACAAGTGAATTAAAAAAATGCTGTATAGTATATTATTTTTTAGATAATTTAACATAAACATTTTATTAATTATTTAATTAATTTTAAAATATAAATTTTGATGGATAAAAAAAATCGCTATCGCCATTCTTTTTCCTTGAATGTCCATTTTCTTTATGAAGAGCATTAAAGAAAATGGGTGTTGCAAATATTGATAGTAACGCTGTTGTGGCTATTTATTTGAGATAAAAAGTAATAGAATGCATTTTTTTATCGAGGGCGCATTCATAGGGGAATGGGGAAGCGTCCTCTCCCCCTAGGCGCTCGAAATAGAAAATTAAAATATACATTGGCTATTGGAAACCTGAACCACAAAAATATTATCAGTGAAGATTGGAAAACACTCGCAATAAAATTCTAAATCTAATTAAATTACTAAAAAGTACGGCGGAGAATGGAGTAGTACGAAGATTTACAAGCACGATAGCAGCATTTATTTATTTTTAATGGATTTAAATAAAACATAATTTTAAATTTTCGCAGATATACGGATTAATTAAATAAAAAAATGATTACCAAATATTTCTGCTATTAAACAGTTTCTTTAGTTCTATTAAGGGTTCAAATAGCAATATTTCCGCATAAAGAATCTTTTGAAATTGAAAATCTCTATTGGAGATTGTAATTATTTAAAAAAAACAACGCTGTGGAATTAACTTGCTTATTTTTATTACGAAGCTTATTGGCGAGATATTGGCTTTTATGTATAAGTAGAATAGGTCTTATTGATATTAAGTATACTATTTCAAAACCCACGCTTACTGGTGTTGTAGTTTAACAAAAAATAGTTTTAATTAATTAAATTGTTTTTATTGAGTATATTTTCGCTTGTATAAGCCACTTATGCGCCCCTTTTTTGTTTTTCTGCGCAGAAGATCAAAATGTGTACCACGCGCATACCGAGCAAGCTAGACATGCACACGGACTTTCAGAGGATGTACTTTGGTGTCTACATTCGAATCCACCCACTTTTAAGAATATCTCTGCAATAGTAAAGCTACACTCAAAAGACTTTCTCTTTGGTTGGGGTATTTCTACCGCCTTCTTCTACATATGGGAGGAGCTTGCTTCAAACCATATTTAACCGCGTACTGTTTTCCTTCAGTAGTACAACAGTCGCCTTTTAACCATACTATCCTTTGAGTATCACGCTATAGTACGATGAAATTATCAATTAATGAAGCTCTGCGCCACAAAGTGTCAAAAATGAATTTTACAGAGTTCAGTGCGTTTTGCGACACGTTTCATTCAGATGCAGAAGCGCTATTATTGGATTTATGGATTTGTGATATTCCCACAACGCCAAATTCGCCCAGTGGACATCCAGAATCCATCCCCTGCCCAACACCACCACCAATGTCAAACAACGCCACCGACACAGCAACCCTGCTTCCGACAGTCAAAGGGTCTCACATCAAAAAGTGCCCCAGCAGTGACAGTGTTCCTAATTTCAATTACAATTCTCAACCGTGTGCTATTCCGATGCACTCTTTGGAATGTTCACCAGTGCACCGGAAACAACCAAAAAGGTTATGTAAACGCATGTTTAATTATAAGTACAATTTTTAGTTTGTACTTCCTATTTATCAATATATATTCTCACCAACATTTCTCTTTTATTGATTCTTTTTCTTCATAATTATACTAAATCATACTGCACAACGTGCTTTTTAAAAAGCGAATTTTTTTATTAGCAATACCTCACTTGCTCGCACACCATGGAAGAGTGTACCGCACACATTTTTATTGACATTCAAGGGTAAAATTGTTCCTTTGGTTACATTCCTAAAGAAATGGCACTCTACGATGGAATTCGTCTTTCTAATTTTTTATTTAAACCTCCATTTAAAAGAAACATTCTGTCTCCTGAAGATACTAAAATTATTACATGGTGTGAAAGATATCATGGCTTAGACTGGGAATCTGGATACATTGACTTAAACGAGATCGATACAATTCTTACAAATATATATTTTTTATATAATAAACCAAAAGTATATGTAAAAGGAGTTGAAAAGACAAAATTTTTACAAAAAGTTTTAGACAGTGCAAGCATTATTAGCATTCCGACTTCTAATGCACCAAAATTAAGTAAATATAAGAAGGTTCCTGGGTGTTATCTTCATAAAACGGTAGAAGTTTGGCATTGTGCATTGGAGAATGTAAAACTATTATACAATTATAAGAATTGTTACTAATAAAATTTTACTTTTCATTTCCTTTTTATCACCAAAATAAAAATTATGTTAGTAAAAATATAGCTTGTATGTGAAGGGTTGATATCCTATCATCGACATCATAATTGTAGCGGTCAACATTCACCAGAGTATTGAATCTATCCGCAGTTAGACAATTTGTAGTTTTTGAAAATAAATTTTTTCTTCCTTTCTTCATTTGTTAGTTCAAATATTGTAACCAAATATATTTAAACTCTTGTTAAACTATGTAACTGTCAGTCCTTAGAATTATTTTGTCTTGTGAAGGTCTTTTCTTGTTTAATATATTTTTTAAACTATATTGGATTTTTAATTATGACCCTTAATCCATATATCCTTTTATATTACATTGCTAATAATATATTGTATGTGCATAATCCAAATAGAGTAACACATGCTATGGCGTGTTTTGGAAATAAAACAGATTCTGCTTTAAGTAAGCATTGTCACTATATGAAATACAAACTAATTAATAATAATTTTACTTCAGCTTTTTCTCACTTAATGCAAAACGATGAAAAAAATAGTAAATATTTTAAAATATTATATTATTATCCTAATAATACTATTTTGGACACTAATTGGATTCAGAATTTGCAGACGGAAGAATGTTCAAATAATACAGAATATGAAAGTATTAAGAAATCTTCAAAAAATGAATCTTGTAAAATAATCGGAATTTTAAACTTATCATTATCAATATTTATACTTTGTGTCTTGTCGATTATGTCAATAATGTTTTATAAATTTAATTATTAAGTTTACTCTTCATGTTAAATAATGTAAAAAATATTAACCTTGCGTTTTCATTATGGAAGGGATGTTAATATAAGAATAAATGTGACATAAAATGATAGCAGTCTACTTGGGTCTCTCAAAATGACCTATTATTCGAAAAATCAGTATTTTTCTAACGACCCAAAATCAAATTATTATAGTAGTGACATAAAAAAGTAAATGAAGAAAAACTTTTAAACAACAAAGTGTTTTGCTTGAATAAGTCCTTATCAAAATTAATACATGTTGGAATAAGTTTGGAAGATTTCTCGGCTAAAATAAAAATTAGAAGCCAAAATGGATTCAGTATTACTTTAAGTGAAGAAGAGTGGAAAAGTCTTTTGAAATATCAGGGAGTAGTAGTAAATTATTTCTATTCATCTAACAACGAACCCTTTCCAATCAAGATTAATGATCTTACTTTGTCATTTGAAAAAATTAATCAAAATCCTATTATAAAACTTCATAGATGTGATGGTGATTATTTGTATTTCGCTAGAGACACTACTGATAAATTGTGGGAAATACAAGAATTAATTAATTATAGAATTCAAATTATAAAAAAGCAAGAATTTGAAAAATATTTTAATGTGTTCCAAACTACACTCGTCAATAATTCAGTGGACTTGTTAACAAGTGTTTATAATGTTTTAAATCCCAGTCAAAATGCTAACAGTGAAAATGTTAGTACCATGTTGGAGATGTTATTGATGTATCCGAACGTGTTGGAAAATAAATTGAGAAGAATTACTCCAAAAAGAAAATATTATGAAGAAATCAGTGAATATTAATGAAGACAAAAACAAATTTCACTTATTAGTTGTTTGGAATTATGCCTCAAGACAATCACGCAAAAGTGATTATCATCAGTACTACCTGGATCGACTTCGTTTTGAAAAAAGAATACAAAATTGTAAAAAAATGTTTTCTAAAATATTAGATGTAAATCATAGAAATGTAATTTATAATGAAAGATTCAATAAAGAAATTTAGTTTAAAAGAATGTTGTTTTAATAAAAAACTGTTTCTTGGTAATATTTATATATATTAAAAATTATATTACAATAAAGATATCTAGAAATCGTATTACAATACATCCTTTTTTAACATCCATGAATTATGTGATTTATCCAATCCTAACCATTTAACATATACCTTATTTCCTTTTTTTCTTAGTATTTTTTCAACCAAATATACATCAGGATGTTTTACCTTCTGTAACTCTTCTTCATAAAATCCACCTCCAATATTTTCGCTTTTAATATCTTTTAAAAGATAAGTGGTTGGATTTGTTAACTGCACTTTCCTAATTTGAAAAATTTTAGTAGACCAGTTTGGTGTATATCCTTTATAGAATGCTTCCCTATGTTTAGAAATTCGAACAAAATCATTTAATATAAATTTATTTTGTTTGGGATCAATCGTTTTCTTATGTGTAAATGATTTTTTCATAATTATATTTGCGTTCTTCTCATTAACATTAGCAGGTTTGAACCCTGTTTTTTGATGTTTTTTATTATTATACTTTTTTAAAATTTCTGGTAAAATATTCAACCACTTGTAATTACCTTGATTGCTAAAATGCTTCCACATCATACCTTTCAAGGTACGATTTACTCTTTCAACAATACTTGCTTTTAAATTTGAAAAAGTACTGTAATGATTTATATTGTAATTTTTCATAAGTTTTTGAAAATGTTGATTATAAAATTCTTTACCCAAATCCGTTTGCAAGTTTTTTGGTCTTGTAGTACTTTTTAAAATTTTGTCCATAGCTTCCACAACATCCTTTCCTTGTTTAGTCTTAATAGGTTCAGCCCAAGCATATTTGGAAAATGCGTTGATCACCACTAAAATATATCGATATCCTCTATTAAATTTTGCGTATGGTAGCATTTCAACCAGATCTGCTTGCCATAAATCGTTTAACTCTTTAACTATAACCCGTCTTCTTTTATAATTTCTTCTAGCGGGTTTATGAAGTTCGTTCACTACAGTTTCTTTAATATTTTCCCTCATTTTTTAGTTTTTTATATTTTGTTTATGTTTTAGTTGTGACTGTCTGAAATATGTTGCTGGCTTTGTGTCAATTTTGACTCTATGTCTGAAATCTTAACTTCAGCTGCTATTATATTTTTTCGATTAAAAAATGCAGTATGATGAGCCTCCTTAGCAAAAGTTTTAAAATCATTTAAATCTTCTACAATTTTTTCCAAAGAAAAGGCTTTTGTGTATTTTTTTAAATCCTCTAGATCTTGGATGCTTTTGTCAACATTTTGTTGTAGTTTAGCAAATCGTTTTTCAAAATCCTCCACTGTTGTTTTCAAACCCGCCTGTAATAATTGAAATACTTTTTCTATATTTTCAATTGCTTGAACATTCTTTTCTAGTTTTTCTCTAAATTCCTCATATTTTGTGTTATATATACTTCTGAAATGATCATTCTGAATTTTTTCAATTTTAAAATTTTCCTTTAGTTCATTAACTTCTCTTTTTAGAGGTTCTAATGTAACATTAATATTAAAACGTTTTGAAATGTGTCTACCAAATTTGTCGAGAGTCATTTTGAATGTGTAGCAAAATAATTACAACCTTTCCTTTTATACAATTATATTGGCCTCTTTTAATTCTTCAATAATAGAGTTAATTTCATTATTGTGCCCAGTGTGGCCAGCTGCTTTTGAAGCTAATAATAATTTTAACCTTTCAACTAATTCATTGGGATCATCGAAATAAACAAAATATATTTTATTATTAGATAAATCCATGAAACCTGTCCCTTTTTTTGTTAAATTTTTAAAATATTGTTGTATTTGTGATGTTTGAGCAATGAAAGAAGCTCTAGTTCTAGCCCTTGTAACAGGCGCTAGAGGTTTGGAGAATGAACGGGTTCTACCTCTAAGAGGATCCTTTAAAATATCCTTATCTACAAGGTATGGATGAATAAGAGTAACATATTTATCTGAAGATGTTCCGTGAATTTGTTCGTTCTCTTTATAATTTTTTCGATAGGCATTAGTTCTTTTTAAAATATCCATGTAGTCGTCCACATCTTTGGCGTGCCTTCGTATGTAAGACCTTTTACTAATACATCTTTTCCTTGAAAATTTATTCTTGAATCGCCAATAGAAAAAGATTCATCTTTCATATTATGTCTAATTCCATATTTGTGATCGAATAAGCTCTTCGTATCTCTTATCATTTCATCTACATACTTTCTAGGCAGTGGATCAAATTGTTCCAAATATATTTTATATGTTTTTGTTGAAGGTAAATTCTGGATATATGATCTGCTTTCTTCAAGTTGTTGTCTAATTCCTTAGTCGGATTCGTTGCTAAGATTAACTGGTGTTCCTTCAAAAACCTCTTCCTCTTCTAAAAAAGAAGCTCCCATTGGTAATAAACGTTTATCATATGATGATACTCTTTTTTGTTTAGTTGGTGTAGAAGAAAAATAAGGTTGTGATAAAGATGGCTGCTTTATAGTTAAGAAACTTAAATTTTCCAACGATTCTTCTTTGATTTTTTCCTTCTTTAACTTATCTGTTAATAATTCCTTCAAAGGTTTTATAATGGGTTCTAATTCTCTTTCCTTTTGAACCTGAGATTGTAGTATATCAGCTTTTAATGACTGAAATTTTCGTTTAACTACCTTTCTAATTTTAACTAATTCTTTTGCCGCTTTTTCATCCATCTTGTTCATCTAAGTTTTTGTCATATACTATACAAACCTGATATTGGTAAGCTATTTATAAATGAATAAAGGAATCAAATCCTTTACGATATCTTCCAGAATTTATATTTGAATCTTTGTCCACAACCAAGAATCCATATTTGTCTCTCCAACACAATAAACATAACTCTCTAAATTGTTTAAATGACATATCAATATTAACATGATCATCATAAATATGTTTCAGATTAGTTGAATCTTGTTGGAATATTATTAATAAATTTGCATTATCACGAATTAATTGTTTAGGTATAGATGAATACGTTTGACATAAATAAAAACAATCTGTATTTTTATGTCTTCCAAAACAAAAGTAATCTTTAACTATACTTTGATTACAACAAACAATATCGTCAAATATTATAATAGAATTTGGATTGATATCTTTTGGTGAAATAATATTTTCTTCATCTTCGGATTCGTAAAAACCAATTTCTTTGAGAGGTGTAAAAAGTTTTCTCAGATATTCATACTTTGGTTGATACAAGGATTTTGAATAAATATATATATGTTCAAATCGCAAACCACTAGGGTCCTCTATAATACTAATAAGAACATTAGTTTTTCCACATCCAGATGGTCCAACCACTAATCCCCTTTTACTATTTCCATCAAATAATTGTCCATGTTTTCGAAAATTATTTTTTGCAACATCATGATCTCGAATATTGATTGTATAGGATTGTTTTTCGATCCGCATCTTCGACATTAACTAAATGATTTTAAACTTACATGTTTTTATATATAAGCAACTTGGTGTCAGAAAATTTTTCATTCAAAGATTTATAACATGACGATATCTTATCCAAATCGCATTAAACGCAAAAGAACATTCAAAAAGAGAGGAAGTGGTGTCTTCAATACACTAATTAATAAAATTCCTTTCGAACTGTATCTTCCAGGATATAACTTTTGTGGTCCAGGAACAAAATTAGGAAAGAGACTTGCACGAGGTGACAAAGGAATAAATCCCTTAGATGAGGAGTGTAAAGTGCATGATATTGCATATTCAGCTTCAAAAGATATAAAAGGTAGACATGCTGCTGATAGTTTATTAGCTCAGAAAGCTTTGGAACGGTTCAAAGCAAAAGACTCAAGTTTTGGTGAGAAAGCTGCTGCTTTAGGAATAAGTGGAGCAATGAAAGTTAAAACAAAATTAGGAATGGGGATGAAAAGAAGGAAAAGGAGAACAAGGGATCGTAAAGGACGTGGAATTTCATTAAACAAAGCTATTTCACTAGCCAGAAAGGGAATTCAAGGAAAAAATATTAACAGTTTAAAAGCGGGTGCTAAAATAGCGTTAGCATCTATAAAGAAATATGGAAAGGTATCTACTCCAAAAAGGAGAATCCTACCAATTCCAAAATCTGGTGGATTCTTACCACTTATACCATTATTCGCTGGATTATCGGCTTTAGGCGCTCTAGGTGGAGGTGCAGCTGGAATTGTTAAAGCTGTTAATGATGCGAAAGCTGCAAAACAAAAATTAGAAGAAGAGAAAAGACATAATCAAACTATGGAATCTATTGCGGTAGGAAAAAAGGGAAGTGGACTTTATTTAAGACCATACAAATCAGGTTGTGGCCTATATCTTAAACCATACTCAAAAAACTGTTAAACAAAATACCTCGAAAACCGCTCACAAACATTGATATAGTTAAATATGTTTAACAACTAAAAATACCATACTTTCGAGGTATTTTTGAGAAATAAACTACCAAAAAAAATTAAAAAAACGGAGCGTGGAATAATTAATTTAGACGAATCTAGGGGGGAAGGAAGTCACTGGACAGCTTACGTTAAAAAAGGAACAAATATAATATATTTTGATAGTTATGGAAATTTACGTCCTCCACTTGAATTAATTAAATACTTTTATAGTGATGGTAAAAATAACATAATACAATATAATCATGATCAGTATCAAAAGTATAATGCAACCAATTGTGGACAACTATGTTTAAAATTTCTTTATAAAAACATGTAACGAATATTTTCAAATTTATTCCTTAATAGAAGTCTAAAGAAACATGTCATATAGTTTTGTAATTAGTGGTAATTCTTCTACACTAACAGTAGAGTTTAACCCGCCAATATATTTAGACGAAAATTTTGAATATGTTATCGGTCTTATTAATTTTGAAACTTTCAATGCTATTCCGAATATTTATGCAACAAATAATTTGTTTATTTATAATCAAACGAATGAATTTAGAATACCATTTGGAAGCTATGAATTAGACGACTTAAATACATTGTTACAAAAACATCTTGATACAGAAGGCTTAAGTTTTCATCTTTTCCCCAATAATAATACTTTACGAACTCAAATTAAAACAACTTTTCCAATAACATTTCGAGAAGGCACGATAGGAAAAATACTTGGATTTGATAATAAAGAGTTGATTGCAAATCAAGAATATATATCAGATCGACCCGCTGAAATTATTCGGGTAAACTCCCTAAACATAGATTGTAGTGTTGCAGAAGGATCTTATTTAAACGGAAAACCAGTTCATATAATTCACCAGTTTTTTCCCAGTGTAGGTCCTGGTTATAAAATAATAGAGTCACCTAAACACATTATTTATTTACCTGTAACAGCTAAAATTATAGACAAAATTACCCTTAACATACTCGACCAAGGTGACATCGTCAATTTCAGAGGAGAAACCGTGACGGTGACTACATCTTAAGAAAATAGAAGAATAATGGTTTTTTTATATAACAAAAAGACAAATTTCGGTCATCAACAAAAGTTTAATATAAGTAAATTCAAGCAAAATTCAATCAGTAAGAGGGTAAACTCTAAAGCATTAACATCTTCTAACCGCAAATTTCTCGTATCTATAGGTTTCAAGCTTAAAACAAAACAATAAAATGGAACACTTAAATGTAAAAGAAAACATTCTTGTAGATGAATCAATAATGAGTTGGGAATTACTTTCTTTCGATCCATTTAATCCAAATAAACTAGGGCCAAATGATGAAATACGAATTTCTTTGCAACAAACAGGAAAATATCCTCTACCCTGTAAAAGTGAATTATACTTAGAACTAAAAGTCTTAAATGAAAATAATGAACCATTAAAAATACCTTATTAATTAATAATGCACCAGCATTTTTCTTCAAGGAACTGAGATATGTTTTAAATGGAGTTACTATTGATTCTGTACGGGATATTGGAATAACTTCTACATTAAAAGGTTATGCATCATTTAATGAAAATGAAAGTGTAAAACTTCAAAATGGTGGTTGGTATCCGAAATCTAAAAAAGGGGACAAGATTATGACTGATGAACAAGGAAATGTTTCTCTGTGTATTCCTCTAAAAATGTATTCTGGATTTTTTGAAGATTATAATAAAATTATTTTAAATTCACAACAAGAATTAATTTTGAGAAGGAGTAATAATGATTCAAACGCGTTAATATCAACGAGCGATAATGAAAAACCAAAAATCACATTAACAAAACTTTGTTGGCGAGTTCCCCATCTTACTGTAGGCATTCCGCAAGAATTAGCACTTACCAAAATTATTGACAGGAAC
Source organism: Philopedon plagiatum (assembly GCA_963971165.1). Taxonomy (NCBI): domain Eukaryota; kingdom Metazoa; phylum Arthropoda; class Insecta; order Coleoptera; family Curculionidae; genus Philopedon; species Philopedon plagiatum. The sequence continues at coordinate 51,437,510 of OZ020194.1, forward strand.
AGTGACATTATTATTACTTTCCGTAGTTGGGAATTAGTTGAATATCCTGAATTATTAGAAACCACTAGGCACAACTGGCCTGTTAAAACTTCTACAAAAGTTGAGACACCACGCCATGTTTTAATCGCTTTTCAAAAAGATAAACGTAACAACCTTAAAATGGATATGAGTAAATTTGATCATTGTGAACTAAGAAATATTTTATTTAAATTCTGAAAGGTATCCTTACAACGATCTTCAGTTAGATTTTACAAATAATAAATTTGCCATATTATATGAAATGTTTTCCGAATTTCGTCAAATGTATTATAACCATCCGGTAGAACCAATCTTCAGTCCAAAAGATTTTAAAGACAACGCACCTATAGTTTATATTAACTGTTCCCATCAAAGAGACTTACTTCAGACCGGTCCAGTAACAATGAGAATTGAGTTTGAGACAAAAGAAACAGTTCCAGCAAAAACATCAACATATTGCCTAATAATTCACGATAAAGTATTTACTTATAATCCACTAACTAAAATAGTAAAACAACTATAATAATTATCCCCACTCCAGTTTATAGACTAAATTTATTTCAATCACATTATTCTATAGTTCTAGTAATAATTATGTATTCAAAGGTGATACACTAATGACTTCATCTCAAATGATACGCATTGAAATTTTTATTAAAAACATAGACATTCTAAAAAAAACAAATAAGAGAATACTCTCTAAAAAAATATATCTGCCAGCAATTTTCGTTGCTAAAAATATGCGACTAGTTTTGGATATACAAGGATTTAAGGATGAGCGAAACAAATTTATTCCCAAGGAATTGGCTACGTATGATGGAAGCAGAATTAGTCATTATGTCTTTAAACAACCCTATCCATTAAGTTTTCTTTCTCCTGATTTACGCAAGCAAGCTACATGGTTAATGAAGAATCATCACTGCATCAATTGGAATGTTGGATATACACCACTCCACTATTTTTCCAATATTGTTCAAAAAATGACTGAAAAAGCACAATTTGTTTATGTTAAAGGAAGTGAAAAGGCTAACTATATTAGAAAATATTGTAAGAAACCTATAATTGAAGTAGACGAACAACCAATTCTACATCCATCAACATCTAAATGTTTTTTCCATATTAAGTCACCGTCTATGTGTGCACTTTCAAATGTACTGTATATGTATGATAATTTTTTTATGAATGAATAAAAAGACTGATTAAATATATTACTGTTTTATTTCTCCATATTCTAATACAAGTGATTACAACTTAAACAACCCCCATTACCAATTTTCATTTAAAGGCGATTAAAAAAATTATTTTCACAAATCAATAAAAATATTATTGTTCATATTTATTTTTTAATACAGAAATGTTGTCATATAATTCTAACCGATAAAATTTAATCACTAACTTTACAAAATTCTTTGTCTTTAAAAAGTCTAAACAAGCTTGCGCTGCTTCTTGACATATTGATGCATGTTCCATATATTTTATGTATAATATTACATCTTGCGCTTCCGTATCCTCTTCAGCTCCAAGTGCATAATATTTCGAACATGCTTCTGACATAATAAGATCTTCATACATTTCACTGACTAAAGTCTCCATATTTACACTTCACCAAAAATCACAAACTCACTAAGACCAAAGTTCGTCATTCTTTCTCAGCTTCCTTTATTAAATTGAACACCTCCGATTCACTATCTGAGATATATTTTTTGAAAGTAAGCACCTTCCTAGAAAATCCATTATTTGAAAAATTTCTTATTAACTGTAGAAGATCTTCATTTTCATAAAAATCACGACAAATATCTATACCCTTTTCAAAATATTCCACCGTATCAGTGTAAAAACGAGTCCATTCTGGTTTACTTTCTAAAGCAAATCTTTGATACCAAATACTTTTATTAATAAACTCTTTTTCTATTCGTTGAACTTCTTGCAACACTTCTTCATTCACAGACATTTTAACCTTACTGAAAACTAAAACTAAATTAAAGTATCACCTCTATGCACAACTTATACATCTCATGTCCCTCTACTTTGATGGTTAGAGTGGGATTTAACCTTGTTTTTTTAATTGTGTATGTGACCAATCAATGTCTTGCGGAGGTAAAATTTTACATGGAGTAAAATTATGAGGTAAACTAATTATAGGGAGTTAAACTAATTATGATATGCTAATTGGGTCTCTCAGTCCAGAGGCGGAGGTAAAAAGAAAATTATTATCTCTGCTCTCTGCCCTCTGCTCCCTGCTCCCTGCTCCCTGCTCTCTGCTCTCTGCTCTCCGCTCTCTGCTCTCCGCTCCCTGTTCCCTGCTCCCTGGTCCCTGCTCCCTGCTCTGTGCTCCCTGCGCTCTGCTCTCTGCTCTCTGCTCCCTGCTCTCTGCTCTCCGCTCCCTGTTTCCTGCTCCCTGCTCCCTGCTCCCTGCTCTCTGCTGTCTGCTCTCTGCTGTCTGCTCTGCTCTCTGCTTTCTGCTCTCTGGCCTACAAATATAGCAATGTAAGCCCTTTTTTCGAGTGTCTTAGTTTTCTATATTGATGAATGTAGAAGCAAAACTAACTTGCGAAGTTGTTAACATCTTCGTGATTTATTTTTAAAAACTTTTTACAAAGGGATCTTTATAAGGCCAGATTGGTCACAAGGATTCAGTAAAATTTAACTTTCACTCTTAACTTCGCTTTTAATCTCGTGATATACGGTCTTAAAACGCCTCAGCGGTGGAGGAAAATTTTAGGCGGAGTAAAATTATGAGGTAAACTAATTATAGGGAGTTAAACTAATTATGATATGCTAATTGGGTCTCTCAGTTCAGAGGCGGAGGTAAAAAAAATTATTATTTTTTTAATATATGGAGTAAAACTAATTAATTATAATATATGGAGTAAAACTCATTAATTTTAATATGTAAATGTATGCTAATTTTGAGGAGTAGAGTAATTTCCCTACTATTATTCTACTTAAGAAATAAATTTAGTATCGGGTATTTCCTCCACGAGCATTAATAACATCTTGACACCGTCGTGGCATGCTTAAAATTAGATTTCTGATAAAATCTTGATCAATATTCTGCCATATTCTATCCAGCGCTACTTTTAACTGTAAAAGAGATTGTGGAGGATTAACTTCTGCACGGACTTGCCTCTTCATACGGTCCCATACATGTTCAATGGGGTTTAGGTCTGGGCTTCGAGCTGGCCAATTCATCACAGGAATTCCAGTGTCTGCTAAATACTCCTGAACAATTCTGGCGGTATGGGGACGCGCGTTATCATGCATAAAAATAAAGTTTTCTCCAATTGCAGGAGCAAAAGGAATTACGTGTTCCTCCAGAATTTCTGTAATGTATCGGTCGGCCGTCAAATGGTCTATAAAGGTTAAGTCCGTTTTTGCATCTAGTGATATTCCCCCCCAAACCATTACTGAGCCGCCTCCATAACTGATAGTATTTTTAAAATTGAACTGGGCAAATCTTTCACCAGGTCTTCGGAAAACTTTTTGACGCCTATCATTACTATACAGACAAAACCGGGACTCATCGCTAAATAGAACATTAGCCCACTCACCTTCACCCCAAGCCACATGTTCCCTAGCGTAACCTAAACGTGCACGTCGATGTACTGGTTCCAATTTGGGGCCTTGTGCTGCCTCGTATGGCCTAAGCTGAACCTCTTTTAACCGATTTCGGATCGTTTGCTTGCAGACTCGCGTACCATATGTATTAAAAAGCTGCGTCTGCTACCGAGTGCTGCAAGTGAACCGTTGTCGTGTACACTGCAGACGTACAAACCTATCTTGGTAAGGAGTGGTTTTTCTTGGTCGACCTTGTCCTTCCTTTCTACACTAATTGTGACATAGGTCTTTAGTGTTGGCGCTGGTGTGTGTATTACTTGGCCTAGATCTGCCGAGATGGCGCTACCCGTAGCGTTTTGCCATTTATTTATGCTGGTACAGCTATTAGTGCCTTCGAGCTTGATTTCTCTCTGTCGTCTCTAGCCCCGCCGATGAGCCGTGATACGGCGAAACGCGTCCGGGGATGAGGCGCCAGAGAGAAATCAAAACTGATGTACATTCCATAATATCGAACTTTGTTCGATATTTGGAATTTTATATTTCATTATTACCGACGAAGATCGTCTTTGAGATGCGCACCACCTAGCGGTCACCCTGCAATTGTGACTTGATGTCTTTGCAGGTGACATTCCACTACTAATTGTGACATAGGTCTTTAGTGTTGGCGCTGGTGTGTGTATTACTTACCCTAGATCTGCCGAGATGGCGCTACCCGTAGCGTTTTGCCATTTATTTATGCTGGTACAGCTATTAGTGCCTTCGAGCTTGATTTCTCTCTGTCGTCTCTAGCCCCGCCGATGAGCCGTGATACGGCGAAACGCGTCCGGGGATGAGGCGCCAGAGAGAAATCAAAACTGATGTACATTCCATAATATCGAACTTTGTTCGATATTTGGAATTTTATATTTCATTATTACCGACGAAGATCGTCTTTGAGATGCGCACCACCTAGCGGTCACCCTGCAATTGTGACTTGATGTCTTTGCAGGTGACATTCCACTACTAATTGTGACATAGGTCTTTAGTGTTGGCGCTGGTGTGTGTATTACTTGGCCTAGATCTGCCGAGATGGCGCTACCCGTAGCGTTTTGCCACTTCCTTTCTTTGGTTGGAGCCTGTTTCTTGATATCTACTTAAAATTTTGCTTATTGTCCCCTGCGTTTTGCCCAAAATTCTAGCAATATCTGCTTGAGAACGACCCTGTTCATACAACCCTCTAGCATAGGAACATTGTTCTGGTGTTAAAAATCGATTAGCATTCATAGTTATTGCTAAGTATGGTAAACTTTATCAATTTTTAATGTCAAACAGACAGATATCATTTACTTACTTACCGTATCCTTGGTTACCTATACCTAATAATGAACTGGTTATGGCTTAAGTAGACTATCATTTTTGTATTTTTAATGCTAAATAAATAAATTAAATGAATAGATAATGGCGCAGCATCCTGTATTATACACTTTATTTGTTGAAATAATTTTTATTTTTAATTTAGTAATCGCCAAAAGTGATAAAATGTCGCATTGATTGTTGACGAAACGTTATTTCGACGTAATAACGTATTTAGAAGAAATGGTAATTTTTTCTTTACCTAGAGTGGCATGGTATGGGCCAGTGTCTAACGCTGATAGATCTCTAATTGGTTTATTTTAAAAAATAAATTAAATTCAATTTTTATGTTAGATATGTAACATTTAAATTTTTGGAAATTTACATGCATCTAGATTTTATGAGCTACCCCGTACAATAAGGCGTATCAGGACGTAAACTACTCTGCCCTAAACCCTAGAATCTTATGTCTATCAGTGAGAAAAAAAAATATCAAATTTTGTTCATTATTAACGAAATAACAGCATATTAATTTTGACGTGCATTTTTGAATATTCGATAATTAATTGGCGTAGTGTATATTTAGTCTTTATGTCAGTTTATAAACATCTTTGCTTTATAAAATTTTTTTTAAAAGTAATCAATAATTGTACTTCTCTCTTGAAGCATTTTCATGTTTTCCTAATTTATTAACACCCTGTACATCTGATCTAAAATTTTTTTATCGTTAATTCATTTTCTCGACAAGCAGAACTTTTTATAAAGAATGACTTTTGGCCGTAAAATGAACAATAAAGATTTTTTCCCTCTTGGGGACTCCATCCGCGGACACACTGTATATATATATATATATATATATATATATATATATATATATATATATATATATATATATATATATGTTCAGTTTTTAACTAAAAAATAGTAATTTTTGTATATAAAAATAATCTTTAATTTTAGTTATTATTTTCATTTAAGTGGCAACTTAAAAATAATCTTTTCTTTTTGATTTCTCTTTTGTGCCCTGTAAGTTTTCCTATACTTTGGGGTTTTTATAGATATACTTTCGCTTTTCTTTTAAACTTTAAATTAATTAATAAATGTTTATTTATGTATAAAATCGATATCAATCAAATATTCTAATAAATCGCTCTTCGACCATATTTGGATTTTATTTTTTCTTGAAATAATTATCAATTATTAAATATTTAACATTTCAGATTAAACTGACGCTTTTTGTGATAGAGATAAGTAATATTCTTGTTTCTTTTATCCAGCATAAATTGGTGATTTGTAATTTCGCTTTAGCATATTATTTGGTGGTTTATTTCAGGTTTTCAGGTGTAAAAAACACGGTATCGCATTCCAATATTTTATATAGTTTTTTTGCGCGCTTGTGGGAGTATCGTTTAGTGACTACGTTTACATGTTAGAAAGTTAATCTTGGTGGCAAATTTAACTTTGAATTCTATTTGTTATATAAATATTTTTAAAATAATTAAAATTTTGGTAACGCTTTTCTAGCAAAATGTCCCAGGATAAAGTAACTAAATCTAAAATATTACGCAATCTTGAGATGTCCAAACTTAAAATAATTAACAGTGGGGCAATTTTAGCTGAAAAAGATCCAAATAAAAAAGGTATTTTTGAAGTTCAGTTTCTCGAAATTGAAGATACAAAGCAAGAATTTGCGAAGCAACATAGTACTTTAATTCACCTTGTGTTTAATGACAAGGATGAAGGTAAGCTTGCCACTGCAGAAGTTCATTCATTTCAAAAATTGTATGCAGAAACTTGCGCTATTTATAATAAATTGTTTTCTTCTTCTAATGCAAGGTCATCTCTCGGTAGTAACAATTCAAATGTAGTCAACCCGCAGCATATTAATTTGCCAAAATTGGAATTTTTAAAATTTAATGGAGATATAAAAAATGTTCCCGCTTTTTATGATTTATTTGAAAACTTAATTCATTTAAATGTTACGCTTTCCAATATTGAAAAGTTCTCCTATTTAATTTCATACTTAGAAGGCCCCCCGCTAAGCATGGTTAAATGTTTGCCCTTATCGGCGGCAAATTACACACAGCTTAGTCAAGCGATATAATAATAAACGGCTTTTAGCTCAAGCTCATTGGTCTGCCATTGAAAGTGCACCATTTGTAAATTGTAGTGATCCGCGCGCATTGAGAAACCTTTTAGATACCTTTTCCAAAAATTTAGAAGCTCTTAAAACACTTAATTTAGATCCCGAGGCTTGGGATTTTGTACTAAGTCATATGTTACTAAAAAAAATTATTGATAATGACACTGTCACTCGTTTTGAAGTCACACTTGGTAGACCGGGTGAAATACCTAGCTATCAATCAATATTCATTTTTTTGGAAAATCACTGCCTTATTTACAGTTAATTCTTTTTCAAATCAAACAACTTCGAACCATAAAGTTAATAAAGTTAATGATAGACGTGTCTCTCATAATTTTAATAAATTTCAACATTCTTCTACTTTTATGAGTACTCACGATCAACCTAAGCAACACCCAGGGAAGCCCAATGACGCTGAGCAATTACAATGTTTATATTGCAACCAAAATCATTTAATTTATAAATGTTCTTCATTTAATGCCAAAACTTCTGAAGATCGCTTTAATTGGGCAAAGAGCAGGTCTTTATGTATTAATTGCTTGAGTTCGATTCATCGCACCGCCAAATGTCATTCTTCTTTCTCGTGTAAATTTTGTCAGAAACGCCATCATACTCTTTTACATTTTAATAAACTTTTGACTAGTGAAACCAGTTCTACGGGTGTAAATGTACCTAACGCTGAACCCATTCTTAATTTGGGTACGTCTACACAGTTCTCTCGTCAGTCTCTAATAATTCCTCAATTCTCGCGACCGTAAAATTATCTATTTTAGATAGCCGCGGTTTTTATCAGCCTATCAGAGCCCTATTAGACACTGGTTCTCAAGTCAGTTTTATAACACACAAACGCGCTAATCAGCTTAATTTAATTCGCAAACAAATATCTTCTGACATTCAAGGCATCGGACAAACAAATGTTAATTCGAAATTAGGTAGTGTGGCTATAAATATCCGCCCCACTGACAGGGATAAACCGATTCTTACCGGTACTGCCCTAGTGTTACTTCACATATGCTCCACCTTGCCTTCTGCACCGGTTTCTTATACCAGTTATAATATAGACATATTAAAAATTTAAAGTTAGCCGATCCAAATTGGTTCACTCCCGCTCCAATTGACCTACTGTTAGGGGTGAAATTTCTGCCTTATATTTTGCAAGATGGTAAAATATTAAGCCAGCCAAATGAACCCGCCGCTTTTAACACCATATTTGGTTATGTAATAATGGGTCATTATAATAGTCCCATTCAAACTTATACTTCATTTTTATGTCAAGTTAATTACACCGATATTAATGATTCGTTGCGCAAATTTTGAGAATTAGAAAATGTCCCTACTAAACGTATCTTATCCCCTGAGGACGCTGAATGTGAAAAAAAGTTTTTAGAATCTGTCAAAAGAAATTCTGAAGGACGTTACATTGTATCTCTGCCGTTTCGCGACACGGAGCCTAGCTTTCCGGGCAGTTGTAATATTGCTTACAAACGCTTTTTATCGTTAGAAAAACGATTATTAAAATCACCCGATCTTTATGCCAAATATTCCGATTTTCTAAAAGAATATTTAGACCTAAATCATATGGAACTTATTGACGGTACCTATTCTAACAACCCCTCGTTTTATATTCCTCATCACGCTGTAGAAAAACCGGACAGTTTATCTACCCAATTGAAGGTTGTTTTTAATGCTTCCGCTTAAACAGGTACGTGTACATCTCTAAATGAAACCTTATTAAAAGGGCCAAAATTACAAAAAGATATGGCTTCAATTATATTAAATTTTCGCTTGCATAAGATCGTGTTGACGGCCGACATTTCAAAAATGTACCGTCAAATTTTGATTGCTTCAGATCACCAGGGTTATCAAAGAGTTCTATTCCGTTTTAACGCCAGCGAACCCGTCTCCGAATATCGGTTAAAAACTGTTACTTATGGTACTTCTTCTGCGCCCTTTTTGGCCTTAAGAGTTTTACAGCATTTAGCTGAACATGAGAAAATATATCGATGATATTTGTACCGGGATGGATTCTATCGACGAGGTTCGGTCTCTTCGAGACAATCTTATAAATCTTTTAAAACGCGGAGGTTTTGAGGTCCACAAATGGGCAAGTAATCATCCGTTGGTACTTCGTGACTTACAAGATAGTGTTACTAATCCTGTATCGTCGTGCTTAAACTTTGATAGTGTAACCAAAGTTTTAGGATTACGTTGGCAGCCTCAGTTTGATCATTTCACTTTCGTCGTGGAACCAATGACTAATAGTTGTATAAAACGACATATTTTATCTGCGCTTGCGCGAGTTTTTGACCCGTTAGGATATCCCACTCCAGTTATTTTATTTGCAAAATCCTTGATCTCAAAACTTTGGGTTTTAGGTCTAGATTGGGACGCTGAAACTCCGCCCGAAATAAGTAGTATTTGGAATAAATATAAATCCGAACTGATTTTATTAAAAGAATTTAAATTACCACGCCATATAAATATTTGGTCGGGACAAGCTACTTACGAAGTTTGTGGATTTTCCGATGCGAGTATGCGCGGATATGCCGCTGTAGCCTACCTGCGCGTCTCTTATAATAATGAAGTAAATGTTTATTTTTTGTGTGCTAAATCTCGAGTCGCGCCTTTTAAAACAATTTCTATACCCAAATTAGAGTTGTGTGCGGCGTTATTATTATCGGAACTTGTAGATTTTATTTTACGAACTTACCACAACCGTATTTTTATTAGTAACGTATACGCCTGGTCAGATTCGACTGTTGCCTTATCGTGGATAAAATCACACCCGTCTAATACAAGAAAAAATTGCTCCCTCTAATTGGCGATATATATCTACTTCTTTAAATCCCGCTGACGTCGCTTCTAGAGGTGTTTTCCTTCAGAATTATTAAATCATACTCTATTTTACCGAGGTCCTGAATTTTTAAAACTTTCGCTCGAACTGTGGCCAAACCCCCTTTGTTTATCCACTTCTGAGATTCTGGAAGAGGAAAAGAAAGTTGTTGGTATAGTTTCCGTTAAAAAGGCTGATTCTGATCCCCTGTTGCATGTTCTAATTAATAAATATTCTTCGGTAACCACGCTACAACGAGTTGTAGCTTATATTTTACGTTTTACTAGTCAGTTAACGTGTAAACTTCATAAAAGGTCTCTGCGTCAATATGATAAAAATGTTACCAATCCAGAACTGCATAGTGCTTTACTGCAGATGACTAAATACGTACAAACTAGTGTGTTCGGAGAAGAAATAAAGGCTTTACAGAGGAAACAACCACTTTCCAGACCTCTCCAAAAACTTAATTTATTTTTAGATTCCCAAAATATATTACGAGTTGGGGGCAGGATACACTTCTCGTCACTTTCTTACAATAAAAAGTATCCAATCTTATTGCCCAAGTCGCATTGCTTAACTAATCTTATTATTGAAAATTTGCATCAGAAATACCTGCATGCCGGGGTTCAGTCAATACTATTTTTACTAACTCAAAATTTTTGGATACTATCAGCTAAAAAAGTGATATACTCGGTCATTTCTAAATGTGTTAGATGTTTCCGGAATAAACCTCACCCGCTTACCCCTTTTATGGGTAATTTACCGTCTCCTCGCGTTTCTCAACTTAAATGTTTTTCTCACGCCGGGGTGGATTTAGCTGGGCCTTATTCTATAACCATGGGAAAAACTCGTGGGGCTAAAACTTTTAAGGCCTGTATAGGTCTATTTGTATGTATGGCCACTAAGGCTATCCATTTAGAGCTAATTAGTGAATTAACCGCTGACGCTTTCATCGCGGCATTACGTAGATTTGTGGCACGCCGGGGACGGTGTAGTCATTTATATAGTGACAGTGCTACTAACTTCATTAGTGCAAATAAACAGCTGCTACAAATTAATGCAGACCAACCCATACACTGGCATTTTATACCACCTCAAAGTCCGAATTTTGGAGGCTTGTGGAAGGCGGGCGTCAAGTCTGTAAAAACTCATCTCATTAGGGTTATAGGGGCACAATTATTAACGTATGAGAAGTTTCTGACGGTTCTTTGCCAGATTGAAGCCATCTTAAATTCGAGACCTCTTACCCCTATGAGCACCGATCCTAATGATCTCTCAGTTTTAACCCCAGGTCATTTTTTAACATTGGAACCATTAAGTTCCGTCCCTGACCAGTCAAGAGCTAACGAAACAATATATATATATATATATATATATATATATATATATATATATATATATATATATATATATATATATATATATATATATATATATATATATATATATATATATATAGGATCTAGAGCAGTTTGCACTCACCCAAAGACGAGAAGCGGAGCAGGCGGCTGTTAAAAAAGACGTAAAGACGAAAGGACGTGTTATGACGATGTAAAACGATTTTAATACTTTTTGCTCGTAAATAGTTTAGTTAGTTTGTTAATAAACGTTTTTCTTAAAGTAGTGAAGTCTATTGCTTTTCTTCGACATCCCACAATAAATTTGGGGGCTCGTCCGGGATAGTTATCGTAGAAATAGCAGTAGAGTGACAACGAAAGTGTCAAAATTCCATCATTTGGGATTCGAAGACGACGATTGGTTTTTAGAAGAAGTGAAACTAAAGACGTGAAAGAAAAGATTGTTTTATTTAGACAAGAAGTTTTTATGGTTGTTTCGTTAAATGAAAAAAGAGAACAAAGGCGATTCTAGACTAAAAATGACGACGTTGGCAGAAATTCCGAGAATTTTAGAGAACATTAAAAACGCGCCGTTTGCAGTTATTAAAATTTTTTCATAAAATTATTTTTGAGACTGATGGTGACAGACTAAGCCGTAAGAAGGTGCGTGAGTTTAATGGTTTTCAATTTACTGCGGACTCTGAAGACGTTAACGAAAAAGTCACTTATCTAACTAGTTTTTCCGAAAGTGAATTGACATCAGTGGCAAATATTTTACTGTCGGACTATAGTGTAGGAAAATCAGATTTAATTAAAGATATTTGTGTTGCTCTAATGGACTTGAACGCTTTAAAAGAATCCATCGAAGCCGCTGCCGCCAATGACGAAGGAGAGGACATTGAAGATAACAGCGATGCTGAGAGCGAAGTTTATGCTGAATCTATAGCAAACTCAAAAGCACCTAACTTTACCATTAGCTTTTGTGACGTGGAAGATTCAATTAAGCCATTTGCTGGAGCGGGTAACTACTCAGTTGAAAAGTGGGTAAAAGATTTTGAAGACCTTTCCGCCTTATTTGGATGGGGTGAGTTACATAAATTTATTTTTTCCAAAAAATCTTTAACTGGATTGGCCAAACTGTTTATTGAAGGTGAGCCAAATATGAAATGCTGGAGTCATTTTAAAACCGCGCTTCTTAAAGAATTATCTTCGAAATTAAACAGTGCTAATTTGCATAAACTTTTAACCGAACGAAAAATGAGAAAAGATGAAAATATTCAAGAATACTTTTTAGTTATGAAAGAGCTTGCCAGTCGGGGATTTATTGAGCTAGATGCCTTAATTCAGTATGTAATCGACGGAATCAAGGGTGTGTCAAATAAAATTGTCTTATACGGAGCTAAAAATGTTGCTGAATTTAAAGCCAAGCTTAAAATTTATGAAGAAATAATAAATAAAAACCAACAAAAATTTATTCAGAAACCATTACTTGTTAATAATAGTGGGTCTAACCGTTCTGATATAAAAGAGCATTGTTTTAATTGTGGTCAGGCTGGTCACAAGTCATCAGTGTGTACATCTAAACATTTGCAGCCAGATTCTCCAACGTTAGTCCGGTCTAATTTGACAACCAAAAGTTTTAAACTGACAAGTGTAAGAATAAGACAACTAAGTTTTACATTATGAACTTATTTCTGAGCTTTTTCGCAAATTTATCAAGAAAAGGACAATTTTAGTACGCACTTTCAACAATAATAGAACTAAATTCATTACAGCAACTCGTTCCAAGATGAAAATCAGCTGGAAACCAAGTAAATCGCTGAAATATCAGAATAAATCATAAGTTTTTAATGACAACTTATTAACAACGACAGGGCAAAAACCTGTCAAAACATAACTGATCAACTATAAGATCTTAATTTAAACCAGTACTAAACCTTAAACTTTCTTAGTGAATCTGAACGTTTGGTTTTAAATGTTTTAAATGTAATAAATTTGGTCATAAAAGTTTCCAGTGTAATAGTCAAAGGTCGAATGCTCAACACAGAAGTGTATCACAGTCGCCTCGGAAAAATGAAACTAGGCCTACTAGGCCGACAGATGCCAATATAAATAAAATTTCTCTTAGTGAGGTGGCTCCAATGCATAAAGTAATTTTGATAAATGACTTAGAAGTAAGTGCTCTTGTAGATACGGGTAGTAATGTAAACATTGTAACAGAAAATTTTTATAGGAAACTTGATTTACCTGACATAGAGCAAAATAACATGTTTCTCTTAGGTTTTGGACAAACAAAAGTAAACACTTTGGGTACTTTTGAAGCAGATATTTTAGCTGATGGATTTGAATTTAATTAAAGATCCATATGGTTCCCGATGACGTCACATCAGAAATAGCAATCTTAGGTCACGAGTTTCTTAGACAAGCCGAACTTGTTGTAAACCAGGTGGTAGGTGGTAGAGGTAGAGGTAGAGAGGTGGTAGGTGGTAGAGGATATTTTCCTCGACCGAGGAGGTACCACCCCGCGCAACCACTTAAAGAGCTGGTGAAATCTTAGCGGATGTTTCCAGCCCTGGGTGCGTGAGTCGGTTTTTCCTTTCCTCTTCAGACTGTCATTCTTTCTTTTCTCTTTTGTGTTCCTTCTCTGTTCTAACTATCCACCTCTTCAAAAAAAAAACAAATATGAAAATGATGATGGCGCTCCCAGGGGTAAAAAATTTCGGAGGTAAACTACCCCTCCATTCGGATCTCCGGGCGAGGGGTACTCATCATCGAAGAATTCAAAGAGCATAGTAACCTTTGCCAACATCTGCGGGCTTAATTCCAATTTGGACTCTGTCCACCACTATCTCCAATCATGCAAATCCCACATTCTTTTTCTGACCGAAACCCAAGTCAGCTCTAAATCCTCAACCAATCATCTCCTGTTTCCAGGCTATGAACTTCTGTCATCTTTTCGTCTTCACGGTGGGGTATGTGCCGACGTTCGCAGCAGCCTTTCTTGCACCAGACTCCCGAACCTGGAATCAGGCCAGCCCGATATCCTCTGGCTAAAACTCGCCATTAAATCTTCTACTAAATTTATCTGTTGCATCTATCGCTCCCCATCAGACAAATCCTACAATGAGCTCTTTGACTTTCCCTCGGCAAAAATCGACCATCTCATCTCCGAACTTCCCTCCGCTGAAGTTATCGTCCTAGGCGACTTCAACGTCCATAGCAAGGAATGGTTAGGATCCACAAAAACTGACCCAGAAGGCAGAGCAGCAGAAAACTTCGCAATCAGCAACTCGCTCACCAATTTGATCAGAGAACCAACATACTTTCCCCGCGTTTCTACCCATAATGCAAATCCTTTAGATCTTTTTCTTACCACCCATCCTGAGCCTTACTTAACATCTGTATGCGCTCCCCTTGGTCGTTCAGATCATGGCCTCATTACCGTCTCTTGTCCCATACATCCCGAGTTCGCTGAAATCATGCCAGAACGCACGATCTGGCACTACAATTCTGCCGACTGGGATGGTCTGCGAAACGTCTTCTCTGCTTTCCCTTGGAACCCTGTCTGTTTTTCCACTCCCGATCCCTCCGAAATTTGCTTTCATATCACAGACATTATTCAAGCAGGTATTGAAGGTTTCATTCCACATACCCGCATGAAACCTAAACTCCACCTTCAAAAGCCATGGTTCTCCAAGGGCTGTGACAAAGCCAGGCTCAAAAAAGCCCAAGCTCACAAAAGGTATCTTCAAAATCCCACACCCGAAAATCGTCAAATCTTCACCGAGGCCAGAAATCAATACAACCAAACTATCTCAGAGTCCAAAAATGCCTTTAACAACCGCATAAAAGATAAAGTGCTTTCCTGTCCCAACGGCGGCAAATCTTTCTGGTCACTTGCCAAAAACATTAGTCAGAACTTCTGTAGAAGCACTTTTCCTCCCCTGAACTCTGACAACGAAGTTATCTCCACCTCTAAAGGGAAAGCAGAACTATTCGCCAAACAATTCGCTGCCAATTCCACCCTGATCCCTCCCCCCAATTTCGCTCTTCCAACCGCTAAGTCTGTACCCCACAAAATGCCCGATATAATACTTAAGGTCAAACAGGTTCAAAAAATGCTTCTATCCCTTGACACCAAAAAGTCCTCTGGTCTGGATGGCATACCTGCAATTGTTCTAAAAAAATGCGCTCCAGAACTTGCACCCATCTTAACTCGTCTTTCCAGATCTCTTATGACAGGGGTATCTTCCCTGATGGCTGGAAGACTGCTCGTGTGCAGCCTGTCCCGAAGAAAGGTTCCAAGTACCTTCCATCCAATTATAGACCTATCTCTCTTCTCGGTTGTCAGCAAAGTTATGGGGAAAGTAATCAACTTGCAAATTCTAAAATATCTAGAAAAACACAAGATCATCCATGACAGACAGTACGGATTTCGTCACCAAAGATCCACAGCTGATCTCCTTAGCTTTGTCACACACAACTGGAACAAGTCTCTTGAATTTCATGGCGAATCTCAGATTGTTGCTCTCGATATTTCCAAGGCCTTTGACCAAGTATGGCATGCCGCACTCCTCAACAAACTACCTCCTTACGGCCTTCCTACCAAACTATGTACCTGGATCGGCAGCTTCCTCTCTAATCGGCGCATATCTGTTGTGGTTGAAGGTCACTCATCTAACTTCCATCCTATCAATGCTGTTGTCCCCCAAGGTTCAGTCCTGACACCAACCCTGTTTCTTCTTCACATTAACGACCTGCTCTCGTCAACTACTAATCCCATCCACAGTTATGCTGACGATAGTACTCTTCACTCCAATATTCATTTTTCCAGACAAGTTTCGAATCAGGAGTTGGATAATGGACGCAGATCTATGTACCTAACCCTTTCCCAAGATCTTCAATTAATCTTAGACTGGGGTGCCAAGAACCTTGTTCAGTTCAACGCCTCCAAAACCCAGTCTTGCTCCCTCTCACGCAAAAAATCTGGCAACGCTTACCCCATCCACATGAATGGCCTAGCCCTACAAAACAATGAAACATTCGATCTCGTTGGCGTCGCTTTCGAACATGATCTCAGCTGGCACAAACACATTACTTCAGTAGCCACATCGGCAGCTAAAAAGCTTGGTTTTCTCTTTCGAGACAGAAAATAATTCTCCTCTTCCAACTTATACACTCTCTATGTTTCCCAAATAAGACCTAACCTAGAGTACTGCTCCCACATCTGGGGAGCGGCACCACCTTCGACACTTAAGATCCTTGATTCTATCCAAAAGAGAGCTATTCGACTTATCAATGACCCAGCCCTCACGAGAAAACTCCCTTCTCTCGCTCATCGCCGCGCTGTAGGGGATTTATCCCTTTTCTACCGATACTTCCACGGATTTTGTTCTGAAGAACTAGCCAGTATTATTCCCCCCTTGAATGTCCCTAACAGAACAACAAGAGGCGCGTTACGTATGCATCCCTTTACTGTCCAGCTACAAAAGCCTAGAACAGATCACTTCTCTCGCTCATTCATACCTAGGGTCTCCAGATTATGGAACAAATTGCCTGCAGATGTTTTCCCTTCCCGTCCCAACCTCCAATCCTTCAAATCCCGTGTCAATAGACTGCATTTCCCTTCTCTTCAGACACCCACGGTACGTTAGTACTTAGACTTGAAGTCTACGTGGGATGTCTTAGATAAAAAAAAAGGAATCATTAAGAAGAATTACGAAGAACTAGATATTATTAATATAGCCACAGATATTAACGAAGAACCAGATATAGAAGAAGTCGGCTTAAAGATCAGAGATGAAATAAATGAAATGGTATTAAACTATAAACCTGAGAAGACCAAAGAAACATCTATTGAAATGAAAATAGTTTTGAAAAATGATTATCCAGTATATCATAGACCAAGAAGATTACCATTTCCAGAGAGAGACATTGTAGACCAACAAGTAAATGAATGGATAGTCAACGGAATAGTGGAGCCATGTAGCTCAGAATTTTCAAGCCAAGTAGTAGTCACAAAAAAAAGTGTGGTTCCCCTAGAGTCTGCATAGATTTTAGGAAAATTAATAAACAAGTTATTAAAGACCGCTTTCCATTGCCTTTGATTGAAGATCAATTAGACCAGTTATAAGAAGCCAATGTTTTTTCTACTTTAGATCTCAAAAATGGATTTTTTCATGTTAGTGTTGCCGAAGAAAGTCGCAAATATACCTCTTCCGTTACACATAAAGGTCAATATCAATTTTTAAAAGTGCCACTTGGATTGTGCAACTCCCCAGCTGTTTTCCAGAGATTCATAAATCATATTTTTCGCAGTTACATGAATGGTGGTATAGCGCTTCCTTACATGGACGATCTAATCATTCCATCTGCAAATGAAGAAGAGGCCATAAGCAGACTTAAAATGGTTTTGCAGCTAGCTAAAGAATACGGATTGGATATAAATATGAAAAAATGTCAATGCCTTAAACGTAGAATTGAATTCTTAGGTCATATTATAGAAGGCGGACAGATTTTTCCATCAAAAAGTAAAACAGAAGCAGTCATGAAATTTCCGCAGCCATCAACAAGGAAACAAGCACAAAGCTTTTTGGGTCTGACAGGATATTTTAGAAAATTTATACCGTTTTATTCTCTAAATGCTAGATCCCTTACAGATTTATTAAAGAAAGATGCTGTTTTTAAATTTGACGCCGGAGAGATACATGCCTATAACGAACTAAAGAAATGCCTAGCAGAAAAACCAGTTTTAAAAATTTATGAAAGAAAAGCCGAGACCGAGTTACACACCGACGCTAGCCAAGAAGGATACGGTGCAATTTTGCTGCAGAAATCTCAAAATGATAATGCTTTACATCCTGTTTATTTCATGAGCCGAAAGACTACCGAAGCAGGAAGAAAATACTGCAGTTATGAGTTGGAAGATTTAGTTGTGAATGAAGCTCTAAAGAAATTTCGAGTCTACCTGCTTGGTATTCCATTTACGATCGTTACTGACTGTTCTGCGTTTCAAAAGACCATAGATAAAAAAGATCTAACAACCAGAGTTGCCAGATGGGTACTGCTACTATTTAACTATGTCATCGAACATCGCAGCGGTACTAGGATGAAACACGTAGATGCGTTAAGCAGAAACCCTATTATGCAGATTACTGTAGAAGATAAAACTAGCAAATCAAGAATTAAGAAAGCTCAAGATGAAGACGGAGAAGTCAAAGTTATAAAAGAAATTCTAAAGACGCGACCATACGAAGACCTTGTTGTTAAAGATGACATCCTTTTTAAATACTGTGACGGGTTAGAAGTTTTAGTTGTGCCAAAAGTCATGCAAACTGAAATTATTAAGAAAGTACACGAAGAAGGTCATTTTTCCGCAAAGAAGATTGAAGAAAAAGTAAAACAAAATTTCTACATTCCCAAACTTAAAGACAAAATAGAAAAAGTTATATCGAACTGTGTCAGATGCATATTATGTAATCAAAAAAGGGGCAAACAAGAAGGTTACCTACATCCCTTACGAAAGGAAAGTGTTCCTTTATCCACATACCACATAGATCATTTGGGTCCCTTGGAATCAACGAATAAAAATTTTAAGTATATTTTTGTAGTCGTAGATGCATTCACAAAATTCGTCTGGTTATACCCAACGAAGTCCACAACATCCAAAGAAGTTATTAACAGGCTAGAAACACAGAAGAAAGTTTTTGGAAATCCTGCTGTTATTATATCAGATAGAGGTACGAGTTTTATATCACAAGAATTCGAAGACTACTGTTATCAGGAAAACATAAAACATTATACGATAACCACTGGTTTATCACGTGCTAACGGCCAAGTGGAAAGAATGAATTCGAGAATTATTAATGTTTTAACAAACCTTTCATGCGACGACCCAACAAAATGCTATAGGTATGTGGATCAGTTGCAAAGAATTATGAACTCTACCTATCAAAGAAGTATTCGAACAACGCCATTTGAATTAATGACTGGAGTGGTCATGAAAGATAAGAATGACTTAAAAGTTAGAGATTTAATAAACCAAGAAATTCAAAATAATTTTGAAGAAGACAGAGAGCAACTGAGAGAAACAGCCAAAGAACAAATACAGAAGATTCAAAAAGAAAATAGAAAAACCTACAATTTAAGAAGACGCCAACCTCGAAAGTACAGAGTAGATGATTTAGTAGCGATTAAACGCACACAATTTGGTCCTGGATTGAAATTAAAACCAAAGTATTTTGGGCCATACAAAGTTATCAAGGTCAAGCAAAACGACACTTATGACGTTCAAAAACAAGGTTGTCATGAACGACCGATTCGCACCTCAACATGCGCAGAATTCATGAAACCCTGGATTCCTTATGACGAAGATGACGCAGAGATATCATCTGGGGCAGATGACCTGCAGGACGGCCGAGTTGTGGGATCTAGAGCAGTTTGCGCTCAGTCGAACTTGCCGGATGGCGGGATCTAGAGCAGTTTGCACTCACCCAAAGACGAGAAGCGGAGCAGGCAGCTGTTAAAAAAGTCGAAAAGACGTGTTATGACGATGTAAAACGATTTTAATACTTTTTGCCCGTAAATAGTTTAGTTAGTTTGTTAATAAACGTTTTTCTTAAAGTAGTGAAGTCTATTGCTTTTCTTCGACATCCCACATATATATATATATATATATATATATATATATATATATATATATATATATATATATATATATATATATATATATATATATATATATATATATATATATATACGCGTAAATGGTACGCTTTGTAGCCCGCAGTTTAAATAGACCGCTGTGAAACCCGACAAGGGGGCAAAAGGAGAAGCTGTATTATGTCATATATTTGCGTAATATGACTTTGTAAAGCCCAGTATACTATCAGATCGTGGTGTAGCCCTTGCATATATTGAATAATATTAATACAGCTTTGTTTAGCCACGCGATGATGCCGTTTTTTCGTTGACGAATAAGCTATAAATAGAATAATATTGTGCAAGGTCAACTGTTTATTTCTGTTTTTGTCTTCGTGAATTGTAATAAGTGGAGTGAGCGTTTTAAGTAGAAGTCGTTCGTAGTGTGTCCCGAGTCCCGATTGGCGCCAGAATGTCCAGCAGATCAAGAATGATGTTAAACCTTTGCAAGAAATGGGAATGTCCAGTCGATGATGTAAGACAATTTTATTTGTTTGTGGTTTTTAATTTGAAGTTTTTTTTTCAGGTTGTAAGGGATAATATTGTGGTTTACCAAGATGTAGGGAATATCGTGTCATTTGATATACGTTTATATACAGGTTCTTTAAATAAGTCGAAAAAATAAGGATACGTTTATTTAATGGAAACACATATTATTAGTATCCTCGAAAGATAACCCTAATTTTTACATCCATTGCTAGGTTCAAATTGAAAGAATCGACATAATCGCAGTGTGTGCATAAGTTGAAGAGGTCTTTTAAAATTCAAATATAACTCTCATAAAAACACTAAAACTAGAAAATCTTTAATGGTAGTTTCCCATTTTCTAAACTGTACATGTATACAGGGTTGCTCTAAAATAGATATAACATCACACTGAAACTGAATTTTTTAAATGATAGCCTACATTTTTAATTTAATTTTTAAAATTGATCCAAAATTCTAAACATGTTTCATCTATGTTGTTATGGCGAAAAATTTTTTTTTGCTTAAATGTCCCAACATTTAAATTTTTTCAAGTTAAAATTTTGCATCTAGGGTTAAAACAAGCACTATTTAAAAGTATTTATAAGTCAATAAATACAGGCACCCGAATATTAAAATTTTATATTAAAATATTTGTCCAACATACTCGTAACTGGTAAGTGTTTTAGCGTTTTTTAAAGGAATTAAGACCACACCCCGAATGTTTTTTGAAATAAAAAATATAAACGGAAAAGTCAACTTTATTTTATAACGACGCTTCTTCAAAGCTTAAATTATTGCTTCTGAAAGGTGGATATAACCACCTAATTTAAAAGTAATTATGACTAGACAACTACATTCAATAAAACGTAAAATTTCATGTTGAGAGTCTTCGTTTAAAATTAATCGGTCTCTTAACGTTTTTTTAATTCGCCCCAAAATATGTCATGTGGGGTATCAAATTAAAGATGTGATATAGAATACCAAAAAATGTATATAATTAAAAAAACAACCCCTTGGACCTCGCGGATCACGGGTACCCCGTTAATGTATTATATTTGAAATTTAGCTGTCAGTCGCATTGTGAGTATATTCAGCCTTGTAGAGTCAAATTGGAATTAACTAGAAAATTAATTTGGCCTTTATTAGTCTTTATTGGTTTGGGTTAAGTTTAATATGATACATTTTTATCAGCTCAAAATTCCTTCTAGATATTGCCCAAAATGATTAAATACCTTGAAACTCTAAAAAAAACTTTGCTTCGTTTGGTAAATGGCAACAAACTGTATTTTCCAATTCCTTTTTATTACTCGACTACCAAAGAGAAAGGTTTAAATTTATATTCTTTTATCAACTATGAAAAGTTAAACGGTTTGTTGGTCGAATGTGAATTTTGTGTGGTTTACTCTTTTAAATTGAATGTATATGTTGTTTGTCTGTATAGGCCGCCAAGTGCTGACGTGCTGGTCTTTATAAATAGGTTAGAACAGTTAATTTCTAAACTTCCTTTACATGCCAATATTGTTTTGTCCGGAGATTTTAATATAAATTTTTACGATAAATCCCACGCAAATACTCAGTTAATAAGTAATTTGCTTAATTCTTTTGATATGAGCATGCATGTGAAGGGAGCGACAAGAATTACTCACTCCTGTGCTACTATGATTGATTATGTATGTTCAAATGAAAACGATAATTTTAATGTTATAAAGTGTTCTGTTCATGGTGCAGGCTTATCTGACCACGAAGCCGTGGTAGCTAAATTTAGAATTTTTGATAAGCTGAAAAGAACGCCGGTGCGAAGACGTCAAGGTAGGCTATTTACAAAACGTAGTTATACCAGCTTCTCCAAATTATGTATGACTGTGGATTGGAATACGATTTTCGACTGTGAAAATCCCCTTGAACGGTTTCACTCAGTGTTAATAAACAAGTTTAATGAGTCTTTTCCAATCAGAACTATAAAAATTAAAAATAGAAAACCTTGGATTACTAAGGGTCTCAAGGTGTCTGCTCACAACATGCGAATTTTACATAAGATGAGAAAATTTTACTCTGAGAGTACATTCTTTTTGGGCTACTATAGTAAATATCGCAGTGTCTATAGGAAGGTGATTAAAGCGGCAAAAAACCTATATTTTCAGAAAAGAATTAAAAACAGTCAAAACAAACAAAAAGAATCTTGGAATATTGTTAAAGATTTAAGCGGAACAAAAAATAATATGTTACCCACTTGCGATCTTGATGTAAATGAACTGAATTTCTTTTACTGTTCAATTGCGGAAAAACTATCAAATGGACCGATCCATCGAGAGGATGCTTGTGATTTTCTGAAGGACATTTCTGTGTGGGAGACTTTCTTCTTTCTGCCAACTGACATCGATGAGTTGGAACAAACTTTTAAAGCCTTAAAAAACAAAAACGCCTGTGGATGGGATGGGATGTCCATAAAGGTTTTCATGAAACTCCCCCATCTTGCCATGTGTACTTTGGCCGAGGTTATCAATTGGTCCTTTTCAACAGGAATATTTCCACCTTGTTTGAAACAGGCGTTAGTGGTCCCTCTTTTCAAGGGAGGTGATGCAAAGGTATTTTCAAATTACAGGCCGATTTCACTTCTGCCAACTCTTGCAAAGATTATAGAAAGACTTGTGAAGGGGCGAATGTTGAATTTCCTTCATAAACGTGGTGTCCTCCATATGTCACAATTTGGATTTCGGGATTCTAGAGGTACTAAGGATGCTATTTTCTCATTTCTTCGGACACTGTATTTTAGCCTGAATGAGGGAGAGGTTGCTGCAGCGGTGTTCTGTGACCTCGCAAAGGCGTTTGATTGTGTGAATCACAGGGTACTGCTGAGCAAGCTGGAAGCATATGGGTTCAGGGGGAAATCTTTGGCTTGGTTTACATCGTTTTTGTCCGAAAGATGTCAACGTGTCATTGTCAGCAATAGTAGGTCGCGTTCAATGGGGATCTCTGCCGGTGTTCCTCAGGGATCTGTCCTTGGTCCCTTGTTGTTTCTACTTTATGTGAACGACTTACCCCATCTTAAACTAAGTGGGTCCTTTACAATATTTGCGGATGACACAACGATCTTGTGGCGACACAGAGATCCTTTTCAGCTTGAGGTTAATATTAAAAAAGACCTGGCCATCTTGGAAACATGGTGCTCGTCGAATTGCTTAACATTGAACATCGATAAAACCAATATTTTACGTTTTAAATGTAGCACGAATGTATCGGTGGGTGATCGTATAATTAGTAATCATCGCGTCAGCAAATTCCTGGGGTTACAAATTGATGAAAAGCTTAAGTTTGATAAACATATTACTACTCTAAACAAGAAACTATCCCAGGCGTGCTACGCGATCAGGGTTGTCTCTCGTGAACTGGGTAGCGCGACAGCGGTCAGTGTCTATTATGCCCTAATGGAATCGCGGTTGCGCTATGGTCTATGTTTTTGGGGATGTTGCCCAGAATACTTACTTAATTCAGTTTTTATGCTACAAAAAAGGGCAATAAGATTTGCCTCTGGGGCAAGGGCTCGCGATTCCTGTAAACCTTTGTTTCGCTCGTTGGGAATACTGACATTGGCTTCTCTTTTCATTCTGGAGACAGTGTGTTTGGTGCGAGAGAAATTTAGATCAGAATTACTTGAACAGACTGGTTATCCGACGAGAAACAGTGACTTTACCCTGAGACTTCCGATCCCTAACTCGAGTTTGGTAAAATGTTCGGTAGTCTATAATGGTAAGAAAATGTTTAATCACCTTCCCAGACGTATACGGCTGACCGTATGTCAAAAAAGGTTTAAAAAGCTTGTAAGAGAACTTCTGATTGGAAAGGTCTATTATAAAGTGGAGGAATATTATGTGGATTCATTCAATTAATTTTATGTACGTGTATATTTGGTGCGATTGTATTTTGTGAGACTTTTATTTGGTGATTTTTTCTATTATTTGAATGCAATTATTTGTTATTGACGTGGAATCAGAGCGTGTTTAATATTATATAGTTGTGTTATCTTATTTGTAAGACTTTGTCTACAAGGGTTATATCCTTTTGACAATAAAGTATTTTTGATTTGATTTGATTTGATATGTTTTTAACAGTCTGTATGTAGGTATGTATGTAAATATTTATAACTAACCGATCTTAACGTGTGAGGTATCAAACGATTCGTTTTGGTTTGGCGAGTGTCGGTCCATATTTTTATAAAAAAAATTCAACATGGCGGCTGCTGCTTGTTAATACAAAAAAGTTGAAAAAATAATTTTTTAGAATGTCAGGGTATCAAATGATCGTCTTAATTACGCATTTATCATGGTCATTATTTTTTCACAAAAAATCGATATAGCCGTTACAAACTAGCAAAAAAAACAGTATCTAATTAAATTTCTTTTTTAATTTCGTCATGTGGGGTATCAAATGATTCGTCTTGATTATGCGAGTGTCATAAAATTGTACTTTTTACTTTACAAGCTTCCAAACTGAGGGGTCAAAACTTTAGAAATGGATAGTAGTGCCATGGTCATGAGTCATGAAAGATAAACCTCTAGGACTCCATTGGGTGAACTTTAGTTTATAAGTAATTTAGTTTTTAAGAATTTAAGGAAAAATTAATGTCTAATAGATAGACCAGTTTTAATAATGGTAAACGCCGCAAGCTATTAAACAAAACAAATGTGATTTTTTCAAAAACAAGCACAACGTCGTAGCGTTAAATGCCGGAGAAACATTTAAATTCACAGGCGAGGGGCCTCGCCGTTAATTTGTTAGCGTATTTTTAACTGGAATAAGAAAATAAACGACCCTTTATATCACTGAAGGCTGTACAAAAGGTAAGTGGGTAAATCAAATTTGCTTTGACAGCAATCAACTTTTCCCACTAACGTAAAACTGTTTACCGGCGGTCTACTGCTGTTCAAATTTTCAACAATTTTAAATTTACTCGGCCATCGGCGCCAGCATTTCTCAGCAGAAAAAGTTTACATCCATCGAGGACTCTGAAATGTCCCAATGAACGCTTTTCTACTGGCGTTAGCATAAAGAAATCTTTAATAGTATATTTCTTGAATAAATCATGATTAAAGCGTTAGGCTAGGCTGGGTATTAAAATTACACCTAAAGTTTTATGTTCCCTAAATGTTTTCTTAATTTTAATTGAGTTATTAGACGAAATTTTCAAAAGTTTTATTTTATACCGAAAATTTTCAAAACAATTACTAATTGGGCATAATATACTCTTAACAGTTTTTACGAAAAAGCTCAAAATTGTTACGCCGCTAGCACTAACAAACAAGGAATGTGATTTGGATTGGTTCGTAAAAATTAAAATTGTGACGTAACGGTCAAGGTCCCTTGACTGAAGTTTACAAAATGTGAAAAATGTAATGAAATGGTACCATACCATCACGTCTATAGTTATGAAAGGTAGAAATTTTATTTCTTTGAAGCACGAACGAATGGTTTCTCGGAAATACTCCCCAAAATACAATCCTAGAGCCGCCACTGCGTTCAGCTGGTCGGTGGATGGACTTTCTTTTTGGCCGAAATTTGTAAAAGGTCAAGCAGGTTCGGCGGGGCAGGAGTCCGTTACGTCTCGGAGCTCAGGTTTACTTCGCAGAGGGCCCACTACTTCCCCTGTCTTGAGGTACTCCAAAGCGCAATCAATAACTAGCACGCGTAGAGCGCCTAATCGCCCCCCGAGGGGGGTCTATAAGGTCGGTAATATCATCATTGTCATGACCTGAAAGTTTCGTGTTTCTAGGCCATGTATTAAGGAAGATATCACACTCCTACGGACTGATGATGCAGAATAGAGCGCCCTTCGTAACCGTGTCGCTACACACATACAAACATCACACGTAGAAACTATTTTTGCCAACAAAAAACTTTTCGGACACCCTGTATACATACATACAAACATAAACACATATTAACACAAATGTATTCGATTTGCGTGAAATCCGACCAAATAAAGTTTATCTAAGTAATAATAGGAGTATTTGCCCATACCAAGACTTTTTGGACACCCTGTATACGTTCAAACTAACACCCACACGTTTAAATAGGAATATAGTCGATTTACTTAAAATCCCAATTAAGTAATTTTATCTCGGTATTAATAGAATTATTTGCCCATACCAAGACTTTTCGGACACCCTGTATACATACATACAAACATAAACACATATTAATACAAATATATTCGATTTGCGTGAAACCCGACCTAATAAAGTTTATCTAAGTAATAATAGGAGTCCCATATCAAGACTTTTCGGACTCCCTGTATACATTCAAACTAACACCCACACGTTTAAATAGGAATATAGTCGATTTAATTAGGTTTATCTCGGACTAGTAGAAGTATTTGCCCATACCAAGACTTTTCGGACACCCTGTATACATATCGTCGCCTGAGAACCAGACTATTCTATGTCCATTTTTTTCTTAAATAAAGCTTTTGTCACCAAATTGTTCTATGTCCAAAACCGTTTATACCAATATACTCCAAGTTCGAAATCACCGTGTACTTTTCGGAATACACACTGGTAGTTTTATTCTATGTCCATTTAACTTTGTAAATATTCGGACCAAAATATCCTATGTCCTCTCGCCCAATGAGGTTTCAGGAATTTACATCACGTTGGAACATAGACTAAATTGGCGTAAATATTAGTATTGTTATAGTGTGGTCTTGTGCTGTTGTGTTGCGAGTTTTGAGAACGAATAGTTTGGTTTTAGTGATTTTTACAGAACTAATGTACTATTATAAAAATGAGTGATTCAGAAAATGATTTTCTGAGCCTTTTGAAGACTCCAAAAGTCCAAAAGACACTGTCTAAATTGCCGTTTTAAGTGTCTTGGCTATTTTACTGAAGAGGAGGCAGCGTTAATTCATAGTGATTTTTGGAAAAACACTGATAGTGAAAAAGGGTTTTTCTACGACAAAACTACTGAAAGAATTTTAGTTGAAAGTCAACGATCAAAAAAATTTTCATTTAAATATTTTTTCTTTAAAAATGACCAGAAAATACGTGTCTGCAAGGCCTTTTACTTAGGCGTACTAAGTATTAGCCAGATGAGAGTATCATATTGTTATAATCATGGACGTACAGGAATTACTAAAACGCCCAATGCAGATAAGAGAGGATCAAGAACAAACATAAAAATTAAAGAAGCCAGATGAGAGTATCATATTTTTATAATCATGGACGTACAGGAATTACTAAAACTCCCAATTCAGGTAAGAGAGGATCAAGAACAAACATAAAAATTAAAGAAGCCAAAAGACAACTAATAAGAGATCACATAAACTATAGACTTACAGTTTTGGAAATGCATCATTAAAAAGTTTTAGAAAGTAATTTTGTTTAGACTGTAATTTAAATTTAGGTTGTTTAGATTTGTATTACGTTAAAATTGACAGTTTAAGACTATTATGTAAAATAAGGACATTTGTTTTGTATCGAAATAAACATTATTCTACTAATTTTGTCTTGTTTTCAGTCTTTAAAAATTATAGCGAATGTTCATATATTTTAGCATAGCAACATGCGAAGGTATGTTTTAATCTAAATTATTCTATGTCCACAACATAATTGTTTATTTATATATTTTCTGCAAAATGTATTAAAAACAATAAACTACATAATTACTTTTTTTGAAGTTAACAACCTATAATTGTTAATAAAAATATAATTGTACGAAAAAGTATCAACCATTTCGATTCCTACGCTTCCAAACTTTCATATTAAGCCCCTGTAAAATTTATAAAAATGGACATAGAATGGTCTGGTTCTCAGGCGACGATATATACAACACATATAAAAACAAATATAATCGCTTTGCATGAAATCCAACCAAGACTTTTTGGACAGCCTGTACACAAACATAATATATCTCCGTACACATAGAAATGCAAATATACAGGATGTTTCAAAAAACATGTGCCATCGCTTAAAGGAAGATTCTTTGAAAGAAATTAAGGCAAAAAGTTTATATGGACATGGGTCCGCAGATGCTTTGTTTCAAAGATACAGGGCGTTAAATTTTTAAATGGTCTTTACATGTTAAAACCGATGGTTGGGAAAACTAAACCAGTAAGACGATTAATAAAATTACATTTATCTCCTAAACGAAATGAAAACTGAAAAAATATGAAGAGATAAGTTTTGTTAAGAATTTAACATACTATTTGGCCGATATAAGAAAATGTGAAAAAATCAGTGGCGTACATGTTTTTATTGGAAAAATATTGTACCGTCTTCTCATATGTACGCCCCTGGAGGAAATGTCAAAGTCTTTTCATGGTCAGAAGTATGCTCAATTTAAGTACTTTACACATTGCAAATTTCATCAAAATTGATGAAGCCATTTTGAAAATATTTTGGAAAAACTGAAAAAAATTAAAAAATTTAACACCCTGTATCTTTGAAACGAAGCATCTACGGACCCATGTTTATATAAACTTTTTGCCTTAGTTTCTTACAAGGAATCTCTCCTTGAGGGATGGCACATGTTTTTTGAAACACCCTGTATACGATTTGCTTTAAATCCGACAATTAAGTTTATCTTTGTACAAATAGCAAAGGTATTTGTCCATACAAAGACTTTTCGGACACCCTGTACTATACATACATACAAACACAACAAACACGATACATAGTAATTTAAATATTTTCGATTTTCTTGAAAACCTGCTCAATAAGTTTATATTCGTACTAATGGCAACGATATTTCCGCATACAAAGACTTTTTGGACATTCTGTATACATACCAACATAAAAACAACAACACAAAGTATAAAATGTATTTTCGAATCGTTCTGGTTACTTTAAAACGATCCGAATCAAGTCATTTCCCTAAAATTAAATTCAAATTATTCAATAATAACTAATATATTGCCCCAAAGGTATACACGCGCATGGTTAGAAAATAAAATGCATATTTTTGTATTTTTTCGATGCCACTGAGCTCCATATTAGAATCTTCAATGATGCTTTGTAGCGTCATAGGAAAATGGATTAAAATGGTATTTAATCGGTATATTATGAAATGAAATGTCTTTCTACTGAAAGTATAAGGTCCCTAAATCCCTTGCCCGGTAAATTTCAAGCCGAAGTTGGTCCAGAGTCATTCCTATTTCGAATCAAAATGCTGACATTTTAGCCAAATTGTGACATTTCATACATTATAATTAAATTAATACATTTTCCCGTATAGAAATTGATTTTTATAATGCAATGTAGGGTCAACAAAAATTTCAAAAAAATGATATTTAATGCCCATCTCGTGCTACGAAATGGTCAGTAATAGATAAAAAACGTCCATCCTATCAATTCCATGTATATTCCAAGCCGAAACTGGCTCAGGATCTTTAAAATATCGCTAGAAAAACTGGATATTTTGACAGCTCATATTTAACTTCGATGTAAAGCGTCACCAGTTCAATTGTTTTTTTTTTCATGGCATGGTTTAATATTCGCAGTTTTTAAAATTTTTCCTGCACCGAACGAAGAAAACCTATTTATTTATAACTTTAACGCAAAAATATGGAGTTTTAATTAGTTAGCAGTGTTCTCAGACGATGACGGAAGAAAATAAACCAAAAAAGAGAGAGAGAAATAATACATAATAATGCCATTTAAAGATGAATTTTGATGGAAAAAAACAGAAAAAATGTGTTTTTACCCCCTAAATCCGGCCCGGGATCACCCATTCGGGATTCATTTTAAAGCCTGATTATATCCCCAAGGGATAGCGTTGAAAAAGTTGGAAGAAATTAGATAGGAAAAGATACAGAGTGATTCGAATGTAGAGATGTCATGAAAAAAAATTGTCAAAAACCGAAATTTAATTATCAATTGCTCCTTTCCTATTAGGAATAAAGGAACTAAAAAATACGTTAGTAACGTATTTCGGCGAGCTCTTTCCGATAGGGCACATGGAATTTCGATTTGAATCCATTTTGACCCCCCAAAAATTAAATTCCGTCAAAAAATTTCATGAAAAAACGTAATTTCCAGTTTTTCCCAAATTTTTCCAATATCCAGTCGTTTTAGGTATAGGTAAATGTATTGCAAAAAGAAAGTATTTGAGATTCTTTAGTTTTATGTTCAAATACGTTTTTCTGTCCGATGTTCCGGTTTCGACTTATTCAGTGCCAAAGTGCGGTCTATAAAGGGCATTTTTCGACATAAAAAAATTCAAAAGAATTACTTCCCATTTTCCGAATACCGCCAGTTTCAATAGGGTTCTGAAGCTCCCGGTCCTCCACAACCTCCGAAAATTTAAATCGATTTAATTAAGTTTTGCGACCTGTACCCGATTTTAACGGAAATCGCTGAAATTTCGACTTTGACGTTTTATATCTCCGAAACGGAACACCCTGTATAACTGAATTTTTTACCGAAGCTAGTCGCACTATTCCTCTATTAACCCAGAAAATTTGGTTGTCCCCCTCTAACTGTTTTCGAGAAAAAAAATTGAAACGGTGAAAATGTCGAAACGGACGACAACATACGGCCGCACATACGCACATACATACACACATTTTCCCGACCAACGGCTCGGTATATAGACCGCTCGGCGGGCGGTCTATAATAAAAAACGTCCATTCTATCAATTCCATGTATATTCCAAGCCGAAACTGGCTCAGGATCTTTAAAATATCGCTAGAAAAACTGGATATTTTGACAGCTCATATTTAGCTTCGATGTAAAGCGTCACCAGTTCAATTGTTTTTTTTCATGGCATGGTTTAATATTCGCAGTTTTTAAAATTTTTCCTGCACCGAAGGAAAAAAACCTATTTATTTATAACTTTAACGCAAAAATATGGAGTTTTAATTAGTTAGCAGTGTTCTCAGATGATGAGGGAATAAAATAAACCAAAAAAGAGCTGTTAAAAAAGATAAATAATATATAATAAT
Source organism: Philopedon plagiatum (assembly GCA_963971165.1). Classification (NCBI taxonomy): domain Eukaryota; kingdom Metazoa; phylum Arthropoda; class Insecta; order Coleoptera; family Curculionidae; genus Philopedon; species Philopedon plagiatum. Next base: position 51,468,832 of record OZ020194.1, read on the forward strand.
GCCATTTAAAGATGAATTTTGATGGAAAAAACAGAAAAAATGAGTTTTTACCCCCTAAATCCGGCCCTGGATCACCCATTCGGGAATCATTTTAAAGCCTGATTATATCCCCAAGAGATAGCGTTGAAAAAGTTGGAAGAAATTAGATAGGAAAAGATACAGAGTGATTTAAATGTAGAGATGTCATGAAAAAAATGGTTAAAAACCAAAATTTAATTATCGATTGCTCCTTTCCTATTAAGAATAAAGGAACCAAAAAATATGTTTATAACGTAGTTCGGCGAGGTCTTTCCGATAAGGTACATGAGATTTCGATTTGGATTCATTTTGACCCCTGAAAAAATTGACAACCGTCAAAAATTTGCTTGAAAAATCGAAATGTCCAGTTTTTCCCAAATTTTTCCAATTTCCAGTCGTTTTAGGTATAGGTAAATGTATTGCAAAAAAAACTATTTGAGATTCTTTAGATTTATGTTCAAATCCGATTTTCTGTCCGACGTTCCGGCGACCGAGTCATTTAGAGCCAAAAAGGGGTCTGCAAACGGCATTTTTCGACATGAAAAAATTTAAAAGAATTACTTCCCATTTTCCGAATACCGCCAGTTTCGATAGGGTTCTGAAGCTCCCGGTCCTCTACAACCTATAAAAATTTAAATCGATTTAATTAAGTTTTGCGACCTGTAATCGATCCCATACGAATTCGCGGAAATTTCGACTTTGACGTTTAATAACTCCGAAACGGAACACCCTGTATATCTGAATTTTTTACCGAAGCTAGTCGCACTATCCCCCTATTAACCCAGAAAATTTGAACCTTCCACTAGCAACCATCTCGGAGAAAAAAAATTGAGATTGTCGAAAAACACGATTACTACAACCGACGAACATTTTCCTCACTCACGGGGCGTTATATAGAGCGCCTTTGGCGCTCTATAATAATTATCGTATATAGCAATCGATATAAATATGCAAAATTTTATTAAAACAGATGCATTATTTCTAGGTAATGTAGCACAAGGGCCATATATCACAAGCGACAAGGTGCCTAATTTGTCCAGAGTGCTGTAACGATAAAACTGCCTGCAGAGGTGTACAAAATGTTTCTTCTATCTTAATAAGTGGGCATTTCTCTACTAACTGGGCAACTCAGTGTCTCGCATGATTTTTATTACGAAACTTTTCAAAACCATTGCAATTTTAATCTTAGATTTAAATGTAATATGCGTGCATGTTATAAAATTTAAGAAAATATTTTCTAATCATTATTTAGTCATTTTCTAAATACGGAAAAAAACAGTACCCTGGTTGGTCACCAATGCAAAAAACATGTTTCAGTCAATTATTTGAAATGCATGTAATTGTAAGTAATTTTTTTTTAATAATAATCTTTATTCAGTTTGTTTTTCTTTTTCACAATTTACACATGTATGAGTTAAGAAGCAGTCTTAAAAATCTAAAGTTTTTGTAACTTGCACCTAGGTGGGCAGGAGGCCACCTGTATGTGCAGAGGTATGATTCAATTCTTAATTAGATATCACAGAAATGGAATATTAGATACTCGCTACAGGAAGATGAGAAAAAGAGGAAAAGAGAAAAAAACTACATCCTACACCACCACAACAACAGTGACAATGATGAACAGTCAAAAAAGAACCTTAAATCTATCAAAATTACCATATACAGAATTTCTACATCTTTTCTTAAACTTTTTGAGATTTGACAAGGACCTTATATCCAAAGGCAGAATGTTGTACATTTTGGAGCCAGATACAAGAATGAACGCAACTTTTTTTGAAGTATTGTTGATGGGAACCTCCAACAGCCTGCCAGACTGGCTTCTCGTTGCATGAATATGAAAAATAAATTGCTTTAATTTAGGGTTTCTATGGATATACGTACAGGTGGTAAAACAATACATTCCCCGTATGTTGAGGATTTCTGCCGAGTATAACAGGCTGGAGGAGAAGCGTTTATCCTTACGATTCATTATTTTGAGGATATAGTTCTGAACTACATTTAAAGCGTTTAAAGAATTTTGGTAGAGACCACCCCACACTACAATACCATATCTGATAAGGGACTCGACCAGAGCCTTATAGACACCAATTAAAAGTTTTTTGCTGAGTATAACCCTCAATATGTAAAATTTATACACCAATTTTCGAATGTTCTTAGTTAGTCGCAATACATGATGATCCCATTTAAGGTTTTTGTCAATTATGATTCCTAAATATTTTATAAACTCGACTTCTTGTATATTATTATCAAAGTTATCAATATTAATATACTCGTAATCAGGTCGATTAGCTGCTGTAATTGAGAAGGCAATATATTTAGTTTTGGAGGTGTTCAGAGTTAGTTTGAATGAGTCAAGCCAATTTTTAATTCTTTTCATTCCCTCAAGAACAGACGTTCTAACAGACTGCCAAGATTCCCCCGAGAAGACAACTACAGTATCATCAGCATATGACAAAACATTCCCATTATCAACCTGGATATTAGTTAATGAATTTATTTAGACAATAAATAGAATAGGCCCCAGGACTGTGCCCTGTGGTATGCCAATTTTGATATTTAAAGGGTCACTAAAGGTGTCATTAATCCTTACAACCTGAGTTCTGCCTGTTAGATAGCTCCCAAAGACTTCCAACACGGTGCCCCTCACTCCATAACAGCAGAGAGTGTTCAGAAGCGATTCATGAGGCACGGTGTCAAATGCCTTTGCATGGTCGAGGAATACAGCCAAGGATTTCTTACCACTGTCCAAATTATTCGTCAAACAATTGCAAAGTTCACAAATTGCATCAGTTGTGTCTAATCCCTTAATAAAGCCAAATTGCCGAGGTGATATGACACTATTCTGGTCAAGGAAACCAACCAACCTATCTTTAAGACATTTTTCAAAGACTTTAGCAAATGTATTTATCACACTAATAGGACGATAATTGTTTATGACTGATTTGTCACCAGATTTATGTATAGGGGTAACTACAGCTACTTTAAAATCATCCGGAACTTTGCCTGTTTTAAAAATTAAGTTAATTATATGTACTAGAGGTTCAGTCAAGTCATTATGAAAATATTTTAATATTCTTGTATCAATTCCGTCTGTCCCAGGAGCAGAGTTATTTTTCAGTGAGTTGATCTGTTTTATTATTTCATTTTTATTGGTTGGTTTTAAAAACATTGATGATAAAGATTCAAAGGCATTGCCACAAGCTTCAGAAGGTGCTTTAATATTTTTGAACATGTCATAGCCTACATTTATAAAAAACTCATTGCAAAAATTCGACAATTCTTTCTTATTACTAAACTTACAGTTATTGTTTGTGATCTCCAAAGGGGGATCATTTTTTAACCTATTATTGTTTGTTGCGTTAGAAATTATATTATACATTTTTTTTAGATCGTTCCCACAATTATTTATTTCATTTTTATAGTAATTATGCTTGCATTTACGAATTACTTTATTAAGGGAGTTTCTGTATTCTGTAAAGGTTTTCTTGTTATTATCGTTATTATGCAGCAATAGTCTTTTCTTGAGTTTGTCTTTGGTTTTAATAGATTTAATAATTCCATTGGTTATCCAAGGTTTTCTTTTGTTATAAGTTTTATTTTTATAGGAGGTTATGATTTTAGAACTATTTATTATTTCTGTCATTATGCGCAAAAAAATTTTTGTAGCAATCTCTGCATCGAGACACTCTAATATACAGTCCCATTTTTGATTTTTAATTAGGTTACCAAATAATACATGGTCAGTCTTAGAAATGGTATGAGTACCAGAGTTTTCAGTGTTAAAATTGTTAGTAGGGGGCATTGTCAGTAGGGGGCAAATTATTCAGTAATATTTTTTCATACAGTTGTAGTTCATGTATATAAAAACTTCATTTCTCAATCATAATATTGATTTTGAATTGTGTAAAACTGAGCTACAATTTGTCTACAAATTTTGAGCACCGTCCCCTGGTTTAATTATAAAATGCTACCATTATAATCTCTATACTCCACCGCGCGATGATTTGAGTGAAATGGAACGTTACCGGTGTGAAGTTGGCTCCCTTAACGTTTGAGGACGCCATCTCCGTTTTGTTTAGTGTAGCGCGAACTATTCGAGCGGACAACCACGTAAAACTAGTTCGAGCCACAGTCCTCTGGCGAGTCCCTTTTTATATTTTATTTTTGCTGTTGAATTTATTACTTTTTGATTTTATTTCTTTAATGAACACTGAACTCTAGGAATGCCAATGAAGTCCAATACTTCAGTAATATTTACGATACCATGTGATTTCATTAGTTTTAACAGTCCCCTGGCAACAGTCCCCTGCTTTAAACAAATACAGGGGACTGTTTGCACTACCAGAGGACTGACTCTTATATTTTATTTTACAGTTTCATAGGCGTTTTAGGTGGGGGCTTGGGGGGCTAAGCCCCCCAAATCTCCAATTAGCCCCCCCAAATCCAACTGAAAAGCCTAACCGCCTATATATAAACCGGGCTTAAGCCCAGAAAAAAATTTAAACCAGAGGCTTAAGCCCCCCAAAAATAGAGGTCTAGAACCGCCAGTTTACAGAGTAGAGATACCTGAGAAAAAAAGAGAAGCAGAACGTCGCCGTTACGAACGAATAAAAAATGATCCAATAAAATGGCAAAAAATAAAGAATATTACTGCATATTGTTACTAGCCGTATGAACTAACGTATTTGCTTTATTTTTAGCTTCATTTTAAATTACTTCATGGGATAATTCGAGCAATAAAATCTTCGAGACATTTTTTCAGCCAAAATGACCCTGTTAGTAGAGAAATGCCCAAGTATATCGAAAAAAGACCACTTTACCCGAAATACTACACCACCCATAAATATTAAAACAGGGTTGCCACACATTTTTAATTATGAAATTCCGTGAGTTTTACAGGATTTCCAGGTAAAAAATCACTATTTTTCAGGTAGAACGAAACTTAAAATCAGGTTATCTGGAGAGGCGGAACTTTGGTGGATCAAAATTGGTGACGGCGGTGGACAAAAACGTACACTGAAAAAACTGCTTGGTAAAAATCATGGGTTATGGGAACTAATTGGGGCTAAGGGGATGAGAACCACAGTTGGTACCATATATGACACGTCAATGGATAGGAGGCGAGATAATGTCTAATCGCTTCTATGAAATTGGCTCCCACGACATAAATTTTCGGTTAGCACGTGCTGATCGACAAGTTCGAACGTTTTGGAAACAGCGCTTGACGTCTTAAAAAAAAATAACCACGTGGCTATTGTTGTGCAATCCAAAGACATTGACAGCTAACAAACATTTTCAATTTAAACAGTACTCGGCAAAGGTCCAAAAGTTTAAATAATAAAATGTATAATGATTCTAATTAAATCAGACGCAACTGTATCATTTGCCGAAAAATAAAATGTTAAGTTTTTGTCACTCCTTTAATTACAGCCCATCGAGAATACCTAAACTTGATGATAAGCACGTGCTAATCGAAAATGTACGTTATATATGCGCTAAGAGTAATAAAGTTACAAATACCGATCTTGACCTCTCATAATAGGATTTACTGGTACAGATAAAGTGAAAATTTTCTTGTGATTGTTAAAAATTATTCTGTATTATAGTGGAAAGAAGTCAAAGATCAATTTGAAAATATGAATAATAACTCATTTTTTGAGGTTTTTCATAAGGCTTTTTAAATATGAGCTGTAAGTTTAAAACCAAGAAAGAAATTTCAAAACGCTTAAAACCGTTCTCGTAGTATAAAGGGGGAAGTAAAATTTTGTTGTGTTCATTGTGGCAGAATGATCCCCTAAGCCGTCACATCCACCCCCTTAAAAATCTTAAATGGGAAGATAGGTTAAGTGACACCTTGTTTGAAAGGCCTCAATTATACCGGGTGTTGCATCGTCGAGCGAGACATAGGAAATCCCATGTAATTTTATATGGGGTCAATTATTGGCTTCCCTAATTATTTTAGAGAAAAATTCTATTTAGGTTTATTAAAGAGCACTAAAACCCACATTCAAAAGAATAACTTTAGATATTTTTGATTAACCCGTTTATGAGTTATCGACGATTTCTTTTTAAATATTTCTCATTTTTTATGGCCCCGTATTTGCGAGCACCAGTCAAGGTAAAAGATGACTGTCAAATGAAGTAATTTTGAAATGTGTGCTTTATTGTTATAAAAACTCGTACATCGGAAATATTAGCCATGAATTATTACACTTTAGAAGAAAAAATATTGATGATTAAATGGAATTATCAAGGAAATAGTTATCAAAGTGTGTCAGACATGTTTGCTGCTCTGTATCCGAATAGACAGATACCTGCAAAATCTACAGTCGAAAGGACTATCAAGAAATTTGAGACAAAAGGCACTGTAATAAATAACTGCAGATGTGAAGCAAGGCAGGAACAAAGAGAAGATGCAAGAAATGATAGTGACTTGCAAGTTTTATTGTGCGTGGAAGAGAATGATGGGAAGATCAGCACAAGGAAACTTGAGGATGACATAGGATTAGATCACACCACAGCGTTACGAGTTTTCAAACGACATGGATATTATTCATACAAATATGAAAAGCACCAAGAGCTAAGACATAGGGACGAAATACGACGACAGGAGTTTTGTTTTGATATGATGGAAAGAGCAAACATGGATAGGGAATTAAAAAAAAACATTTGTTTCACTGACGAATGCACATTTACCTTAAACAATGAACCCAATGTTCAAAATTATCGATATTGGAGCAAAGAAAACCAACACAGGTTTGTCGAAACAAGGACGCAATATCCACAGAAACTAAATGTTTGGGCAGGGATTTTCGGACAAAATATTATCAGGCCATTATTTCTTACACGAAATTTAAATGCAGAATATTATTTGGAACTACTCGAAGATCATATTTTACCTACTTTACATGATACCGCCAGGGAAAATCAGGAAGTTTGGTACCAAATGGATGGCTGCCCGGCACATAGTACCCTGGCTGTCCGGAAATATTTAAACCATGCTTTTAATGGAAATGTTATTGGCCTAAATCGTACAGTAAATTGGTCAGCCAGGTCTCCCGATCTTTCGCCAAATGATTTCTTTCTCTGGGGTCATTTAAAAAAGAGGATATACAAGGATAAAAAATTCCCAAATCTAGACGAGTTAAAAAATGCTATTTCTGCGGAATGCAATAGAATTTCAGTTTACCAACTAGCGAATGTAAGAAAAGAATTTTATGATCGCCTCGGTTATTGTCTAGCAGTCAATGGAGGAATATTTGAACATCTTAAATCCTAAAGTTGTAACAATTTAATAGTACCTATTAATTAGTAAGTTATTGAAGCATGGATAATTATTTAGATTAACATAAACAGCGAATTTTTTCATGAAATTTTGCACAGACCCTAATTTTGGGTCGTAGAACACGAATGCGAAGTCAGTTTTTGGAGGTCTCGTAAAAAAAAATTTTTTTTTGCTCACCCAACCTGAGCAAAAAGGTGGTCAGGTTTGCTCAGTTTTGATTGATATATATATATATATATATATATATATATATATATATATATATATATATATATATATATATATATCAATCAAAACTGAGCAAACCTGACCACCTTTTTGCTCACCCAACAAATTTAAAGAAATTCATTGAAAAAGCTAACCTAAAAGTTTAAAAAAATTTTTTACGAGACCGCCAAAAACTGACTTCGGATTCGTGTTCTACGACCCAAAATTAGGGTCTGTGCAAAATTTCATGAAAAAATTCGCTGTTTACGTTAATCTAAATAATTACCGAAGCATGTAAGGTGTCATAATTAACCTTGTAGTTGGATACTTTATTTTAGTTTATTTCAGATTAATTTGTATTCATGAATACACCTTTAATATTTCCGATGTACGAGTTTTTATAACAATAAAGCACACATTTCAAAATGACAACTTCATTTGACAGTCATCTTTTACCTTGACTGGTGCTCGCAAATGGGGGGCCATAAAAAAGGAGAAATATTTAAAAAGAAATCGGCGATAACACGTAAACAGGCTAATCAAAAATATCTAAAGTTATTCTTTTGAATGTGGGTTTTAGTGCTCTTTAATAAACCTAAATAGAATTTTTCTCTAAAATAATTAGGGAAGTCAATAATTGACCCCATTTAAAATTACATGGGATTTCCTATGTCCCGCTCGACGATGCAACAACCGGTATACATTGTGACGCTTCGGTTTTTTAAATTGAATAACCAACCCATTGATGAGTTATGCTTATTGAAATATTTTGATTTGGAATGTAGATATTTAGGATTAAGTAACAAAAAATATCGAGATTAAATAAAGACCTCTTAGATACGATAAAACAGGAGTGAAGTAGTGCTACTTTCATTGTGGTAGAATTATCCCCTAAGCCGTCACATCCAGCCCCTTAAAAATCTTAAATGGGAAGATAGGTTAAGCGACACCTTGTTTGAAAGGCCTCTCAATTATGTACATTGTGACGCTTCAGTTTTTCAAACTGAGGGGCCTTTCACACAAGGTGTCACTTAATCTATCTTCCCATTTAAGATTTTCAAGGGGGTGGATGTGACGGCTTAGGGGATAATTCTACCACAACGAAAGTAACATTACCTCACTCCTGTTTTATCGTATCTAAGAGGTATTTATTCAATCTCGATATTTTTCGTTACTTTAGGTATAAAATCGCCAGGCGATCTTAAATAACTACATTCCAAATCAAAATATTTCAATGAGCATAACTCATCAATGGGATATTCAATCTGAAAAACCGAAGCGTCACAATGTACATAATTGAGAGGCCTTTCAAACACGGTGTCACTTAACCTATCTTACCTTATAAGATTTTTAAGGGAGTGGATGTGACGGCTTACGGGATAATTCTACCACAATGAAAATAACATAATTTTACTTCCCCATTCACACTACGAGAACGGTTTTAAGCGTTTTTAAATTTCTTTCTTGGTTCTAAACTTATGGCCCTTGATCGTTTTCAAATTGTCAATATAAAAATTTTAGTAATCCGAAGATATGGAAAAACACAAAGAAGGATAACCTTTTCTACGAAAAAGAACGAAAGTAAAAATTCTCAACACCTGAAACTGCATCCTCATAAAATTCAATAATAAATTTATTATTAAGATTGTTTAAAAAAACTTACGTGACTTGCTCAGCTAACTCACTGGTTTTATTTGTTCTTGTGCTTTCCTTGTCAGACAATAATTCTTTATAGTTTAGACCACGTGAGAAAATGCCTGATTCACTCGATCGTATCAAAACTACATTACAGTCTTTCTCTTTAGCTATTTTGTTTAGAGCTGTAGTTAATTCTCCCAAAAGCTAAAAATGCAATTTTAAAATTTTTACGTAAAATATATTAAGCATAACTTAAAAACAACAAAAAGAAAAATAAAATATACCTAAGTTGTATATCTATACAAATACTGAAGTAACATTTTTAGAGATTTCTAAAATATTGTGCCCATTACGATTTAATTCGTGTAATAAAGTATAATGTCAATAAATTTTTTCTTGTAATTTTTCATCAAAAAATAATTTCTTACCTCTGAGGTAAAGTAACCCTTCGTGCTTTTCTCTGTATATAAATCAATGGTGATACTTTTGTTAACCTTCTTGAATCCGAATGTTTTGTAATGTCCTATCCTATTTTCTGCACGTTTCTGGAACTTTTCAGTCTCGCGAGTTTCAGAATTCTTCTTAGATTTTTTTATTTTTAAAGGGTCTGTCACGATGCTAGCAATCTTTTTTCTTGGACTCGTATCTAGAAATGATTAATATATTATATTATATCCGTTTTCTTGGTAAATTCCTTACGCGTGACAGCTATTAGTTACTTAAAATGTACCTGATGTTTTATATTTGAACAAAAATCATTATTAAAATCAAAATCTTTTCTTTACAGAACCTCAAGTTACAGACTTAAGAAATCATATTCCATTAGAAAGAGTACTAAAGGATAAACAGGATTCCTTCTTGTGTGCTTTATGGTATATAATAGAGGTCACGGTCATATAATATTGCAAATATGCACATGATTTGAATGTATTTTATTATATATGGTTTCAAATGTTGTTGTGTCAATTTGTAACTTATTAAAAGTATTTCCCTTGCAAATTCAGCTCTTGTCAAAACGTATAAATTGTTGGCCTTGATCTTAAAATTTGTTTATTTCCAGTAAAAAAATTTCTTTTAAAAATTTTAATAAAGGGTCGCTGCGCCAACGGTATGTAGATATATTAGGGTGTCCGTTAGTTACCAAGTTGATTTTTTTTCTTGCGACGCCCCCTAAATTTTTAGTTTATCGTCTAAAAAAAATGTCAGACCAAAATAAGCCCTTAATATTCAGAATAAACCTTGCCCTAAAGACGATACATTTCCCATTTAAATTACATGGGATTTTTCCACTTTTTACAATTAATTTTTTTTTTCTCGGACAAGATGACTTATAGCAATGAGATATACATATTCTTATAGGAAATTGAACGCTCTACAAAAAAGATCTCTTATAATTTTTCGATTAATTCACTTCTTCAAAAGTTATTCAAGGTACTAAATGCGACTTAGCGACTTAGAAAATCCGTGTGTTGGCGGGAATGCTTGTAGTATAATTTTGAGTCACTTACTGTATTGAAGGGAAATTTCATGAAAGTATACAAAAAGTTATGAAATTCAATAAAAATTAGTTGACTGCGTGTTATAAATGAATAGTCTCAAAAATGATCCAAACTAGAACCAGCTACCTGTTATGCGGTATATTATTTTATATGTTTAAAAAATTTTTACCCCAATACCACCAGAATTATCTATTTTAGATATAAACCATTAACTTTTATCGAAATAATAATCACTTTGCCGTAAAAGTAAAAAAATCTGAAAATTTACATAGAGTCCAAGTTTCACCTTGAATAACTTTTGAAGGAGTGAATTAATCGAAACATTATAAGAGACCTTTTTTGTAGAGCGTTCAATTTCCTATAAGAGTATGTATGTCTCATTGCTATAAGTCATCTTGTCCGAGAAAAAAAAATTAATTGTAAAAAGTGGCAAAATCCCATGTAATTTAAATGGCAAATGTATCGTCTTTAGGGCAAGGTTTATTATGAATATTAAGGGCTTATTTTGGTCTGACATTTTTCTTTAGACGATAAACTAAAAATTTAGGGGGCGTCGCAAGAAAAAAAATCAACTTGGTAAATAACGGACACCCTAAGATATATACTTTGTTAAAAATTATTTTTAAAGGTCATTAATTGAATTCACAAGCGTTTAATATCTACGGTCCTGTAGTTATTTTGTTCATTGGATAAAATATTTAAACGTATCAAAATAAAAATCCCGAATCCCGAAAAAGACCCGTTTTAACGTAAGTATTGCCCATTTAGGCAGTAGATCTTAAAATGTTAAATATTGCGAGCAACAGCAAAAACAGCGTAACCTCAAAAGACAACTTCAAAATATCGCAAGTTATTTCACCTAACATCGAAAAATATTACATAATTGAAGTTGGAACTAGATAATAGTGCTTTATTGATATTCGGCCGGGAGTTGTACGCCTCCCGGGGGGATCGTCTGTGCGACCCCTAGTAATTCCGCAAAATTGTGGAAATCTAGAGTGAAGCACTAAAGTTCGGTTCCGATATCGGGTGTGGTACTTGCGCTCGTGTTTTGCTTTATGTGCTGCCTATATAACAGTAATAGCTTGACTTTAGTGAGCTCTGGTCTTGAATTACAGAGGTTTGCCTATATATAGTGTTTTCGCATATTCTGTACCGTCTCTGGCTGAGAAAAAGTATTGAATATGCGGGATTGCTATTGGGGAAGCTGTCTGATGGTTACGTCAGTCTGATGATCCCAACAAGGGTGAAAGCTTACTGTCTACCCGGCCCGTGGTTTTCCATTAGTTCTTGGAGGCCCTGTACTTTAATGCAAAAGCAGAGTACACTGTTATTTTTTGGACGGCATGACATGAGCTAGAGACTGAAGTTTACCAGTAATTTTCATTGGATTTTTCTCAGTGGTAACTTATCGGTAATTTTGGGAATATTTTAAATAACAAACATAATGGACATATACAGCGTGTCCCACGGTGTTCTTGCCATATGTGATTTTATTTAACTGAAATTAAAAAAAAAAATCACTTTGGTGTAGAAAGTTCTGCATATAAATAAACTAAGAATCCCTATAGAAGAAATCTAAAACGGCCCATAGTATACAGGGTAGCGACAAAAACGTAAAATATTCCCAAGAATAAAGTACCCTTATTTATCAAGATACAAAGAAAAGTTATTTTAAGGAATTATTTGGAATCATTTTTTTTTTCTCTAAATACGAAATCACAGCCACCTACGAAAAAAAAATGTTTTTACATTTTTACTTTACGTTTACGAAACCAATGTTAGTATAAGGTAATAAAAAGTAATTATCTTTCACACAGGTAAAAATGCTAAGAATGACTTGGACTTAGACAATAACATACTTTGACATAGAACTTTTCTACACCACAGTGATTTTTGTTCAACCTTCAATAAAAATTGTTCCCATATGGCAAGAACTCCGTGGGACACTCTGTATAATATATATTTTTATGATTTTTTTAAATATGTTTAAAAACACTTGTTCTTAGTATTGTCAGGGTTATTATTACGTATTTGTTAACTAAACAACCTATTTATTATGTTATGTTATGTAACACTGTGTAACAATATTTTAACAAATAATAAGAAAAATATATATTCTTAAAACGAACAAAAAATAATATTCACTCTAAACAAAAATACAACAGAAATATATCCTCCTAATTAAGTATTAAGTGGCATGCAATAATGCATGAAGAACATGGTCGCCTGCGGCCTGAGTCTGATTTTATTCAGAAAATGTTTTTGAAAATTACCGGTAAAGAAATTGGTCAGATAAAATTACCAAAATTACTTTGCCAAAATTACCGTTACCGTGGTAACGTTACCGAACTGTAATCTCTACCCTGAACATTTTCTTTTCTATGCAATATTAAAAACTATAGTAGTTTTTTAAATGAAATAATTTTATAATTACATTTATCCATTTTAACATGATAAAAGGCACTATACAAGGAGCAATGAAATTATATGAATAATAATTGTGCAACAAAAATTGCATTGCACAGATATTTTACACTTGGCTATATTATTCCTTAATGCATCAAAGTGACCAACTCTCAAGTGGTCAACTTTCAAGTGACCAACGTTCAAGTTAGTTTTAGTTATGAACTTTTTAGCACGCAATAATGAATATAATAATTGTCAATGAAAAACTAAAACTTATAGAAGTAGGGTTAACTTAAAAACGTTAGTAATTTATTTCTAGTGACTGGGAATTCAAAACACTCCATGTAACTACAATTGCGCATGAACTGCCATGTAAGACTAGACCATGCTATACAGATTGCATCAATTTTCATAAAAGTTACCCGTGTAAAATGGCTATAATACAATCCAGAATGCAGTGTAATTTGTATTGCATTGTATCGGTTTTAATTTTATTGTGTTGGCGGTTCAGTTATAATTATATATATATATATATATATATATATATATATATATATATATATATATATATATATATATATATATATATATATATATATATACAGGGTGTTATTAAATTCACTGCATATATTGGAATGGGTGACTCCTGGGGTAGTCTACAGATATACCCAATACTTTTTTTTACTTAAATCGAACATTTTAAAAATTTTCAAAAATACCCTAAAACCAGTCTATATTCGCCGCACCTGGATAGCGAGCACATGGTCCGTCATAGCGCTTGACAGAAAATTACGCGGGAAAAACTTAAAACAATTGAATTTGTTGTAACGTTGCCAGACATATAAATCTTTAAGAGAATTTATTTTCTGTTTTTAAGGGTAATTTAAGACAAAGAAAAAACCTTTTCCTCAAAAAAAAAACCTTTTCCTTAGAAAAAAACAAATAAAAAATAGTAAAAAGGCACTGCGAAATCAATCCTTTTTGTAGTAGCCTCAGATTTAATTAATATTTATGACACCTTATATTAGGTTATAAATAAGATAAGCGGTATTCCTACTAGCTTAAATAAACTTTCTGCTAAGACAAAGTTAAAAATCCAAACGAACAATACTAATTGAGCTCGACTACATAGTACTTTAAAAGTATAAGCAAAATTCTTTCATTACAGCATTTGTAAAAAAAACACATTATTCTGTTTCACGCAGCATGTTCAGAAAGTTGTTATTCGTCCTTCAGTTAAGAAGAAGTTATCTTAAACTTACCGATTTTTTTGAAAAGATCCCCATAAATGAGTTTTGCACCCGCAAATGTTACCATAATATGTAAATATTATTAGTGTTTTATTTAATTTAATTTTCAACCGTATTAGGCTAATTTAAGAAACGCTATAATCAGAGCACAAACTATTTTATACGTCGTTGTCTTGAAATAAAGCGCGAACATTAAGTTTTTCACTTTTATTTCAGGATTAGACTAAAGTTATGAGTTATAAGCAGTGAGCGGAATCACGATGCGACAACAGAGTCGCACTCAGGACAAAAGCTATTTTACAAGTTATTAAATTATTAATTTTTTCCAAATACTAAACAGATTTTACAGTAGAATATATATATATATATATATATATATATATATATATATATATATATATATATATATATATATATATATATGTTCTGGACTTTATATTCTATTTATATATTCTCGTCCATAAGGTCATTTCTCAATGACCCACCTTAATTTATTTTTTAAAAACAAACTTTTCTTTTAAAAAAATGCAAGTTCCCCAAGAAAGAATCAAGCAAAGCCATCGTCGAAAGATATCAATATGCCGGTCCCGGTTGGGTTTGCTGGGTTTGCTGCAATACACTCGAACCGCCCCGTGAAATATACTATTTAAAAAACATTTGGGTTTGAAAGAAAAACTAATGAACTAATATGCGCATTGTATCTGTGTTGCATTTATTAAAGAAAACGGTGTTTCGGCTAGCTTTCCTATTTCATTGTGTAATATCAATATTTTGGGTATTATTTGCTATTTCGGTCAAGTTACAGCAAAAATGCAATTTTAGTACCCTGTAGCATAGTCGGATTAAATAATGAATCGGATAAACTGTAGAAAAACTTAGATTTATTGTAAATCACTAAAAATACATGTTTAACGAAGATGGTTCATGGTACAGTGCATTCCTTGATTCCTTGTATTGCCTATTTATTCTAACACATTAGGAATAATCATACTTTTAGTAAAAGGCGCGACATCTATTGAGGAGACGTATCAAAACGGGAAGCGGCAAACAATCTTAGACTTTTAAATCACATAGAAAAGCACTACTAAAAGTCATAAACATCTAGAGTGGCAATGTTTAATATACTATAGTATCTATTCTATGTTTTTTTGCGATGTTTATTTGTAGGTAAATAATTTCTTGGCGAAACTAGGCACATTATTAAAAAACCGCGACGGTCCAACGCCCGGCCCCGCGCGACAGCTCACTATAACAAGCGGCTCGCCATACCAACTGTACTTTGGCTGCCTGACTTGCGCATACCCATTTTGCGACAAGCTTGTTGCGCTTCTCGGTTTCTACGTCCGGCGGGACTCTTTCATTTAAAATGTAATTTACGTCCGCACATGCACATTTGACGTAGTGATACGGACCTTGCTACGGTCGGCCAGTACAAGTCATTAAAAAATATCCCTGACACAGGAACTCGGGAGCTTCGAAGCGCCAGCCTGGATTCTCATGTAGTATGAATTTGACAAGAATTCAAAACAAAGACCGGTCGGGCCCGGCATTGAATCCACTACCAATTGATCCGATCCATAAGCGGATACCTTAGCACTAGGACATTTCGCCGTTGGTACAACTTTTGTAAAAAAAATAAACTCTCGTCAATACGCGCATACAACGTCAGAAAAGTTTAGAAAAACAAATGTCTGGGTTTATTTTGTATGAAAACGTATGTAGGCACACAAAATTTTGATTTATTTTTGGCCTTTGACATTCAAATAGAAGAAAATTCCAACGCTAGGTTTTCCTTTCAAACCAAAGAGATCGCATATTGTATCTATTTCGAGCTCTATTTGTGTTCAGGAGGCTAAAAATGGAAAACTCTAAAGCTATATTATATAAAAATCCTAACAGTTTGTATGTGGGAACAAAACTGCAGAAAGAAACTTTAGGGCGCACAAAAAAGAGTCCAGGTACAACTGATTGTGGCTTCAGAATAAAAGACAAAAATTGTTCTTTATATAATTTTAAGGTATGTTTTCGGCCAGAATTCATGAAACATTGTGAAACCACTCATGATGTGAGTCTTATGCAAGAAAAACATCTGTTTCAGTCAAACAATGTTTAACCTGTAAAATCTATAACTTTGGTAGAATTAGAAAGATCGTTCACGTTAAATACGTGGATTTTTAAAACGTAAATAAATAAACTATTGCTAAGAAATTGAGAACAAATTTTAATAATTTATTTTGCACGCAAGATTTAAGAACTTATTTTTAATATAACCTTGATGAGCTTTTTAATATAAAAAATGTTTTAATTGAAATTTTAAATGTATTTTCCCGTATCTACAATTCTACACTCGGGCTTGGTTGACTCTACTATAGCAATGCGCCTTTAGCGTTTACACCATCGGAGCTCATATTTCTTATAATTTTAACACAATGGCAGGTGATGTTATTTAACGGTATTTTAATAGTTTTAATCGACTGATATATAAATATAATTATTAGGAATCCATAATTTAAAAATATACTGGTATAATGCCATAATTTCAACTTAGATTCAAATTTCAACTAAATACTCTGGTGTAAATACCTAACGTTCCTGATCCCTAACAATGCGAGCTATAGTCTAGTCGCTTCGGACGTGGTACAAAATAACATTATTTAAAGTAACCAAAAACAAATTTTTTGTATACCCTAGGTTATTATTCATATAATAACTGATATAATTTAAAATTCTGTATTGAATGAAAAGCCAATGAAAATAAAATACGTTAAAATATTGTGTTTTACGCGACTGAACATTTCTAGTATCCGGCAGTCCGATTCTGTTAGCGCATCCAAATTTCCGCTCTATGGTTATAAGTGATTAAGCTTAAACTGTAGCACCTTCTTAAGCTTACACGTGAGCTAAATAATAATATCGTTCCAAATATTTTAAACCACGACACTTTTACTTAATTCCCCATTCTTGTCTGGAAGAAGTTTTTCATCTTCTGTCCCTTTTGGCGTAGTTCGTTTGCGGGCCATGTTGGCAGCACCTCATGAGCCGCATGACGACAAAATATCCAAGGGCAAGGGAACAGGTCCATAGTAGGGGTTTTAGTTTGTTACATAGCAGAGAATCGGTATGTTGAAAATGTCTTCCATTACTTGCTTCCAAACAAGCGTGCGTCCGTAGCGTATTGTCCAGAACCAGTTGAAGGATATTTGTTAGGATAATTTTAATAAACACTGGGATCAAAGTACAAACGTATTTTTTATTGTTAATGAGCAAAAGTAAAAATTATCAGCTTCAACAAAATACTTTGTTGAACACACTACACTAATTACTTACAACTTTCTTCTCAGGTTAAACAAGAAAACAGTATTGATATCATTAAAGCTTTGGAAACGGGGGTTAGTCCAGGGATGGCTCTAACCTACTTGGATATAAAATTTTGATCCGATTTGAAAATAAAATACAAATATTTATTTACTCACTCTATCTTTGTTATTATTAAAGATAGAGACACCAAATTGTAGTTGTGTCTTATTGGTTAATAAATCTACTTTTTTCAGGTAATTTGACTTTTTCAACCCTCTTGGGGGGTGACGCTAGGGAGTTGAGGTCAAAAATTTTGAATGCAAACCTATGCCGTGTGGTCCCTTCTTTTAAAAGTCTTCAAAAAAGAAACATTTTACCGCAAATCCCGTATTTTAATTCATTTTTAAATGGCAAGCCTATAAAAATTATAAACCGTAAATCGTATAATCGGGCGAGGCATAAGTCGACCGTTAGTCGACCTCTTGTGCCATACAGTACCAGTCTGCTCGCACATTTATTTTTTGTTTTGTGGGGCACTTTTCTTTCTAACTTTTTTCCAACTTTTTGGACTTCTTCATTTGTCGTTTTTTTTATTTTTCGTTTTTTGACATCTGCGCAGTAGACCAAAATGCGTACCACGCGCAAACCTATACGCACCGACGTATTTCCGGCATGGCGGCCTCCTGTTATTTATTCAAGTTTACCATAGTTATTGAGACTTCTGCGTCCTGTGAGAAATTCACAATGCTGTATGTGGCACGGAACCCTCTATGCGGGAGTCGAACTCGCACTCAACCGTTTTTTTTTATTTCACACAATTACGGCAACGCCCATGGATTAAATTATTTCTGTCAAATACCGTAATACGTACGTACTTATTTTCGGTATCGACACGTCTGGTAACGGACCAGCAGTGCCTGCCTTACTTATTACGTTAAAAGTTGTTTAGAATGACCACCATGAACTTCTTGCCAGTAATAAAGTCCATTTTGGAACTCTGCCAAGAAGTAACATCTGCCATTCTCGAAAAGACCTTTACAATGAGGTACCACACGGCATAGGGTTTCATTTAAAATTTTTGACGTCAACTCCCTAGCGTAACCCCCAAGGGGGTGGTAAACGTCAAATTACATAAAAAAGTAGATTTATTAACCAATAAGATACAACTAAAATTTGGTGTCTCTATCTTTATTAATAGTAAAGATATTTGCCCTTGCCAAGACTTTTCAGACACTCTGTATAGTATATCACTGTAACCGAAGTATTTTCGTATATCGCATTTCCAAATAACACAATGTGGGTAAATAAATATATTTGTATTTTATTTTCAAATGAATTTACTTCCAACTAGGTAGAGCCGTCCCTGAAATATCCCACGGTTGCGAAGCTTGTTTGCCGAAGCCACGCTCAAGGGTTGTTGACCCCATTCCGCCCGCTAGAGTGATTCCGATTGGCTGAACCGAGCTCATGCGTCATCGTCAGCTGTTATTTCTTAATTTGTGAAAGAAAAAGTTAATGCCGTTAAATATTAACAAAAGTTAAAGCCGTTTAATATTAACAAAATATCGTTTCGTCGCTTAGTGAGGTACATTTTAAATTTAGTTGAAGTTGGGGTATTTATTTTGGTTTAAACAGCTTTTCTCTAGAGAGTTTTATTAAATTTGTGTTATAGGCAGTACTATTTTAACATTTTGAAATTATTAATGTGGTATGTGTTTATAGTGTTGGCTATTTACTGGAAGATGGTATATGGTATGAAGGTAAAGTTTATTATTAATTTAGTTGTGACGAATTTCGCTTAAAAATTCGGTGGTTTTATGGCAAAAGGTGATATGTGAGAAAAGTAAAATTTTACAGGCGAGCAAAAAGAAGCATTCTGCCATAAAAATATGTAATAGAAACAAACTTAGCTCATCTTGACAATTTAAAATAGAATTATATTTAAGGCAAATCGGGCCATATGATTTTTAGAGAACATAGATCTTATTGCCATACCTATAATATGTAATACAAAAAACGTGATTTGGCCAAAATATCGACATAGCACGTTTTGCCATAAAACCACCGAATTAAGGACGATAAAGGTAAATAAACCTGTTAATAAATGCCAAATCTTCTGTTAAATATGATTTAAAATAGGCAAATAAAAAAAAGTACATTCTTAAGTGTTGGGAGTTTTTTGTTTAAAGCTAATTTGGAACCAAAATTTTTGTATAGGTACTCTTTTTCTTCCAAAAATTTCTGGTCGGCCTAGTTGAACAAAATTTTACTCTTGTTTTGAACAGCTGTTCTCTGAATTTTTTGTGTTGTTGTATTTTAACGTTTTGAAATTGAATGTTTTAAAAGATTTAGTATGATTTCTTACTTTAAAGATAACAAATCTATTATTTTTTCAAATCTGTTACATAGGAATATTCTAGAGAGAATTGGCAACGTCAGTCAGTGACTACTGATGTCAAAACAAAAGATTTTTTCTGTAACTGACGTTTCCCGCTGTTTTTATATGGCCATGTGTTTATTGCCAGTGGTGAGCTGTTAGTTAAGAAAAAATTTTCAGGGCCGATATCAACCTTTTTTTATAGTGAAGCGCCATTTCTGACTATTTTTATTCAATTTGAATTCATATCAGGATTTACCAGTTTCAATATATGCAGTGAATTTCATAACACCCTGTATATATGTATATATATATATATATATATATATATATATATATATATATATATATATATATATATATATATATAATATATATATACAGTGTGTCCGCGGATGGGGTCCCCAAGAGGGAAAAAATCTTTATTATTCATTTTACGACCAAAAGTCATTCTTTATAAAAAGTTCTGCTTGTTGAGAAAATGAATTCACGATAAAAATTTAGATCAGATGTACAGGGTGTTAATAAAATAGGAAAACATGAAAATGCTTCAAGGGAGAAGTACAATTATTTATTACTTTTAACAAAACTTTTATAAAGCAAAGTTGTTTATAAACTAACATAAAGACTAAATGTAAATTTCGAAATAAAAATTCCAATATTTAAAAATTAATAATGGTTTTCATGTAATTATTTGCATTTTACAAAAAAATCCATATAGCCGATTTTGTATACGTTCATATTACGTCGACATCTAATTTACATCTGTCAGTATTCTGATTTCGTGAAGGCATTTTCGAAAATGTTAACCAAAGAAGAGCGTATTATACATCTATAGCGTATTGATAAGACACATTTCCGATACCGTAACATTGTATTAAATAAATATACGTTCTTCTTTGGTTAACATATTCGAAATTCACGAAATCAGAATACTGGCAGATGTAAATAAGATGTTGACGTAATATGAACGTATACAAAATCGGCTATATTGATTTTTTTGTAAAATGCAAATAATTACATAAAAACCAGTATTTATTTTTAAATATTCGAATTTTTATTTCGAAATTTATATTTAGTCTTTATGTCAGTTTATAAACAACTTCGCTTTATAAAATTTTTGATAAAAGGAATAAATAATTGTACTTCCCTCTTGAAGCATTTTCATGTTTTCCTAATTTAGTAACACCCTGTACATCTGATCTAAAATGTTTTTATCGTTAATTCATTTTCTCAACAAGCAGAACTTTTTATAAAGAATGACTTTTGGTCGTAAAATGAATATCAAAGATTTTTTCCCTCTTGGGGACTCCATCCGCGGACACACTGTATATATATATATATATATATATATATATATATATATATATATATATATATATATATATATATATATATATATATATATAGTAATAGTATTGTTTTTCCTGACCGTTTAAATTATAATATATGGTTTTTTTTCCATGGGGTTGCGGTCAAAATGTTTACATTAAAACAATAGTCATCTTTGACGTTTCGGTTTATTGACTGACTAAACCATCATCAGAAAGTTAACTACAAATTTTTAAAAAGAACTTATTTTATCAGGTTTACTAATAATAACACAAATAGACATACCTTTTAACTATGATGAACAAACTTAGCACTAATACTACTACATTTTAACAACCATGTACTCTCTACGAGACACAGAGTTAAACTATTATTTACTAACTTGCCTTAACAACCAAATTTGCATCGTACCTTTTAGAAGGTATAATGGATGGAAAGTCCACTATAGGTACAAAATGTTTTGTGAATAATGCAAAAATTTTATTTTTATGACATAATTAGGCCTCCATAAACTGAACTTAAATTTTCGGTATCTGACCTGAAATTGATGGTGTTATTGGTTTTTTTAATATGAATCATTTCTTTAATATTCCTTTTTTTGTTATTCGATTCAAACTCTAATATTTGAACATTATTGAAATTGAAATTATGTAGTTCGTCAAGAGCATGTTTAGATAGGGCTGTGGGGTTATGGTTGGTATTACGCAGGCTATTCTTATGTTCTTTTATTCGGTTTTTTAAATATTGTTTTGTTTGTCCTATATATGTTTTTGGACAATCAGAACAGTCAATTTTGTATATTAGATTTGTCTGAAATTCTTTAGGTGTTTTTGGTTTTAAATGTGTAAATAATTTATTAGTACTATTGTTTGGTTTTTCGGCGATATTTATGTTATATGGTTTAAGGACTTTTTTAATTTTTTGATTTATATGGGGTATGTGTGGTAATGAAATATAATTACTTTCGGTGTTCTGAGTTTCGCGATTTGTGGAGTTATTGTATATTTTATTAATCCGGTTTTTAATGATCGGTTCACAGAAGTGTTTGGGGTAATTATTTTTTTGTAACACGTCTCTAACTTTTCTAAGATTTTGTGGTCTATTTATCGGATTAGTTAATATGACAGCCCTATCAACTAGTGAATTGACTACGCTTTTTTTATATTTAATAGGTGTGTATGAATTAAAATTGAGATATCTGCCTGACCATACAGGTTTTGTGTACCAGTTTGTCTCGATGTTGCCTTCTATGTCGTAAGAAATATTAATGTCTAAAAAATTTATAGATTTGTTTTTTTCCTTTTCATGAGTGAATTTGAGTCTGTTATGGAAGTTGTTAAATTTATCCAGGGTGTATTGAATTTTATTTTCCGGTATACAAAGGATACAGTCATCGACGAACCTTTTAAAGAATGAAGGTTTGTAATCGAGGGATTTTATTACATTTGACTCAACATATTCCATCACAAGATTGGCTATGGTAGCGGAAATAGGTGAGCCCATCGCAACGCCATATATCTGGGAGTAAAGCTGGTTGTTGTATTTAAAGAAGGTTGAATTTAAACATAGTTTCGTTGCTTCAATAAACTCTTTTTCAGGAATGGTTGTAAAGTTTCTTATTTTATTCCATTTTTCTTTAATGCTTCTAATTGCTAATTCAATTGGGATATTAGTATATAAAGAGACAACATCGAAAGAAACAAGTACATGGTTTTTTCGAATTTTTTTATTTTTTATAGTATTATGGAAATCCCATGAGTCTTTTATATGGTAATCAGTGTTGCCAAGAACTTTGGTTATTGTGTTAGATAAGAATTTGGATAAGTTATAAGTTGCAGATCCAATTGTACTTACAATGGGTCGTAAAGGGATATTATTTTTATGCAATTTTGGTAACCCGTATATATATGGAGGGTGGCCGTTATGACAGATTAGTTTATTTTTTAAATTTTTATCAATATAGTTGTTTTTGAGCCATTTGTTTAAAGTACTATTTAGTTTTATTTGTATTTTATTAGTTAGGTCGTGGGATTCTTTTTTATATGTGGAAGCGTCATTTAAAAGTTCTAGCATTTTTCTTTCATAATCCTCCTTTGTCATTAAGACAGTTTTTTTGCTTTTATCAGCATTAAGTACAATAATTGATTGGTGTTGCGAAAGGAAATATTTGGCTTCTTTTAAAAAATAATTTAGTTTGCATTTAATTTTTTTGTGAGAATTAAGTATTTTATTTTTGCAGTTTGTTAATATATTAGTGATTCTGGTTCTAATTATTTCTTTGTCATTTGGATTTAGACTTTCTATGCCAGCTTCGACATTTGTTATTATATGCTCAACGATATTGGGTTCACTTTTTTCATTAATGGAGAATCGTGGGCCAAGAGAGAGTATATATTTTATGTGGTCAGGTATATCAATGTTTGTTAAATTTGTTATCCAATTTTCATTGATCGGGTTATTTTTTTCAATCGGATGCTGTTCTTTCATTAATTGTTTGATTTTGTTTTGATGTTTATTTTTTGTAATATTAAAGATTGATTCATATTTTTTATATTGTTTTGCATAGAATTGTGTTAGAAAAGTATTTTCATATTTTTTATTGAGTTCGTTTTTTATTTTATTGCGTGAATCACTGTGAAATTTAAGTTTTGAAAAGCAGTCGCTAATACAAAGGTTTAATATTTGTAAATAAAATATGCTGAGATATTTTGCATATTTATAATTTGTTTCCGTTTTGTGAAAGTTAAAATTTTTATTTTTAAGTTGGAGGAATTTTGGCACTAAACATTTTGACCGCAACCCCATGGAAAAAAAACCATATATTATATATATATATATATATATATATATATATATATATATATATATATATATATATATATATATATATATATATATAGATATATATAGATATATACAGGGTGTCTAAAATAGGTGATACCACTATTGCTATCTCCGAAACGGTAAAAGATACGAGGTCGGTTAAATTAGAGAAAATGTGCCATTTCTAGTCCCTATTCATATTCGGTTTACGGAGTTGCCAAATTCTCTATAGTTTCTTATCTACAGGGGATTTTTTAAAAATAGTCAAAAATTTAATCCTTAAATATCCCGAAACCTATTATAGTTAGAAAAAAGTTGTTTTTACAAAAATCACACGATTTTTTACTTCCTCTAAAGAAACGTTATTGTTTTGTTTATACCATTTGTTTTTACTGAGTTACTGGTACTAACTTGTTTTTTTCAAATACGGACCTGGATTTTTTGCTGCATTTTTTGAAAGAATACTTCATACCCTTTACAACTATGTATCACTTGATTATGGTTTTCGACGTTTTGATCAGGAATAACATCATCAGGATTTTCTATCGATACGGACCTTTAACTATATTCTAGCATAAAACCATTGTCATATTTACTGGGTTCGGATTATAAGGAATTCGAATCTAAAATCCGCTTTCTGCTTTATTTTTTGACGTTGCGTTGAATTATAACATATGGACGGGCGGACGAACAGGTTGATGGACGCGATTGGACTGACCACACGAAGTCAATCACACCTGTAAGAATTAATTATTAGGATTTGTTATAATTAAAACTAAGCTTATGCTTTTTTCAGGCGTTGGACCAATTTTACAAACTTGAGGGTCCTGGTTAGTAATCATGATTATAATTAAAATTTACCAGTTAAAACAATTTAATCCATAGTTACTGATTCTGGCCTAATTGTCGCCATAATAGGTCGTGAAATGGCGCATTAACTTGAAAAATGCCAGGTCCGTACTGGTAGAATATCCTGATGATGATACTATTCTTCACCAAAACGTCGAAAAACATAATCAAGTGATACACAGTTGTAAAGGGTATGAAGTATTCTTTCAAAAAATGCAGCAAAAAATCCAGGTCCGTATTTGAAAAAAACAAGTCAGTATCAGTAACTCCGTAAAAACAAATGGTATAAACAAAACAATAACGTTACTTTAGAGAAGGTAAAAAATCGTGTGATTTTTGTAAAAACAACTGTTTTCTAACTATAATAGTTTTCGAGATATTTAAGAATTATTAAATTTTGGCTATTTTTTAAAAATACCCTGTAGATAAGAAACTATAGAGAATTTGGCAACTCCGTAAACGGAATATGAATAGGGACTAGAAATGGCACATTTTCTCTAATTTAACCGACCTCGTATCTTTTACCATTTCGGAGACAGCAATAGTGGTATCACCTATTTTAGACACCCTGTATATGTGTGTATATAATTTTTTTTCGATGAATTATAATGACCAAAAAAATATAAGCAATGTTAGGTTTAAACCTTAATGAAAATAAGACAAACCTATTGTTAGCTGGCCCTAAAGCTCTACTCAATAAAATTAAGAATAATCGTGACTTTAAAATTAATTTAAATGGTAAGTATGTCATAAAAATGCGAGAAGTATTAAAAACCTTGGCGTTATATTTGATAAAAACTTAAATTTTACCAAACATATTAAATGTATAGTTAAAGCAGCATACTTTAAATTTAAAACCTTATATCATTACAAAAGTTAACTAAATAAAAACTTACAGATTCGCTTGTCATAAGTAGTTTAGACTACTGTGATCTAATTTATTGTAAAAGTAGGTATGGTATCAGCTGTAATGACAGATAAAAATTACAAATTAACAAGATAACTGTTTGAGACTCGCAACTGGTGTAAAACAGTATGATCACATGATGTTTTCCAAAAACATAACATTATACGGCTTGAAACTAGACGTGCAATACATCTCTGTAGCTCCATAAATAAAAGGATCCTAACAAAAATGCCTAGAATACTTATTTGAAAAAGTGAAATTTAGAACAAATATCCATGCTATTATTACCAGGTTTAATCATCTTTAAGAGGAACATCAGATTCCCGAAAAGCTTACTAAAAAGTATGGTAAAACTCTTACAAATGAGGTTTAATTCACTCTTCATAGATGGCGCTGACTATATTACTTCATGAATTTATTTTTTTAAAGTAATTCACTGATGTCTAGGTAATCCACTTATTAGTATACTATTTTTTCCACTACTCAACAGATGGTTTTAACTTTTATATCCATATACGCTACAAATTCTATTATCCCCTTCTTAATACATCAAACAATAAATGGTAATTATTCGGAATGGGAACACCGGATTTATTTAATGAAATTTTGCACTGACTCCTAAGTTTCGGCCGTAGAACACGAATCTGATATTTTCGGTGGTCGCATATGGTTTTCCCAAAAAAAATTAGCTTTTAGGTTAGCTTTTTCTATGAATATCTTTAAATTTCGGCAGTTTCACGTACACACATCTGTAAAATTATATTTTATTTTTTTTTTCGTCACAAAAAAAAACATTTAGGCAAAAATAGCTAAGAAAACTGCCTTTTTCTTTCGAAAATTGCGTTTTGAATCGCTATTGGCCGCCATTATTTTACCCACCTGTCAACACTAATGTTTTTTGTTGCCGCGTTTACTTATTTTTCCTGAAAATCTTGTATATTAAGATTAAGAAATAAAAGCTAAAACATACTAAAATTAAAATTATGTCCAACTTAGTCAACGCCTTTTTTGTGTTGAAACTACAGCAAACATCAAATCCGGTAATTACTCGGACTTATGGAAACTCCGAATTTTTTGATGAAATTTTGCTTATGTTTGCTCAGGTTTGTTATTCTGCATAGGCACTATGCACATTTGCCCATGCTCGAGATTTTGAGTAATACATATGATATTAGCAATTATATAAAACTTAACACACTAACTGGCGCTAACCCGCGTGAATGCGCCTTTTGTTGTCTGTTTTATAAAGCCTTACTGGTGTGCATGTATCATGCTAGGCGTTATGTATCAGAAGTCCCGGGTTCAAGCCTGATTAAATTCCATTTTTACATTTAAAAAAATTGTATTTAATGAACTGACAATAAAAGGCGCGTTCGCGCGGGTTAGCGTCAGTGTGTTAAGTTTTAAGGATTCCACAAACAGGCGCGGTGGAGGTGGCGGTTGCGGTAGCGGTGGCGGCAGCGGTGAAAAAGAACCCACGTAATACAATTCGAGCACCCAAATACCAACGTTCCAACTACGGCCAGAACGTGGGTTCACGCCACCTCCACCGAGTCTGTTTGTGGAATCCTTTACATGTAATTGCTAATCTCTTATGAACTACTCAAAATCTCCAGCATGGGCAAATGCCATACGTCTATGCAAAATATCAAACCTGAGCAAAATTTCATCAAAAACGGAAAATGGAAACTGTTAAAATTTGTGGAAAAAACGATTTGTACAAATATAGTGTATTATGGATTGCGAGTTTATTTTTATTTAGTTTTTTAATGTTTTCTTTGTTTCTTAATGTTTTTTTATATATAAACTTGCTTAAATATATTTAAGAATAATAGTGTGTTATGACTTGTAACGTGTTTAAGTGAAACTGTCAAAATTTAAAGAAATCCATAGAAAAACCTAACCTAAAAGCAATTTTTTTTTCGGAAAAAAACCATGAGACCGCCAAAAACTGATTTTCGACTCGTGTTCTACGAACCAAAGGTATATGCATGATTTCATTAAAAAATTCGGTGTTTCCATTATTTCAAATAATCCAACACATGTTTTGTACCTATTTATTCGGTTTAAGGTTTGTTCTGACTTATCAGAGAGTGACCCCAGCGTGTCTAACTTAAGTGTATAGCCATATAACGGGCTTGAGGGAAGGAAAATTAAAATACTTAACGCTGATAATAATTTTATATACCAAAGATTTGACAGTGTAAGCGTCCCGATATAGTTTTCATACACCTTTAGACTCGCCGTCACTTGCCCACATAAAATAAAAGTTACAAATCCTTAGTTCTACCACAGTGTACCGAAGAAAAAAATTCTTTCAACCGTGGTTGTACCAACGTATATAAGATTTTTTGCAGCAATAATACTTATCAAATAAAAATAACAAATATCTAGTCTGGTATAGAATGGATCGAAATGTACCATTGTTATTATGGTCAAACCACGATGTCTCATTGTCTCGAAAACAATAATTATATTTATGTGTTTGCAAAGCTGAAGGGCTGACGCCTCGGCGGTCTTGGCTTTCCGAAAAAATTTATGGCATCACCCGTCCTTACCTCCCCGGCTGACTGACCTTCCAGAGGATGCTGAGAGGGAGCCGGCAAATTGGTGGAACTAAATATTTCATTTTCAGCCTTACGCTAGCTGATAAAACTTCGAGTGTTTAAGTGGTTTTTTTTGTGTTTAACGAAGTAAGCAATGCCAATATCCATTGTTATCACAAATTATTTTTCTAAACTTAAAATAATTTTTGTAAACAATTTATTTAAAAAAAAATGTGCTTCCAAAGAAAAATTCGAAAAATTGGACCTCAAAAAATATTTTCGAACAATTATATTTTTGACAATGGAAATGAATAGTCGTAAAATGTGGTTTTCCAAACACTTTCCTGTCGAAAACGACCCACGAAAAATCTTTGTAGATCAATTTTTTCAATAACTGGTTTGCAGGAGGTCAAGTGGTGTAGCTAAGCTTTTTGTATTAACAAAGGACAAAGACTTTTTATTTGGAGATGTAAGTCACAATAATAAAACAGTCACCCTTCCTCTATAGCTTTTTTTAAATCCATAGAAATCACGGTTAAGAATAATTTGACTATGTCCCGTTTTGAAAACTTGTACCCTTTAATTTGTACTGAGTGCAAAGTAGGGGTGATATAAACCGGACTCGAAAATCTCGGGATCGATTAATATTTTCGGGATTAATCTCGAAATGATCTTTAGCGACACCGACAGCGATATAGAAGATACTGAAGGTATGGAATAAGGTGGAAATTTTAGAAAAAAGTTACTTTTTGGAAGTAATCATTACCAATAATCATGACCTCTGTGTATTAGTGTCTAGAGTTAGACAAATAGTTCGATTTTACGAAAATTTCAGCAGTTTTAATTGCGTCATGAGCAAACAATTCTGTACAAATTGTATCGGCTATTCTCAAACGCGCTCATGGCAAAAAAATGTTGAAATATAGACCAGTATATTCAGAGCATAAATTTTTATCATAAGAAAATCTGTAATAGGAATCCTAAAACTGCAGTTCCTGTAAATTGAAGTACGTATTTGTATTGTTCAAAGTGTGCAAAATATTTTCTAAACAGTTCTAGACACCGTTTCACATTTTCAAATTAATTACTGACAGTGCCAACGAGTAACAATGTTTTTTTTTTAATTTTTAGGCACCGTTATCCATGACGGGTTACCCAGCCACAAGTTGTCCTAGCTACAGAATTTGCTCAGGTTTCTAGCAGTTCACATCCCAGCTGTGAAGAAAAAGGACCATCAAAAATCAAATTAGAATGCTCGATGACATATGACATATTTAGGTATTTCCATGTGCGACACACTGTATGTAGGATGTACTCAGAAAAAGTATCGTATTGTGAGGTAGGTTAAATTAGGAATGATTTCTTATTTGCAACTTATTTTTTAATGTAAGTAATCAGTGATATGTAAAAAGTACTACTGATGACAAACCATCAAAAATGTAACAAATTTAAATGTTATTTATTTTAACTGTTAATAAAATTTGGGATATTATGAAATAAATTTTGGTTCTATTACATTTTTACTTAATTCATTTTTTTGTATAGTTCTCGTCAACTATAAGTCATATTGTTATCATTTATAAAAAAACTCTATAAAATAACTCGCATACATGAGCAAAAAATCGCCAGCCGAGATAATAATTTTAGTCCGAGCGCATATATTAAATTAATTATATTTATCCCACTATTGTATTGTTCTAGTTTTACTTGCAAGTTCAAAAGGCCTGAAAAAAGTTGTAAGCTAATTTAAATACACAGTTTGCAATAAATTCAAACAATAATTTTATAAAAATAACGAATTTATTTTCGTATTTATTTAAACAGTTCAGTGAACCTATTCGCCTGGACTAAATACTGGCGATATATTGGACAGTTGGCATATCCAAACAAAAAAAACCAGTTTTTATACGAATATGACTTATAGTTGACGGGGACTATAACTAGGACTATTTTTCTTGTTGCTATTATTTCCAATTTAAAGTGATGCTAGCACTTAGTATGTTCGAGAATTATATGTGCATGTGTATCATTTTTAAAAATGATTTTTTTTATTATTTATAGCCTCTTGCATCGACATTATACTCTAAGAGAGGGATGAATTCTGTGTTAAAATGTGAGAAGTTGGACTAGAGGAGTTAGTTTTGAGTTATATAAATTATATATTGCACATTAAGCTCTTAATTATTCAGAATATTTTGCTGTTTCATTTTCATTTTTAACTTTTTTTCAAAAATAAGCGAACACCCATCACCTTTTCTATAATACTTTGTATAATTTATCCTAGTACAGGTTGTGTAGACTGTTTGAGGCTTACAGGCAAAATAAATAGGTAATTGTGCAGGATTAGACAGAGAAGAGCACAATTTGTCACAGGGAGGAAGGGGCGAAGGTTAAAAAATTGAAATGCAAAAAGTATCATTAAAATGAGATTTTATGTAAAAAACAGATTTATACCAAAACCGGCAATCTTGGGTCTTTGTCAAGATTGGGGGTAAGGTAAGAGCCCCCACGCCTAATAAATCAGAAAAATAATATAATAAAAATTTAATTTAGTATCTAGCATAATCTTATATAATAAGTACCAGTTGAGATCCAATGTCCGGCCAAAAATATCTCAAAAAAGGCCCTTGTTACCCCTAATTAAATTTTCATAATAAACTTGTACCAAGTGAGATTTGAATAGCGATGAAAAAAAACTTAAAAAAAAATTAACCCTAAACGGCTCATTTTTCAACTAAACTGCTGGCCACTCGAACTTACACATAGTGATTTTTAGGCAAAATTTAAAGTTCAATATTTCCAACAGGAATGCAAATTTTTGAACGCGTCTTGCAGATTTTAAAAGCTAGTTTTTTCGGATTAAGCTGCATGACGTATATTTATCGTAGGACCATAGGTTTATTATATACGGGGTGATCAATGAAGTCATGCAAAAAATCAAAAAGTTTGTATGAGTGAAATTTCCGCAATAAATTTTTTTGGTCGTTGCAATATGGTTCGTTACTAAGGTAACATCAATATCTCTAGACGTTTTTGTCACTTTTTGGATTAAGGCCCTTAGGTCTTGTACACACTACTAAACATAAAATTTGAGTAGCAAAATTTTTAAAATGCTATAACTTGATATTGGATTGACGGTTCTTGATGATTTTTACGGATTTGGAATCCTCATTTCACGTAGATTTTCTGTAATCTAAGCATTTTATTTGGGGGTTGAAATATACAGGTTGAAATTTACACATTATACCGGGTCGATAATAGACAAAAACGAATCGACAAGAACAAGTTTATTACGTTATATTCTACAATATACAAGATTGGTTAACAACGACCAAAAGTTAATTCTTACAAAATTTCTAATTCTAAACCTAATTTAAAGATTCCTGCAATCCCTAAAAAAACCCGGCAAATATCCTATCTTTAAATACCTAATCTTAGGCAATAATTTATCCGAAATTAAGTAGGTACATTAATAAAAAAAAGAGAAACTAATATTTTGTTGGTCCTCCTGCTCGACGTATTATTTCCCGACATCGATTTGGTAGAGTATCCACAAGATTATTTATAAAATCTTGTGGAATATTCTCCCATTCTTCACGAATGGCCTCACTAAGTCGTTCTAAGGTTTCAGGGGGTACATCACGCGATCTTCTTTTAAGTTTTAAATAAGACCAAACGTGTTCGATGACATTAAGATCCGGAGATTTTGCAGGCCAGTCCATCCTATTGATGTTCTGTGCCTGCAAAAACTCTGTGATCCTTCGCGCTCTGTGAGGTCGAGCGTTGTCATCCACCAATAGAAATTCTGGGCCATAATTTCGAGCAAAAGGAACAACAATAGGTTCCAAAATTTCCTCCTGATAAACAGTAGCGGTTTGGTTGGTAATGAATAGCTCGGTTTTACCATTTCTTATGATACCTCCCCACACTGTAACACCTCTGCCACCAAATGCCTCTTGAGGGGCCATATTTTCCTCCAAATACCGCTCATTTGGCCTTCTCCAAACTAACATTCGGCCATCGGAGTGAATCAAATTAAATCTTGTTTCGTCAGAAAATAAACAATGGCTCCACTCTGCATTACCCCAATTCGCATGCCGATTTGCCCATGCCCGCCTATTCGCTCTATGGTGTTGTAATAACCGCACACATTTTGCTCTGCGACGGGCTCTAAAATTTAAAATGTTTGGCACTATGTTGTTTTTGTAAAAATAAATTCTCACCTCAAGTTGTTTTTATTTAATGTTCTTCTCACTGTTCTGTCTGAAACTCTCACCCCAGTTTGTTGCCTTAAAGAGTCATTTAGTTTTCTAGAGTTCTTTGTTCTATTCTGCATAGTTTCTCTCATTACAATTCTTTCGGTTCTTTGGTTTATTTTTTTTGTATGTCCACCCCCATGCCCATAATTATGATTACCAGTAGTTTCGACGCGACGGTTCAAATTATAAAGTGTCTTTCGGCTGACATTGTAAATGCGCGCAATTTGCTTTTTTAACATTCCTTCGTTGAGAAGTCGAATGCAATTTTCCCTTTCTGCCGTGGTTAAACGCCTCATATTAATTAAAATTTACAAAATTATAACATTGAAATGTGTCAGATTATTTCTAAAATAATGTTAACAGTTTTTAATGCCATAGCAACAAATTTGTTTTTCCAATGCCTACTTTGAAATTGACGCGTCGCGTAGAAATTACAGCCGATCATAAATATGGGCGTGGGGGTAGACAAAGAACTCTACAAAACTGAATGACTCTTTGAGACAATAAACTGGGGTGAAAGTTTTGGACAGAACAGTGAGAAGGACATTAAACAAAAACAACTTGAGGTGAGAATTTATTTTTATAAAAACTTAAATAATGCCAAACCTTAGAGCGAGACCCTACGTTTTTGTCTATTATCGACCCGGTATAATGTGTAAATTTCAACCTGTATATTTCAACATCCAAATAAAATGCTTAGATTATAGAAAATCTACGTGAAATAAGGATTCCAAATCCGTAAAAATCATCAAGAACCGTCAATCCAATGTCAAGTTATAGCAATTTAAAAATTTTGCTACCCAAATTTTATGTTTAGTAGTGTGTACAAGACCTAAGGGCCTTAATCCAAAAAGTGACAAAAACGTCTAGAGATATTGATGTTGCCTTAGTAACGAACCATATTGCAACGACCAAAAAATTTTTTTGCGGAAATTTCACTCATACAAACTTTTTGATTTTTTGCATGACTTCATTGATCACCCCGTATATAATAAACCTATGGTCCTACGATAAATATACGTCATGCAGCTTAATCAGAAAAAAACTAGCTCTGAAAATCTGCAAGATGCGTTCAAAAATTTGCATTCCTGTTGAAAATATTGAACTTTAAATTTTGCCTAAAAATCTCTATGTGTAAGTTCGAGTGGCCAGCAGTTTAGTTAAGCATAAAGATGGACTTCTTGTTTGAAACATAATCTGTTTTTTATTATTAAAAATTTTCAGGCTGCTACTGGCGCATATTTATTAACGGATCGTCGCCTATGTTTATAAACAACATTGATCTTGTCACCCCACCCCGGATTTTTGTTTATGGTATGGGACAAACAACAATTCCCATGCTTTGGGTTTTTCATCTGAGGGCAATACTAAAGATGATTTTAAATGAGCCACCACTTCTTGACTACGCCATCCACTTGGCAATACTGTATTATTTATTATACTAATACTTTACAATTTTAGGTAATATATTGAGAATATGGGACAAAGTTACCAAATGGGCGAAGTAGTGAAGACATCACTAATATGAAGAAAAGGTAACAAAAACACCACAAATATGCATAAAGTAAAAAATAAATATTAAACAGTCAACTACAGAGAACAAAAAATCAAAATTCATAACATTTTTTTTGCAACACACAGGCGTTTTAAATAAATGTAAATGTAATTTCTATTCAGTTTTAGGTATAATGTAATAATAATATGTATATGTATGTTTTAGGTATAATGTAATAATAATAATAATATTTACACAGTAATTTAATATCAAGGCAAACGCTTGAAAACCCCTATTACATCACGCTATTTCTCAAATAATATTATAACAATGCATGCAGCACAATAAATTGAGAATTTACCTTTTTTATGAATATCGTCTACCTCCAAACTGCTTGTCGAATCATCTTTAATGAAAAGAACAATAAAATATAGTAGCTGATCGAATAATGTAATAATATTCTTACCCTCAACATCATCAAAATCCACACTGTCACCTGTATCTTCTCTACTAGAAATCGAACTACTAGACCGTCTTCTTATCAAATAGGATATTTCGTTTGGAAACGAAAATGTTGGTGATGGCGGTGGTGTACTTCTACAAAAAAATACATAATGAATACAGATATACAAGGTGCCCAGAATGTATGCAACCATGGTTCTACAGCCTTTATTAGACGTTGCAGAAAAAAAGGTTAAACCAAAGTTTTTGGGTTTAATAGAACTTATGTTATGACGTAAAATTTTTTTTCACCTGTCAGTTTGACATAGTGATGTCATCAACACTTTAAATGAAATACATTTTTTCCTCTCGATTTCGGTAGAGCGTTTAGCTGTCTAAACAACCATATAAATAAAATTTTTGGTATCTCAGATAATAAAAAGTATAAAAAATTTGAAAAAAATATATTAATAAAAATTAATTTGGTTTTTTCTTTAGGGTAAAATTGCAACTTTTTTTAAAAGTAATTTTCATGTTAATATAAATCGAATTAAACAGATTACAAACTTCCTGCCGATCCAAACTTCCTGCTGAGTTCTCATCTGGCCTTCATACCCAACCATCATCAAAATTTCAATTATTTACTGTTTTAATGGCATAACCATTTTGAAAGCGTTATAATGCAAGCAAAGTAAAATCTATTTGACATTTTTGACACGCTGAGTTGCCATGTAAAATTTGAAGTGATATTTGCAGACAGTTCAATAAAGAAGAGTATCACACTAATAAACACAGAAAAAATATAATTTTTGATATTTTTGTTAAAAATTGTCTTATCTAGGATATTAAAAATTGTATACGATTGTTTAGACAGCTAAACGACATACCGAAATCGAAAGAAAAAATGTATGTTACCATTTAAATAAAATAGTGATCAAAAAATGTTGTTACATAGTCAGGCCATGCGTTTTATTAACCCAAAACACTTTAATTCAAAATTTTTATTTCTGCAACGCCTAATAAATTCTGTAGAACCAAGGTTCCATACATTTTGGGCACCTTGTAAAACACGAATAAGAAATGGTTAACAAATAAAAAAGCCAGATTAAAGTAATAACTTTTTATTTAAAAAATTAACCGAATTCAAAAAAGCAAAGAAAAATATGAAATAATATTTTTACGTACATATATTGTTTTTAAATGTAATTAGCTTTTATATCAAAGTTCTAAACTTTGCAACTTATATAGGCATTCTTGTACGAATTTTTCTATACAAGTTACTTAAATTTTAACACCGTTAAGGATACCATAAAGCGCATTAACAAATACATAAAAATATGAGGCGCCCAATTCCAAAACTAGTTTAATCCACTATAAGTAAATTTTCAGGAAACCACAAAAACATTTCAAACGTCTCGCAGCTTTCCAGCGGACTTCCAAATTCGTATATCTTATTGTCATGACACCTCTCAACGCTGTTTCCTACTTTATGGAAAAAAAAGTGCATCAGCAGAACTTCAATTTTAGAAAAAAAGATGGATTAAAGCAGTTTACGAACCAAATACTGGATTAAAAATGTTTTGAAAATGTCGAAATGGGATTAAAAAAGTTTTGAAAGAGTAAAAAACAAGTTTTTTTTATTAGAAGTTATTAGGTACAACGTAAAACTCAGTAAAAGCAACTCTTAAACATTTTTTTATAGTATTAACATTAAATTCGAAGTCCATCTTCTTCCACGGTCATGGCATCAAAACCTTCGTCCAAAGTTTCAATATCGCAATCATCTACATCTCCTGTATTGTCAATAACATTTTTATAGAATGTTAAATCCATGTCACCAAGATTTCTCCAATCCGGTCAAAGTGCGTTTTTAAAAGTTTATCTACATCATTCAGCTTTTCTTGTTTAACTGGGACTTTCTTGGGAAGAGGATCCGGACTGATGGATGCAAAGGATTTTCCTTCTTTGAGTACCGACTTATATTGTCCTAAATTACATCGGTAATTGATCTCACCTTTTACCATTACAATTTTTGCCGCTGACTTCTCGATTTTTTTAATTGAGATTCGTTTAGCTGAAGAGAACTGAAAATGCCTTTGAGTTGGAGGTTTAATAGTAGCCTCTACCGCTTTTTTCCAATCACAAATATCAAAGTCTTTTTGCATATCTAACACTGTTGCATATACAGAAATAACAGCTCTATATTCATTTGGCTCAACTATTACTTCTTTTCTTCGTACTATCTTCTCAATTCTTCCGAAAATTCTGTCAGGCGGTAAATATGAATGGCCAACTATAGGGAAAGTTACGCGAATCTCCTTAACAGTAGAGTTGCTAAATTACAGCCACTGCATAAGCATATCCATCATAGTAATGTTTTTGTTTTGTCCAGGACATCCATCGCAAAACAGTTTTAAGCTTATAACATTTTCAAGATTTAAAGAAGTCAGTTTGGCATATACCATTGATGAAATTTCATTAGATCCTTTATATCTTAGATTCTCAGTCCGCGTATAGCTGGTAATGGCACTTTTTGTTTGATGTTTAGCTGTAGAATGCCCCTCGCAAATTGTAAAGTTGTAGAAGTATAACTGCCTTGAGTAATATGCTGCCTGGTCAGGAACACGAGGAAGTGCTAAATTTTTTTGGCAATCAAAACTTAACTTTATTACGTTTTCTTCGGGGTCTTTTAGCATTTCATTAAAAAGGCTTTTGATTTTAGTTTATGCACTCGTAATTTGCATATTAGCTCAGCCTTGTTTTCTGCAGCTGTTGCAGCTCTTATGAGACCCTTAAGTCTGATGCCTTCGGAACAAGCATCTGTAGCAGGACTTTTAAAACTTATATTAAACTTAGTAGTAAAGATATGGAGAAAATACTCATACTTCACTAATAGGTCTGGGTTCTCATCACAATACATTCTCCATAGATGCCTGATGCTGCAGTCACTAGGCATATACTGCCGCTTGGATTTTTCCCTACTGTAGTGCGACATAACAGAATTTAATTTTAAGATAAACTGCCTTACATTTTCTTTCTGCCTAAGATAATGCCTGCTTCGTGTATCACCACCTCTGTTCTCTTTGGGTTGGGTATTATTAGCCAGATATTGCCTGCTTATATTTTGCACTCTGAATCTGGATATACCAAGAATGGACAAAAATGCTTTGCTACAAATAGCCTTTAATCCACCATTAGTTTTAATAAAATAAGAAACAACAACTGCATTAGGTCGTGTCCCTTTTGTCGGGCGACGTCTATCAGGATTGGCTTGTGAAGTATGTTTTAAAATAAATTTGTCCTGGTCTACTTTAGAACTATTTGCGTAAAATGCACTATAAAATTTTCTTATATCTTGCATAGATAAATTTGCACAAAAAAAAGTTTGTTTTTTATGCAAGCAATTTGGACGCGAAGGCAGTGTTTGGGGCCTATGCCTGTAAAAGAAAACATCATTTATTAACTAACCTAATCTAACCTAACCTAAATAGTTCTTGCCTTTCACGTTTTTACTGATTTTTCTTCCACTTAGATAAATCAAGCAACTTTTTTCTACCTTTCCCAGGTGTAGCAAGTAGTACATTTTCATCCATAGCACAGTTTTTTCTTTTCAAATATTTGGTAAGTAGAAAAATTAACTTCTACAAGAATTACGTGTTAACCGCGTGGAAACAGAAATAATACTAAAATAAACAGGTTAGGCGACAAAAATTGTAACGGATAAAAGCAGTTTTGGTAATGAAGAATATTCAACGTATTGCAATTGCAATGGATATAAACAGTTCTGATAGCAAATGTAATAATTGGATGTAGATAGTTTTGGACCAGTACGTGTGATGGATTAAAATAGTTTTGGAACTATAGAGAAGGTTTATAGGCAATTTTTGATGGGATCTAATAAGTTTTGATAAAAAATATTTTAGACATAAATAAACGTCATTAAAAAGAACGCAGCGCCACCGCTAACGAATTTTTTTCCTTTTATGGATTAAAGCAGTTTTGGAATTGAGCGCCTCATATGATTTCATATTTTTCCGCCCTTTTTCGAAATCGATTCGTTTTTGGGAAAAAAAATGTTTGGTTCTTTTTAGTGCTAATGCTCAATTAGTGGTGAATTTAACAGGTAAGGTCCTGAAACCCACGAAAGGGGCATTACATGTTAATTCGATGGGACATTTTTAGTCCACATATTCTCTTCTCCCTCGCCGTATCTCCTCATTATTTCTTGAATATCCATGTAATATGAGACCCCAATATCACTGAAAACAACATATCACACAGAATCTTAGAAAAAAGACATTATCCCTCGACACATTTCATGTCCCTTATCCCACATTAATTTTTACGATTATGAATAACAGATTTTTTTTGGCTCAAATAACCCTGAAAACGAAAGATTTTTAATAAAAAATTCCCCTGCTTACCCCCTCACTCCCCGCGCTTATTTTTTTACATGTGTTAGGTAAAATTGAATTCTTTGATCCCGATTATCCCGAAAACGATATACTACAAAACTCTTTCGAAAAAAATTTAATTTCGTTCTATTAATGCCAAAACTCACTAAGTGACATATTGTTACTTTCGAGAAAATTACATTTAAAGGTTAAATGTATTATTATCAATACCTGTATAAACATTTTGTTTTAGCTTATAGTTTGTTAACTATCTTGTACCCCTATGTAGTGATTCAAGGATTTTTGATGCTTTATAAGTTTTATACTAAAGAATTAAAAAAACTTTGTTTGTAGTTAGTGATTTTTTACCACCAAACAAAAAAATAATAAAAAGTTACAGTTAAACGTTTTTATTTGCCAGAAATTCTGTTTAAAAAAGTTTTAACAGTTAATGACTTCTTGCACTTATTTATTGGGTCGAAACATACCTAATGACTTATTCATCTTGGTTTTGACAAAAAAATGTCAGTTAGTGAGCTTTGGAATTAATATGACGATTTCATCTCCTTTCCATTTAACTTTCTTTAACTAAAAATGTATTTATTTATTACGAAGCACAACTCTTTTAAGATACGCCCAGATTTCATATACCTTTTCTATTTTCTTTGTTAACCAGGTTGTTTGATATTCGTGAAAAAATATAGGCACCCATAATAACACTTATGGAATTTTGTTGCATAAGAAAAGGGGTTCTTTGTGTCGAGATAATAGTGAGATTTTGCAACTAGATATTGCAGACACGCTAATCCATAAATGATAAAATTTAAAGTGGTGTTTCTATCACATGATTTATAAAAACAAAAAGTTTTAAAAATTTCAAAGTCTTCCTCATCTTTGGTACTCTCCCTGTATGCATATTGATAGTACACTTATTATTGTGGCTTACAATGACATTTCTCTAACTGAACGTCAGGTTGTACTGGGATTTCCAAAATTTAATTTAAAATTTAATTCTTTAAAAAAAACATCTTTATAAATATTAAGAAATGTTCTAGGTACATAAGAGGCCATGACTACAAACTTAGATACTATTTTTTTATTCCAAATATATTTTTTATTAAATCATGCTTTAAGACATTTACGAGAAATTAATCACCCTGTATATGTTATGTCAAGTTGAAATAGTTTAATATTATTTTTTTTAAAAACAGAACTTTTTATAAAGAATAACTTCTTTCCGTAAAACTAATAATAAAAAAGTTTTCCATATGTCGCCAACTTAAGTAGACACACTGTATATATCTGTGACTTGGTGCAAGAAGTGCCAATGTTAAATTTTGACCAAAATGAGTTATTATCGATATTGATATTACAGTCACTCCTAGTTTCTACACACAAAATTTCAGAATCAAAGTCTGATCTGAACTGGATATAATGACACTAACCGGTACCTATGTCAATAATGTACATAATGTAAATTGCGTGCAAGAACTACCAATGTCAACATTGGTGATTGATTATTGCACTAAGACATATTTATAAAAGTATTATTTAAATCATAAGGGTTGTAAGTATATCCCAAATTTGAAACAATCAAAACTTTTGTGGTAGATTTAAATCAATCGAATATTTGTAACAATTTCTTTCCCCTTGATTATCTCAACTTGACGAAAACTGACATTGGAACTTCTTGCACCAAGCCACACACACATATATATATATATATATATATATATATATATATATATATATATATATATATATATATATATATATATATATATATATATATATATATATATATATATATATATATATATATATAGTAGAAAAATGGAAGATTTCTTGGCCTATAGGTAATATAATAAATGTAAATGCGAAGATTTACTTCTTCGCTAGTGCAGCGATAAGGCCGTGAATGAAAAATAAAAATAATGAGGACTATCTTTGATTCTGGTCTGGGTGACCTCCTGCTATCGATTTCTGGGCCCTTACCCATCAGCGGGCAGGCTTACACCCAGGGTGGCTGAAGAACAGACCACGATTTGACCAGAATCAAAGAGAGTCCTTATATCCAAAATGTTCGGAAAGGATGGGTAAGATGTAGTGGCTCGCGCCAACTAGTTCACCCAGTGTTGCTCCAAAAATGTTTGGCTGCTAACACAATAATACTCGAAAGTATGTCGATGTCGACTTTCTCGACATCGACGGTACAAATGCACCATTGTACAACAATAGTAGAAAAATGGAAGATTTCTTGGCCTATAGGTAATATAATAAATGTAAATGCGAAGATTTACTTCTTCGCTAGTGCAGCGATAAGGCCGTGAAT
Organism: Philopedon plagiatum; assembly: GCA_963971165.1. NCBI lineage: Eukaryota > Metazoa > Arthropoda > Insecta > Coleoptera > Curculionidae > Philopedon > Philopedon plagiatum. Next base: position 51,510,190 of record OZ020194.1, read on the forward strand.
GAAAAATAAAAATAATGAGGACTATCTTTGATTCTGGTCTGGGTGACCTCCTGCTATCGATTTCTGGGCCCTTACCCATCAGCGGGCAGGCTTACACCCAGGGTGGCTGAAGAACAGACCACGATTTGACCAGAATCAAAGAGAGTCCTTATATCCAAAATGTTCGGAAAGGATGGGTAAGATGTAGTGGCTCGCGCCAACTAGTTCACCCAGTGTTGCTCCAAAAATGTTTGGCTGCTAACACAATAATACTCGAAAGTATGTCGATGTCGACTTTCTCGACATCGACGGTACAAATGCACCATTGTACAACAATAGTAGAAAAATGGAAGATTTCTTGGCCTATAGGTAATATAATAAATGTAAATGCGAAGATTTACTTCTTCGCTAGTGCAGCGATAAGGCCGTGAATGAAAAATAAAAATAATGAGGACTATCTTTGATTCTGGTCTGGGTGACCTCCTGCTATCGATTTCTGGGCCCTTACCCATCAGCGGGCAGGCTTACACCCAGGGTGGCTGAAGAACAGACCACGATTTGACCAGATATAAGGACTCTCTTTGATTCTGGTCAAATCGTGGTCTGTTCTTCAGCCACCCTGGGTGTAAGCCTGCCCGCTGATGGGTAAGGGCCCAGAAATCGATAGCAGGAGGTCACCCAGACCAGAATCAAAGATAGTCCTCATTATTTTTATTTTTCATTCACGGCCTTATCGCTGCACTAGCGAAGAAGTAAATCTTCGCATTTACATTTATTATATTACCTATAGGCCAAGAAATCTTCCATTTTTCTACTATTGTTGTACAATGGTGCATTTGTACCGTCGATGTCGAGAAAGTCGACATCGACATACTTTCGAGTATTATTGTGTTAGCAGCCAAACATTTTTGGAGCAACACTGGGTGAACTAGTTGGCGCGAGCCACTACATCTTACCCATCCTTTCCGAACATTTTGGATATAAGGACTCTCTTTGATTCTGGTCAAATCGTGGTCTGTTCTTCAGCCACCCTGGGTGTAAGCCTGCCCGCTGATGGGTAAGGGCCCAGAAATCGATAGCAGGAGGTCACCCAGACCAGAATCAAAGATAGTCCTCATTATTTTTATTTTTCATTCACGGCCTTATCGCTGCACTAGCGAAGAAGTAAATCTTCGCATTTACATTTATTATATATATATATATATATATATATATATATATATATATATATATATATATATATATATATATATATATATAGGGTGTTTCCTAACCTCTCTGACAAAAGAAAGGAGGAGAATCCTCACATAATTTTAAGACGAAAATGTGTTATACAATTTTTTAGAATGTCGCTTTGTTTTCGAAATACAGGGTGTTAAAAAATAAAATTTTATGCGTTTTTTTTTAATTATTAATTAGTGGCAAGCGATATTCCAGTGATATTTGTTACACATAATAAGGGGTTTAAATACTTTACTTTCTGTCCATTTTAAACTTTTCAAATAGTTCAGTGGTGGAGATCCGGGTAACGAGTACCATAATTTCGCAAAAATAAATAATACGGGCCTGTTTGGCATTGAATATTTTGATCTTGCCTAATGTTAAAATTAATTTTAAGCAAATTACGTCTCTTGCGTTTTTCTCCTATCTCTTAGGGTTTTAGAGTAAGCAATCATTTTAATTGCTCATGTCGCTTTAATTAGGGTAGGTACAGCAATAATTATTATTTTGATAAATTATTGAGAAACTCTGAGCCAACTGAAAAAGTGAAAGGTAACATAGCAAATAAATTACATTTTACTCTATGACTTATTTTTGAAATTTATGACGCGCAATATAGAGTTTACCATAGTTAAAGGCGATTTTATATAAATTCAATTGCCAATATACTTTGCCTCCTGCTTATAATACAAATTTTATAGTACATGATTTAAAATAATCATATAAATAAAAAGGGATAAATACATACATTGATTACATTGATTGATTGATTGCCCACATCACAACCATACACAACACATCTCATTTTTACTCCTAAAAGTAATATAAAAACACCAATCAAACCCAATCAAAACACCAAAAAACAGTTTAAAACACAACGCGATCTTAAAAAAGACGTGTTTCATTTACAAAATATCGCGGAATTGGTCACGGCGTCACGTAAATGGCCACGCCTACCTGTGCAGTATCGTATCTTCTTTTATTTGTATCATGAACCAGAGAGCGATTTGACTGTCATTATTAAAGCAAGGGCTTGTTGATCTTTTTTATCATTTGTTTTACGGCCAACTTGTTTTTGGTGCATCATCGTAAGGTACAATACTCATTATTTTTTTGGAAACTGCACTTAAATAATAAAAGACTATTCTTACTTTTCTTTATAACATAGCTTCATAACAAATTTTAATAAAGGGGTTTTAAATTAAATCGTTGAAAGTAGATAAACTTTACGTAAAGTTAAACGAAAATTTATTTTCCACTTAATAACATCCTGTAATGTCAGCTGCGGAGCAAATGAAAAAGTTTAGGAATGTAGGGGAAGTAGGGTACGAACCACATACACATGTGCAAAATAAGTAAAAGTAGCACTAGCGACAATGCTAACTATTCTTAGGGTCCAATATAGTCAAGCGCTGTAAACAGAGCGAATAAGGCTTGTCAAAGTTGACACGTTTGAAGTTTCCGCGCCTAAGTGAAAAAAAGTCTGCTACTATGTAGGTATGTGAAAAGAGCCGTATGGCGACTTAAACGTCATCATATGATATTCAAAGTAACACCTTCCGGCTTAATTTGCTAGGAAACCGACTTTACGATTTTGTGACTTTCACTTTGTGAGGTTGTAACCGACTTTATCTTTGCACCTAGGTATGGCGCTGGTAGCATAAATGACAGTGCGACAGGTACGTCAGATAGGTGGAACATGCATACGTGCGGTAAAAAGTGCCGTACTTTCGTGTCGGATGGTAGTTTCCACTGAGGTACATATTTAACCCAGAATCGCCGCCAAGGTGCTTTTTTAAGCACGTGAAAGGGTATATTGCAAGCACTTAATATTAGGATGAGATCAAACACACAGTTGGCATAGGGAATTTCATTTTGTCGATTGCGGATGTGCTGAGCGGTTCGGACGTGTTGTTTACAAGCGTACAAAGTCCCCACCAAAAGTCGCTTATCGCATACAACGCAGTTCACGGCACTTCCATCATATCATAAATCAGAAAAATTCGCTAGGGTTGTCGGAATACGCACACAAAAGTTTGACGCTCTACGAGACATGTTTTACCGATCGGTCGGCGCTCCGACTGTGGGTCCTAGTAGCACGTCTGGGGACTGCAACATATCCGCTTCAACGCTTTCATACTCTGTACTCGCCGAAAAAGCCGAATGCACGCAAAGAAACAGTATCGGTTTACCGCGGCGAGCCGCGGTAAACCGATACTGTTTCTTTGCGTGCATTCGGCTTTTTCCTATTTTATGGGATTTTGGGGCCTTTATAGCGTATGCCTTAAACCAAGATACCTAAGATAGGAATTTCCTGTTGTAAAAAAAGGAGAATCCTTTGCGCGAACCACATTACCTAGAGTTCCCCTACCAAATTACGTCGTTATTGACGCATTAGTAAACAACCTCCAGACCTCCAGTTGAATGCATGGATCTATCCCTCTTATTCTTTTCACACATAAACAACGAAAATGGAACTACGCTTGCTCCTCTCAGATCAGAACGGGAAGCACCGTAGCAACCAGCTGTATGGCACGAGGCTTGGCGCTGTGTTGCCGGTTTGCTCACTTTGTCCTTTTAAGTCAGAGGAAACCGCCCAGCCGCAGACGTGAAAGTGCGAAATTATGTTACAATTTTGAATGCAAATTACAAAGCCGTATGATTAACGGAACGCTCTATATTTTTTAAACTGATTGACAGCTATTTTCAGGGGTCTTACGAATTTCACACTATTTGTTATGAAAGTGTAAGAGCACTCTTGGCAACAAAGTGTCCCGCCACTGCATGGACAAAATTTCGCCGAGCTCTACTGATGACACTGTGTACTTGTTTGTCTTAATTATAATGTGTATTACTTTTAGACATAAACTACGTTTTCAAAAATAGTTATTTTATGAAGAACAAATAAACTTTGCATCACATGTGACCAAATTTTAATAGCCCTATTTGGATTTTGTAGAAAACCACACATTTAATATGGCGCTACTTTAAAGAAAATGTATTTGGAATAAAGCATTGTCAAAACTAAGAAGTTTTATGTAGGTTGCGTTGAGTCTTATTTTGCAACAGTGGTGCAATTTAAAAAAAATGATGTCAAAAAACGACCAATGAAGTCGAAAAAATTGGAAAAACGTTAGAAAAAAGTGCCCCACAAAACAAAAAATAAATGTGCGCGCCGACTGGTACTGTATGGCACAAGAGGTGGACTAACGGTCGGTAAATTGTTTATTTTTTTTTGAAGACTTTTAAAAAAAATTTGACCTCAACTCCCTATCGTCTCCCCCCAAGGGGGTTGAAAAAGTCAAGTTACATAAAAAAGTAGATTTATTAACCAATAAAATACAACTAAAATTTGGTGTCTCTTTATTAATAGCAAAGATATTTACCCATACTAAGACTTTTTAGACACCCTGTATGTTATATTACTTTTACCGAAGTGTTTTCGTATTTCACATTTTTAAATTACACAATGTGAGTAAATAAATATTTGTATTTTATGTTCAAATCGGACCCTAATTTTATTTCCAACTAGGTTAGAGCCGTCCCTGGAATAACCCACGGTTGCGAAGCTTGCTTTATAATAGACTGTACCCATGATACAAGTAAAAGAGTATCATGGACTGTACCTGAAGCCACGCTAAAGGGTTGTTGACCCCATTCCGACTGCCAGAGTGATTCCGATTGGCCGAACTGAACTCATGCGTCATAGTCAGCTGTGTGACCAGTTTAATAATACGGTTTACATTATTTTGCTATTTATTTCTTAATTTGTGAAAGAAAGTTAATGCCGTTTAATACTAACAAAAGTTAAAGCCGTTTAATATTAACAAAATATCGTTTCGTCGCTTAGTGAGGTGCATTTTAAATTTAGTTGAAGTTGGGGTATTTATTTTGGTTTAAACAATTGTTCTCTAGAGAGTTTTATTAAATTTGTGTTATCGGCAGTATTTTAACATTTTGAAATGATTAATAGTGCTATGGTATGTGTTTATAGTGTTGGGTATTTATAAGAAAACAAAACATTTCGTAGTGTTTGTTGGACTTTCATGTTTTAACCAAACGGCTGGGTTGTATTGTGTAGTAATAGTAATAAAGTTTATTATTGTTTGGACAGCGTGAAAGTCGGACAGAGAATGTTCGTTTTCGTTCATTAGGACGTCAAGAGCCTCGTAATGCGTCGTTTATCAAAAAAATCTTGATTTGCCCTTACTGGAAGATGTATGATGAAGGTAAAATTTATTATTAATTTAGTTGTGAGGAATTTCGCTTAACAATTAAGGGCGATATAAATAAACCTGTTAATAAATGCCAAATCTTCTGTTAAATATGATTTAACATAGGCAAATAAAAAAAAGTACATAAGTGTTGGGAGTTTTTTATTTAAAGCTGACTTGGAACCAAAATTTTTGTATAGGTAGTACTCCTTTTTCTTCCAAAAATTTCTGGTCGGCCTAGTTGAACAAAATTTTACTCTTGTTTTGAACAGCTGTTCTCTGCATTTTTGTGTTGTAGTATTTTAACTTTTTGAAATCTAATTTTTTTTAAAGATTTAGTATGATTTCTTACTTTAAAGGTAACAAATCTATTATTTTTTCAAATCTGTTACATAGGAATATTCTAGATAGAATTGGCAACGTCACAGTGACTAGTGACGTCAAAACAAAAGTGTTTTTTCTGTAACTGACATTTCTCGCTGTTTTTAATTTTTCCATGTATTTGTGACAGTGGCGCGCTGATAGAAAAAAAAATTTTTTGACGGCTGATATCAACCTTTTTTTATAGTGAAACGCCATTTATGAATATTTTTATTGAATCTGAATTCATGCCAGGATTTATCGGTTTCAATATATGCAGTGAATTACATAACACCCTGTATATATATATATATATATATATATATATATATATATATATATATATATATATATATATATATATATATATATATATATAAAGTATTTTTTTTCTTTCTTGGGTAGAGGTTTATTGTGTGAAATTAAAATAGTTTCTTTAACGTTTCGCCCATCGTTTTTGGGCTTTTTTTTTAAAAAGCCCAAAAACGATGGGCGAAACGTTAAAGAAACTATTTTAATTTCACACAATAAACCTCAACCCAAGAAAGAAAAAAAATACTTTATAATAGATGGTTTCAGAAAGGAAATAATAAATATATATATATATATATATATATATATATATATATATATATATATATATATATATATATATAATATATAGGGTGTTTCAAAAAACATGTGCCATCGCTTAAAGGAAGATTCTTTGGAAGAATTAAGGCAAAAAGTTTATATGAACATGGGTCCGCAGATGCTTTGTTTCAAAGATACAGGACGTTAAATTTTTAAATGGTCTTTACATGTTAAAACCGATGGTTGGGAAAACTAAACCAGTAAGACGGTTAATAAAATTACATTTATCTCCTAAACGAAATGAAAACTGAAAAAATATGAAGAGATAAGTTTTGTTAAGAATGTAACATACTATTTGACCGATATAAGAAAATGTGAAAAAATCAGTGGCGTACATGTTTTTATTGGAAAAATATTGTACCGTCTTCTCATATGTACGCCCCTGGAGTACCTGTCAAAGTCTTTTCATGGTCAGAATTATGCTTACTTTAAGTACTTTACACAGTGTAGA